>JAWWLV010000121.1:84364636-84397874 GCA_035041135.1 Platyrinchus mystaceus | reverse complement strand
GCAACCAGAACTAACAGCTGTATTAAACCAGTGTTCTGTTGTCTGGAAGTCTGCATTTGTGAGTTGGAAAAGGAAAGTATCTGATTTAGTGCAGAAGTATCCTAAGCAGGGAAAAAACCTCACAGGTGGCTGCTTCAAAAAGGGTGTTCTGGAACTGAACCGTGAATGGGAAGATACATGCAGACAGCCAGAGGACTTCAGATCCAGGAAGAATTCATCTGTTTAAACAAAAAGTGACCCTTCACTTGCAGACATCTGACAAAACTTCATAAACTTCATTAGTGCTAGGCTAATTTACACCAGCTCGTGACCTGGCTCCAGGCAAAAAGCAGAATTACTAGACACTAATGCAGAATAAAGGTGAAGGGCTGACGAAGTAACCACCATTATTGAGAAACAATATAATTTGTTAAACTGTTCTGTGGTTTTGCATTAAGTGTTTTTCAACAGCAAACAGACTACAGCACTTGCTCCTCTTCTCCAAATGGGATCACATTTTTACTACATCCCACTACCTTCTGGACATCCTAAATGAATGGTAAGCCCTTCATTTTAACAGTTCAATTTAAAAAATACGCTAAGTGGGAGCTTTGTATATATATATATAAATATATATATTTATATATATAAGAAAGTGTCAGTTTCTGAGCTGAAATCCACTGAGTGAAGACAGTTTGGCTCTTGTTCTCAATTTATCATGAACCTCCAAAATTCCATTTTAAATCTATGGTTTCTTCTGCTTAAAATCAGTTTGCCAAAAGCAATGTATTCATCCTTTTGTGCTGATAAGCCTGTGACAAAACTTTTAAATGCGACCTCAACTCCTTACCCACTGACCATACTGAGCCCTCACAGCAACTGAGCTATGCTCTGATAACTTTGTTTAATGTTCACTTATCAGGTTGTGTTGCCTCCCTATAGTAGGTTTGGAGCTGGCTTTTGCACTTTGCAAAAAACCTGTAAATCCTCATTCTCATCTTGCAGACCTTTTGTATTCCCGCCTTTCTGCCTCTCCACGTAAAGGCAAGTTGTCAAGGAAGGAGACAGTCTATAAATAGATTCCTAGAAGAGGCTTATATGAATCAAAAAACTCTGAGATGCAGCTTATGGCTGCATGGGAGAGAAACATAATAAAAGTCACTTTGGTACAGACTGCAAAAGTATGCTACAAATTGAAGACAGTGGATGGATAGGTCAAAGGAGGAAAAAGGGCAGTGCCTGAGACATGGGCTGGTAAGGACGGTGCAGATACATCCAGCTGTGTCACTGCTCACTCTCCCATCTTGACATTGCTGTGGTTTTTACTCTTGGCATCACTCAGGCAATCGGATCAGTTTCCACTGCAATCACATGTACATCTTTCTTGCTACGTGGTAACTGCAGTAACCAGAAGTGGTGCAAGTCAAGTAATTTAGAAGCCTTGCTCAGATTTAGTTAATATAGCATATGCTTGACATTTATTCAGCAAATTTAGATTTGAGACGATTAAAGTTTGGAAAGGTTTCAGAGAAGAACTATGGGAATAAATCTAGATCTGGAAAAGTACTCACATTTGACCTGTTCAATCTGTACTGAATTTGCTGAAAGCCAGTTTGGCTTAGTCTCCAGGATTCCACAAGACAGAAAATTCTGTAAAGGAACAATCACAAGTCTGAGCACAAAGACACAAAGAAGATTCAAGCTTGTTGGTAGTTAAGGTAGAAATAGAAACTGCTTATTTGTAAATGTCAATAAAAGCAGTAGCCGCTTGTTTAAAGCAGTAAGCCAACAAATGAAGAAATGCTTAATATGTCAGTAAAAAAACCCCCAAACACAATAAAGGATCAAGAACTTGATTTGGGGGGAGAGAGAAGGAACAGGAGGGGCCATTTACTTAAAATTATATCGATATTTTTAGTTAGCTGACTCTTAATACAGTCTCTGAAGTATTTGGCCAGATGAAGCTATCTCTGAACCACTACTGATTATCAGGGAAAGCTATGGAATGGGGAGGTCCCAGAAATCTAGAAAATAGAAAAAAAATCAGAAAAAAAAAATAAAGCAAAAGTGCCGAAAGAGAAAAAGCACATTGGTCTAATTGCAATTCCTGGAAAAATATATTGGAACAAATGAACTATTTTTAGAAGATAATAGGTTGATAAGTAACAGAGCCAGACTTGTTAAGAGCAGATTGCATCAAACTGATCTTGTCTACTGTGACAGGTTTAACAGGCTCAGGGAGGGTGAAATGTGGATATCATTTAACTTATAGGAAGATACGATGCTTCTTACAGGCAATTTGCATAAGTAAGCTCAGCAAACTTTGGACAAAATAATGGATGTGCAGGAGATCAGGTGAAGATGACACGGGCTCAAAGCAATTGCTAGTATCACTATGAAAACCTGTATAAAATCATTTTCTGTGGACAGAGACATTATTCCACCATACAAATATACAATTATAAATACACAAATGGTAATTTTAAATTGGATACTTGGGGGAAAAGGGGCAGGGAACACCTCTGACAACTTCAGAGGTCAAGAAGAAAAGCCAGAGTACTGTAGGTAAGTAAAGAAAAAAGGTCTAAAATAATTAGAAAACAAATTAAGGTTAATATTTGTCCTTTGTAAGGTACAGTACACTGCACAAACACAGGAAAAGTAGCAGCTACCCAGCAGTCCAGTATAAAAGGACCTGGGGTTAGAGTGGATCACAAACTGAACATGAGTCAACACTGCCATACTCTTGTGAAAAAAGCAAACATATGGAGGTGTATAAACAGAAGTGCTGTGAGATATGTAAAATAAATCTTTCACTTTACTCAGTACTTATTAAGGCCTCTCCTGGGATACTTTGTCCATACTTTTCCATCTCAGGAAACACACTTCAAGATGATTCCTAGAGGCAAAAACACTGCAACAGATTCTGTGGGCAGCTGGTGGAACCTCCATCATGACCCAACTTCTTACAAGCACCTAAATACCTACCAAGAATGGTTCATTTATAACTAGTACTTACTTATCTATAAATACCCAGAAGTCTCTTCAAGTCTTAATTTCATTAGGTTTACATTACTTAGAAGATCTGTGTGATCACAAATTAATTTCTTATACCATAATTCCAGCCCATGTTGTTTAGCTTGGTATGGAGGCATCTCCATGACTTTAATGTGTTTGTATCAGCTGAAGGTCAATCTTTTTAGTTACAGTAGTCACATCTGAATGGAAATTCACAAATATTTCAACCAGTAATCATGCATCTCGCTGTGTAAATTCCCTCTTCCACACTAGATGATCAAATACAATTTACTGAAAACCAAAAAGCTGCTCTAATATAACTAAGAAAGAGGTGTGGAAGGAAACGGAATAGTTGCTCCTAAACTCTAACCAAAACTCAGGCTAAAAATGAAAAATGGGAAAAGAAATTTTATACCACAAACTCATCCTGCCACTGCATTTGGCAGGTTATGTTAGAGCTGTTAGGAACTGAGTAAATTCCTGGCATGATGTTATAAAGCATTCATTCTGTAGTATTTTCTTATCAAAATGAAATGGTGGAAAACATGTTTGTCTTCTCCAGCAGTTTCTAAACAACTTCTAGAAGAATGCTAAAAAGCAGTGCACATGACTTTCCCAGGGCAGTGATACCATGACAGGAACTATCAGCTAAGTGGTATTCCGGGGGAGGTCAGTCCATACGCGTTGCTATCCCTCATGTTGCCTTCAGCAACAAGGCTTGTGAGAAACAACAGTTGTGGTTTTGCAAGGCAATCCACGGAGGAACAGCATTTCAGGGGTTAAAATCTTGTACCACACGTTGTATAAAGTAGACTTCGGCCCCTTTAAACCCGGAACAGGTGTTGAGTCAGCTCTTTGCACTTGGACCAAATCTCCACCACGACGGAGGATACCCAAGCAGAGGGCAGATGAAGGGAATACAAACTGTAAAAGAGAGATGCTTGAGCTGTGGCTATCCCCACAGCCCAGAATAAAAGTAAGATATGAAAAAAAGACAGTATGGGCTAGGAAAAGATTGCAAAATGATTCACACCAGCGAGTCATGTGTTACTGTCCTCTGCTGCCTGAAACAGGAACTTTCCTACGCTCAGCAGGAGACAGCCTGTGCTACTGAAACTGTGAATAGCACTCAGGGATCCCCTTTGTGCAAAGCAGGAAGAGCTAGAAGGTCTATCTTAGTTACCGGGCAGACTCCATGGCACAGTCTGTGCAATTCCTAAGGCGACCTGAAGTGAAAAGCACACTCTGAATTTTAAATTCTGTATGCTGTTTTTGATTTAGCACGGAGAATATTAAATCACCCCCAGCTGTTTTATGTACATACACTGTCATTCACCATAGAAAACCTAATTGTGTGTACACACTACATACAGGTATGAATACTGCAATAATAAAACATGTAGGGGTGCACATAAGCAATGGTTCCCCCACTTTCCCCACATTTGAATGGGGACCCCACCATCTAAGGTAGGGGTGCATTTGTATGTGTGAGTGAAATGGCAGTTGTAAAAAAGTGCTCCTTCTCTAAATTTAGCTCTGTGGAGTCATTATAGATGAAGTGCGGTATCGCTATTTATGGGAAATAGTTTATACTTGCTCTGCAAGCTAATGCAGTCCCATTTACCTCACAAAGCTGTGCAGTGAGTCATGAGACCCAGCAACACTCACACGCCCATAAGCGCTACGGAAGCAGAAACTCTTACTCACTTGCTTTCCCCCTTCTGGGATATTCTTGAAAAAGCATCCATTAACAACAGTTCAGAAATGACATTTCTCTGAATCAGACTGGTGTGGGTAAAACAAGTGACTGGTGTGGGTAAAACAAACTGTTACATAAAGAATATGAAAAGTCTATTCCACACTAAGGTTTTAATTTCTTCTCTTGAGCTTACATCTGAGTTCAGCAATTTAAAAGGTGTTATTCCATGTCAAAGCTAAACCTATGCAGCTTGAAATATCTGCCAGAAGAGTTGCTTTTCTCCTCTATCAATCCAAAGATCTCCTTCATTGGATCTAGTGATTGTATTTCTAGTTGAAAGGGGAGTGGGATCAATGAACCTATTCACAGGAAAACTTTTGTTTTTGGTTTCTATTTAATCATTCAGATGACCAAATTAACTTCATGGCCACGTGATTCCCCGATTCAAACCACAGGAAGCAAGATATATCATTTAGGTGTCAAGGCTGAATTACATCATTTTAGCTACAAAGTGAAATTGCACTCTCATTTATTTATCCTCTCGACTAAGGCATTGTAACCATCAAGCCAGATCTAGACTGTGTCACATACTATACATATTCCTCAGAAGCCCAGACCTGCAGTTCATACTTAAACCTTGTGAAAATACAATTAACTCTTTCAAAAAGGTTCTGAGTATTTTTTTCATGCCAAGTCTATTTTTTCCAGTGCTAATTCTTAAGTATTCATTACTCAGCAAAATATACACAAAATAAGAATTATAATTTACAACTTCAGAAGTTTACAACAGTATTGTATTACTTTTCACTATATGCATGACTAGGTAACATCAGACCATCTTAGTCATCTTAGTGTGACCCTGATCTCTCTAGTCTCTGAATTCTGGGTTCTGAACCAGGAATTTTTCTACTGTTGTTTTTTTTTCTTTTCTTTTCTTGCTATAAACATGTACTGCTAACAGGAACTGAGTACCACCTCAAAGCATACAAGCAACAACAGACAACACCTAGGTAACACCCACTATCTATTAATGGCAATATGCAACAATTATATCTCATCATGTATTGTTCACTTTCTACTCAATTATTTTAATGTGTTAAAAAAAAAAAAAAGAAAAAAGAAAAAAGTTATCCACCACCACATACTTTTGCTGCATCTTGGTATTAAGGAAACCTCTCTGTGTGACCCTCCAGGAGCCACTCTGGCAGTCACACTCGCACCACTTGAGCTAGGACCGAAGTCCCTTCCCACTACACCCCTCCACACTCATGCACGCAGACCAGGTTTCCTTACCTGCTCATTCCCAGGTTTCCCACAGCAGAGTCTCAGACGTCAAGATCCTTGAACTAATTTAATTGTGGTGCACACAACAAAATAACAGCTCGAGCTGGTGACTGAGGAGGGACAGCGAACAAATGAAGCCCTGTGCTTTTATACCCTCACTGTCAGAGGACGGGAAAGTCTGGGTTCCTGCCATGTCTCCGAGTGTCGGGTCACCTGGCTGGACCACAGGTCCCCGGGCCCTTTGTTATGCAAAGGGTCGGCAGTTCATGGCCCTTGCCTCGGCCTCGGGGTCCCACCGCCCGAGCTCAATCTGCAGCTCACACTGCAGCGGCACACGGAGCTGCCTGCACTGAATGTATTCCTCAGCACTGGTTAAACTAATGTACACACTCTTCAAGCAGTAATTGTCAATACTCTATCATCTTAGGTAGCTTTTTAAAAACACATCAACCAAGGATACTTTCCATTTCAGTTTTACAAACCACTCCATTCTTCCCTATTTTCTCTCTTCCTGACAATTATCAAAATTGTATTTTGATATCCAGTGACTGCCTAAAGCACAGTCTAAGGTGGGAGCGGTGGGTGTGGTGGTGGTGAGAAATCACTGCAAAAGAGACAGAACAGCAACTTTTTTTGGATTATAAGACCAACTGCTTCAGGGCTTCTTTAAAATGCAATATGAAAACAAAACCATGACAACAATCTTTGCCATGGCTTTGAAATTATGATTTCAGCCAAACCAGCAGTTTCTAAACCGTGGCCAATGCATGTTCAATGTATCCCAGAATGCCAGCAGTGAAGTGTCTCACATGCTTTCTGACTAGGCTCAAAGAAAAGGAACGCAGACCATGCCTGGAACACAGGCAACATCTGTATCACATGTACCAGAAATACTACTCCTACTATCCACAGAATATATGGGCATATCAATTTACCCATTTGCAAACATGACCAGAGTATTTGTTTTAAATACAGAAAGTGCAAATTAATTCAAAGTGAAAAAGAGAAACCACAAACCTGTGTGAAAAAGCCCAAATCTGTTTCTCACTATGCAGATTACCAGAGACACCTGGCATAACATACAGTGTATATCACCTTCATCTTACTTTAGTGTAAGTAGAGGATGGTTTGAGGTTGTTCTATCCAGCTACTCTCAACAGATCAAAAATCACTCCTGCTGCCATCCAGGCAGCAGTGGAACTGGTTTTCAGGGGTTATTAAGGTAAGCCATGGTGATTAAGCATGATTTATAATCCTGTCGTTCTTACAACATGATAGGCAAGTCTCAGTCCAGAAATACCTCAGTCCAGACATTTTTAAAAATATGATCTGTCATCACCATACTTGAGTGTTGGTATATAGTTCTCAGTTACCTTCTAATAGGCACGTCAGAGGTTTCAAAATAGATACGAAATTCCCAGTAGATGAATTGTAAAGCAGGTCTCATATTACTGCAGCTGGAGCTACAAGTAAAACATGTATCACTATAATCACATTTTTTCTGTTTAATTTGAGGCATATGTAGTTTCTACTGCAGTGCTACATTTGTTGCCAATGTAACAGAAACAGCAGAGTTAAAAAAAATTAAAAAGAGTTAGCATACGTACACAAAGTCATGAACCTGAGTCCTTGTCAGACAAGAGAAAGCAAAAAAATCAAGAGCAGATAGCACAGCCCTGCATACCAGGAAGTCATTGTTTGCTGTGAAAGTGAGATGAAATGCAGATGTAACACAGAAACAGCCACAGGTGTAGTGATTTTAAGGTTTTCGCTTCCATGGCTTGGTGGAATACAAAGACAGAAGGCTTGGTCACCAGAAACAAAGAAAAAATAACCAAAATAAATTAATCACTTGGCTCTAGAAGTGATAAACTTAACAAAACTCTATAGACAACTCATCTGCACTGGGAATTACTAAGAGTAATACCACTTGCAGTATACAACTTCTGTCTTTTAATTTCTTCCTCCTTATTAAGCAAGACAGCTTAATCCAGTGTACTTATGCATGCCTTTTCTCATATTTTATATGTTGTTGAATGTTGTTTTAAAAGTGAATAGCTGCAATGCGGGGATGTTAGCTATGTACTTACTTACTAGGAAGAATAACATGATTGATTCACATTCTATACCAAACAGTAAGAATTTGGATACTATTTTCTTTTTCTGAAAGCAGAATTACACTGCACCGGAAATCAGAATTATAGTTGCCAGTCTGTCATTTAACTGAAATGGGCTAGACTAGCACAGGCTCGACTTGCATCATACTGATCCCTTTAAAATCTTTTTAACTTAGCTGATGTATAAAACATGAAGCTGATTTTATTCAGAAAAGAGACTGCACTGGCCAGAGGCTTTTGCTGGAGGAGGCGTTACCCGTGGCTGCAATATCTTGCCAGTGATGCTGCTTCTTATTGTGCCAGAGCCACCTGTTTTTCAGACCCCTAGTTTGTGCCTTCATAAAAATTAGCCAGTGTTTAGCTTTTGGTTCCTCTCGTGTGTTACCTTTTTTCTAGATGTGCAAACCTTCCACAATGGAACCAACTGTATATTTAGTCTGACAAACTACAGTATGAGAAATCTGCTCACCTTTGCATCTCAGCTGTCCAGGACTGAAAGCACAAAAACTTGCTAAGCTAACAGTCCCAAGCCAATTGCTGACTTTTCTAAAGCTCAGGGGCTGCAGACCCTCATTTGCACTGTACAGAGGCTTTGAAGAGCAGCAAGTTGCTCACAGTACTGGTTCCCACTCCACAACTGCCTTCCTCCCCTTATCCCTTCCAAGTAGCTCTCTGTTACACTATCCCATCTAAGGAACAAAGGCAATAAGGCATTGTAAAGCCAGGATACTTGGGAAACATCTGAAGTCATTTAGATGGCTACTAGAACTAGTTATTTATATTTCATTATAGTATTAATATATTACTAACCAATACATCTGACTACCTATTTAAGGTAATTTTTCTCTCTGAAGGACTCAAGTAGGTCTACTCAAACCCATACAGGAGCACAACTACCACTGGGCCTCCTTCCTTTTGAGGATGATAATAAGGGTTAGGGTTCAACTTGAAGCCATTTTCATTTAAAGCAAAGGCTCCAGGACACAATTACTGCTGGAGGCAGTGATTTCAAACTGGGGGAGGGGGGGTGGAGGGGCCTCAGAGAATACTTTGGGGCACGACTGAAGCCTATCTGAGAAGTTTTAGTACACTTCTTTACAAGTAGTTCTCAGATCAAAATCAAGTGCAGTAAAGGCATCACACACAAAGTGGAAAATATTTTACTGACTAAGCTAACTGAGTTGCTGATCTTGAGATTTTTGAAGGATTAGCATTTTAGAAGAAATTATGTCCATCCTATTACTTTGAATTCTTTTAGTGATTTATCTATATCATGCTAAGTGCCTTCTTATACATGTGTGAACTGCCTCCGGGGTGGCTGTAGGAGGGCGGGTGCTGGCTGAGGACAGCCATGCTGGGGCAGCGGCCTGCCATGGCTCTCCATTGTTGCAGAAGCATGCACCAGCTCAGCACTGCCCCGCTACACACTCTAAATCCCTGCTTTTGTGTTTCCTCCCTGCCAGAGATAGCTGCTCTCAGCAGCCTCCTTGCCTGGAGCACCGACACAAAGAAATGTACAACTGCACAGTTATACTTCATGACTCAGCTGAAAGGACACAAGTCAAACAGCAACCTCCTCAGAACAACCAGAGCTGCATATTAACCAACCATCTGTGCATACCGTTGTGACTTTGCATGATATTTTGTGATTCAGAAGAATTAAAACAGACAGAGGAAGAGGAAACCCATAGAGAGATTTATTTTTACCTCCCGTAGGAAGACATCTGCCTTTGTAAAAGTGTGTTTGTACAGGTTGCACATGCTCTGAACAGTGAAACTTTCATCTGGGCTTCAAAGTGGCACACTTACTATTTAACTTTCATTGCGTAGAAGCAGACAGATGGATTTAGTTTGGAATTTTGTTTTGGTCTGTTGCCTTTTTTTTTTTTTTTTTTACTATTAGATCCTCAGTTAGAAGTGAAGCCAGCTGCTTATAATTGAATTCCTGCAATTCAAACTGGTTGCTTGCATTTTGACCGCTTATTTAATACAGTTGGTATTTAAACGGTCAAAAGTAACCTTTGAAGTTAGCACCCCGTTAAGAGGAGAGCTGGGGGGAGGAATCAGTTTCTGTGGCTTGTGACTTCAGCGTGTTCTTAGACTGAATGAAGAAGACTGCTGTGGATTGATTTTCACAGCCTGTTTCAGCAAGAAGGGATAATTTGAATCCCAAGAATGTTGCAGCGCATGCAAAGTTACAGATATCTGTGACATCAAGTGAACACACTTCAAGCACACTTGGAATGGGATAGTGAAAACCTCAGCTGGTGCCCAGCTCTAGAGACTGTTCTGCCCACATATGTTAATTTTTAATATTAAAGTGCTAGCTGCACACAGGCAGCAACAAAGGCCTTTAATATACAGCTGCCTGGTATCCCTGTTTTCTTTCTAAACCATTCACAGCTCCACAAACACTACGCAGTCCTTGTTCACGGTGCTTGAGGATAAGAGAACTGACAAGTTGGGCTGTTCACAAAAAAAGCAGCCCATCTTCTTTTAAAACAGGGAGTAAGTGCTTATTATTTAATCTCCCCCCCCCATCTGTGATAGAAGGGGGAACAAAGCTGATTTCCACCCTCTACCTGTAGGAATTCAAGGCCACTTCTCCCATGGGAGGGAGAGTTTATGCCTGTGACAGAGAACTGTGGGTTCTGTTGCTGGCAACATGCACTTTATGAGTTACGTATGACAACACAGCTTTGCCACGTACCATCTCCTTCGCAGATTTGGCTTTAGGTCATACTACAGCAAAATAATTTAGCAGCAATAGTTGCTTAAAGTACCATTGGCATCAACATGACTCTACAGAGAGGTGTTAAATTAACACCACTATCCCTGTGTGAATATTCTTCCTTCTCTGCTGCTATGTATATCTTTTATTTGGCAGTTTACTTTCAAAATCATGCAGAGGTGCTTAGCAATTCTACCATCTATGTATTAACAGTTCAAACATTTTAATTTCCGTTTTCTCCACAAAAGGGCTTTTAAGCTTAAGAAGTTATTTTCATAGCAGAAAATATTAAGTAACTGCATTGGAAGCAGATTCTGAAGTATGCTCATCTCTAAATACAAAAGAAAAAAAAAACAGACTGCACTAAGTAAACAACATTCCAGACAAGAAATTAAGCCTTTCCATAGTCATTCCAAATGAATTTATAGTTCAACTTACAGTTGAAACAGTTATCCAGTTATGGATATTTTAAAAGTCCTTCAACTTCAGTGTCAGACCTTTAATCAGGTCTGCTGACTGCAGGAGCAGTGATTGTGTGAAATTAATGACAGTTATGATGAAGGTAACGACAAATTTGATGACAAATCAGGTTGTGGCAAATAATTAATTCCTCTATAATTGCTATGGGCTTGATTTCCCATCCCATCTGAGCAGAGCAACACATTATTACCTCCTTTCTACTAGACAGCAAAAATCACCCTCCCCTCCAAGTTAGTATGTCCTTTCCCAGATGAACTAAACAACCATGCAAATCTGAAAGCATCATAAGTCAGTCAAGTCAAAATTAAACTGTATGAATGTACAAAAAGATCATTCAGGAGACTGACATTTTTTGGTGTTATTAAAGGAAATGCCCTCCTTCCTTTTCTTGTGTGCCCACTTTCCCCCTCTGCCTCTTCATGCAAAAGGAAATTGGAGTTTTTTTTCTTAAATAATAGCATTAAACCTACGTAATGCTCAGTGGAACTGACAGACTTAGGTATTAGAATAGAATATTTCATTTGGAAGGGACCTACAATGATCATCTAGTTCAACTGCCTGATCATTTCAGGGCTCACCAAAAGTTAAAGCAGACTATTAAAGGTCCTATCTCAATGCTTCTTAAGCATTGACGGGCAGTGTCAGTCATGAATTAAGCTGCAAAATATACTCCATTTCAGTTTCCTTTTAAAGATGGCCACAGCAATGACTCTCTTTATGTGGTCACATTATCACATGAATTACTTGAATTTTTTAGAATATTATGTCTACCCTAAATTGTTTACAAATTATCAATTGTCACAGGACTCTTGCTTTATTTCCTTCTAATGAATGAATACATGAAAAACCTTTTTTTCCCCTTCAGCAAAGACTGTTTAAACTTGTAGATACAGAAGGCTGATAGTCAGGGAAAAAGGAGTGGGAGAAAGATGGTTGTTTGTCTTTTTTTTTTATTTTTCACATTGCCCCCCAATCAAAACCACCTCTCTTGCTCATCTCTTGAGTCTTCTCAGCTAGTAAGATGATTCAGAAATAGAAGACTAGTCATTTGCTGCTAGAATACTTCAGAAAAGAGGTAGAGAAATATCAGCAGAACCGTGTTTTCCATCAGAAAACATGACCTTATGTCTGACTGAGATAAGCTTATTAAGTGTCTACAATGGAATTTAATTTAGGAAAAGACCAGAAAAATTATTATTTCATTTTCTATTCTGAAGCTGCCATGTGGAAACTTTTTTATAGTACAAAAAAAGATTTAAAGAAATTCCTTTAATGAAATTTCCTTCCAAGAACACATTATCAAAAGCTATGACCACTTCTCACTCACCTCTACTCTATAGCAAATGGCTACTCTTTAAAGGAGCTCAGGCAAACAGAATTTTGGCTTAATAAGCTACACTTACTTTCTGTTGCTATGCTTTGGGCAACTCCCAGGCACTCTCTCTCTTGCAGTGTGCTGCAACCTGGTACAGGTCATGTTGCAATAAGAGCAAAGTTATCATTATTCTGAAGTTAATCTGCATTCACTTGAAAATGCACACCAATTCTTGAACTTTCTTTGATTACTGCACTAACACAGTTCTCATGTTTTGTGATCCAGGCCTGAACTCTGCCAATGTGCAATCTTATTAAGTATGCCACCGAGAAGTAAAGATCAACTCCAAATTTTGGAGCTTACACAGGACAAGGAAAAATAACACATGCAACTCTTTTAGGACACACTGCTTAACTGATGAGGCCAAACAGTCAAAATTTCACATGGAAATAACTTTCCTCAAAGAAATGCAATATTCACTGGTTTTAGTTATGACTTCTTTGAGAATCACATTGGCCAGGTGTATATTGGAGCTTGTTAGCAATTACCAAGTGTTACATTCAAGTCAGATCAATGGTTTTAAATACAATAAAAAACTCATTTGTCAGGAATGTGAATCACATAGGTGCAGTTTTAGTTTAAAACATATGAGCAACCACCATTATGGCAGCTTTATGAAGGAGGAGAAGTAGAAAGGTTGCAATGGGGATTTAATTGGGTGGGTCTCCAGTGTCTCAGTAGAGTGTTATTTTATCCTCAGGCATGCCTTTGTGTGCTTCCCCCCACTTCTCTCCCCACCATTTGCCAGACAACCAGGATTTAAATAACTGCTAGTGTCTTCTTGCAGTTCTTTTTCTGGCTATTTGAAACTTACAAAATAATGTTAATAACTAAGATAAAGTCTAAATAAATAAACCTTTTCTCAAGCTATATTACAGCATTATAAACATATAGTCAATTAGATAAAGAATTGTAGAAATATTAATAACTGTTGCATGAGTGAAGCATGAAGCAAATCAGGAAAGTGTTGACTCTGTCACATTGTGATTAGTTAAACAAATGCATTAAAAAAAAAAAAGGCTTGTTATATTTCTTCATATAAAAGAGACCAAACATGAGGCTAACCAACTTCTCCTTAAGTAGTTATCCCTGTATCTTCAGGATTATCTATGTTGCTGATGATAAATATGCCACTGCTAGTGTGGTGATCTCCTCGCCTTGGGCACAGTAACAGCAAAATGCGCTAATACCAAATCATTCATGTCACATTATATCCTTTCCTTAGCTTCAGGTCAGACATAAACTCCTCAGCATAACAAATCAGGCCAGTGCCTTTGTACTAATAGAGACACCATCTTTACTGACAGGTGTCAAAAAAGGATTTGGCTAGCCTATGAGTGCTTGAGTGAGAATCACTTTGATTTGATTTGGTTTGATTGGATTCCTCTTAAATCATGTGATTTAAGAATAGACATTCAGCTTTTTGAGATACAGGAGCAATAGGAGATGCTACTCACAACAGCTTACAAAACACAACAGCAGTGTCTCAGTTGTGATGGTTGAGTGCAAAATGTAAAAGAGGAAGCTTAAAGTTTAAGAGCAGTCTCTTTTTCTCTGATGCTCCAGGTGATCTAACAGAAGATACCACCTTTCCATACAAACTGTCTTCATCATGGCTAGGCTTTGCAAACAAAGATTTGGGAAGGACTTTCCCGTATAATGTGTAGGCTTCCTTACTCCCAGTTTTCCTTCCTGACAAATGCTAAAAATATCAGAAGAGACCCGTTAAACTCAAAGGTTAGTTCATTTGTCATGGAACCAAACAGTCTCAGGCAGTGAAAGAGGAGAAACTGGCATATAAGTAAACAAGTGATTGAGAGGAGATACATCACGGGACCAATCCAACTTCTGGGAGATTAACTAAGGTGACCCTTTCACACAGCAAATACAGTTGTTACCAGTTACAGGGGAACATGGTAGATGGGGAAGCACAATGCACAGACACCTATAACATTATGAAGAGTTATATAAACCTTCACTAGTTTAGCATGGAAAAAACCTACCTAAGTTGTATTTGTTGGTGTCAAATACTTCAAACTTCTTTAAGGTGCATAACTGACATCTCATCAGAGAACCCTTAGAACTACTGAATAGAAAAATACACCCACTACTTTCTGGCCAGTCATCTTTTGGAAAGCATGATGAAGGCTTTCCAGGCTGTAAAAGACCATGGTTCAGATCTCAGGCCATACCCATGTCACATGCTGTAGGATATTCTGAGAAGACATTCCATCTCTGTTACTAGTGTTTGTAGAATTTTGCACTAAATGTTAAAAAAAATATTTAAGCAGAACTGTGTCAGAAGGAGAAACTGAGGAAAAAGCACTTAAAAACACATGGCAACACTAAGACATGTTCCCAAAGCAGTTGCTCAACTCCTGCTCTGAAGTGGGTGAAAAGTGTTTTTGAACTTACTTCCCTCATTCCAGGTGGACATCCTAATTAGAGCGTTCTTCACGGAATGGAGAGCACAGCTTCTTACTCTGGTATGCCTGTTAAGGAAAGGCAGCAAAAAATAACAATCACAGGATTGTTTCAGGAAAAGAGTCACCACAATAAACCTGACCAATTTATCTCAAGAACCTGTGTCGCACAGGTGAACTAAAACAAGAGGTACTCAAAACCTTCATTACTTCTGAAAATACAGAATATGAGAAATGTCTTTGAACAGAAGAAACAGAGAGAACTGTGCAAACAGGAAGATGGCAATGCAATACAAACAGTATAATGATTAGCAGAAAACATTTTGACAACTTTTTCTAATAGGTTTTCCTTTTTGCAGCACAATACAGGAAGGTAAAACTTAAATTTTTTTTTTAGGTTTTCTTGTTTATGTGTTAAAAGCCTCACTGAATTGAAGAATCCCGTCCCATATTTTGATACTTTTAAAAATAAAATTCAAAATGGCTAAATGTAGCCTGTTGTCTAGAAATAATATAAGGATTTATAGCAACATTTTCACTCCTACTTTCCAAGCTGACTTAAAAGTTTCAGAGTATACAAAATGAGTAATAATGGTGCATTAGGTGAAGAGAAAATAAAATCTAGTATGCTGGTCAAAAGTTTCTGGGCTGCTCAATTGCTGATATGCCTAAAGTTGACTCAGTTTTAACTAAATCCAGTTCACGCTCTTTTTATTGATAAAGAGAATGCCTACATTCACTTCTACTGCCTCTACTCCTTTAAGTATCTTTTTTTTAAAAACTCTGGATATTCAACTGAACTGTTTTCAATGAAAAAGACTAAAAGCACAGGAAGCTGAAGTTTCCAACTTCAGAACAGGTGAAATTGCAACCCTGTCTGTATGTTGCCCTGCCCATGATCCCTAGAAAAGCAAAGGCATAAATTAATTCATATAACTTTTTTTTAAAATTTCTGTCTCCCTTCTTTTAAACCCAAGCTATGGAAAGAGTAGAAAATTCTGTAAACACGGAGTGAAATTATTCCTTTTAATATAGTGTCAGGTGGAAGACAGTACTTACCTGTAAAGCTAGACAAAATACTTCTGAAGAAGGTAATTTTCCAGGAAAATATTAACCGTTCCTTAATCCAGTCACCAACCTTGTTCACCATACTTTCAAAATGCTGTTTTAACTTCAGGGAGTTAGTAATTTTCAACAACAGATGCACATATAAATATTCATTTATTGTGGAAACACTGAAGACACAATATAGCTTTAATATACTCCCAACTGAATAAGTACTAATTTAATCTGAACTCACAGTGTTTATTGTGGAAATGCTGCAGACACAAGAACAGATTTAAACACAGTTTAAATCCATCATCAGAGATCATGACACTTCAAGGAAGGCCAAAACAAAATGGCTCTTAAAGCTGAAAAGAAGAGGCAGATGACATTTCCTAGAAATGAAAGATGGTAGGCTCCACTGGAGCAGCTTTAGTACTGGGCTTTTCTTTTGGATTGGTGGTAAACGAAAAACCCAGAACCCACTGATTTTTTTTTTTTACCTAATCGTTCCAATCCAGGAATCTTTGGCATAGGAATTTTCCTTTGCTTTGTGGCTACAAGATTATTCAGCTGTTTGTTCTTAACAAGGCCACCGCTTTCATACACTTCATTTAATCCTACTGTGAGGCATTTAACTGCGTGTTGTGCAAAGAATGCTCTTGAGTGTCAAATTCTGTCTTGATAGGAGACTAACAGCACCAGGTTATTGCACTAGTTCTGTTTTACTCTAGCTTTATTAGACTAACAAACAAGGCTGTTAGAGAAGAGAACTGATTTTCCTCATTATTTGCTACAACTTGACCTATATTTCTTTTACACCAATGAGCTGACTAACATATCTACGTGCAAGAGGAAAGAATTCCACTGCATTGATAGAGAGAGACAAAAAATGAATTGCCAAATAAAGTTATTTTAAGGTAAGCATGCCCATATTCTATTTCTAGTTCACTCTTGTGATTTAAACCACAGAGCTGGACTGCTACCTCTTTGCAGAGATGAATGAAAATAAGGCCTATGTAAAAAACCTGCAGTACAGAGGACACATAGCTTATCCTGTCTGTCAGTCCCAATGGTACATTTAATGCCTCATTGCTGTGTATTAATTGTGAAGCTGTGTTCATTAAACAGGGAATGTTTATATATTCAAAACTTGTGAGTAAAATACAAGTAAATCCCATGTACATTTCTTAGCCATCATCAAAACACTGACAAAATAAAAGCCTTATAAAATATTGTAGAAAACTAGAGATCTTCTACACTTTAAACAGCAAAAAACTATTAATCTCATAATGGAAATCAAAACTTTTTTTGGTCAATTCTTTGCATGCCATTCCTCCTTACAGTGCTACATAATCACTTTACTTTTTCCTCTCATTTCAGTATCAATAAACATCTGCCTACACATTAATTCAGAAAATATTAATTAAAAACTAGAAAGTATTGGAGCCTAGCACACTGATTTAAAAGGTCTCTGTTCATATATTTGATATCACATCCTAGCAAAAAACTTTTATATTTAATCCAAGTAGTTTCTTGTTAGGAAATAGCACACATAGGATGTCAAATTATTTTCAGTACAAAAGATGCACACATAAAACAGTGTAACTTAATAGCTCTGAAGACTCCTAGACATCAGCAGGGAAGGCACTTTTCCAGTCACAGAATTTTAAGCACACTGGGATTCAGCACAGCTTTGGTATTTCAACATCTTCAGTTTCTATGCAAGCGATATCCACTGACTGCCCAGTCCTGAACTTCTCCACTTGCAAATAATGCAAAGAAAATTGCTCCGAATAGATTAATAGAGGCAGCAATATAAAAAACTGTCTGCCATTCTCCCACAGTATTCTGTCAAATGGGGAAAGAAAAACAAAGATGCAGTCAATTTGCAGCTCCGCACTCAAGAAAAAGTAATTTTAAAATTGATGCTACATGTCTTGCCTATTTAAATGTAAATGCCATTCAGCATGATTTCATAGCAACATAAGAGCATTATAAACATAGTGGATGAAATTATCAATATAGTCAACTTTAGTTTAATAATACAGCTTACACAGATAGTCCTATCAGAATTGCTTTACACTCTCTGGATCAGTTTATCATCTGAGATGCAGAACCACCATCTGCAGAACTCAGAGAATGTTACTGCAAGGGGAAGCACTACCTTGCTTTCAGGTCCTGTGATCCAAGAGCTGAAGTTCCCTGCACTATCCAGTAAGCTATTCTTAATGACTACACTTCCAGAATCATAAGATTTTTAGTCCAAATAAGGTAGCTACCTTAACTCAGATTTCAAGAGGAATCCTCTATGGTATCTGTGGTATTTAAGAAAAGACTTAATAAATGTGTAGTAAAGAACTGTGATTTATTTGCCTTTTTTTTTTCTTTTCAAATAAGGAAATAATATCTGCAAATGTCTTAAGGCTTTTTTTTTTTTTAAAGTTCCAGGTAACTACTGTTACAGACCTGTAAATGATCTTACTACAAAAACAGAATACCAGAAGAGTGCATTAATATGGAAGGGGGGGGAGGAACTAAACCAAACAAAAATATCCCAAAACAACCCACTAGGTAAGATGTCTGGAAGAACTAATTTTATTGGAATCATGTATTAATGAATATTTTCCGATTATTTTTTAGGAAATCCTTAAAATGACCTCCAACTCCAAAAATTCAACTGTATCAACAAACTTACTCCTCCCATCTCCCTTCCTTAAAAGATTTTAGAATAATCCATACAGTTAATTAAAAATAGTAACCAAAAACTCCTCACTCCCTTTTTCTACCCAAATCATTCTTTGACTAAATCATCTTGGAAGTCAAAGCTAACACTAGAATCTAGTTTCTCACTTATCTGACAAATGCTGACATTATAACTCAACAACTCACATGAGAACCTAATAAAAAAAAACAAGTAAGAACTTGTCCTAGTTTGATAAAACAATGCCACAACTGTCTCATCTAGTTGGCATTTTATCAGAGTTCTACTGTGATCAAAACATATTCATTTTATTCCTAGAGAATATAAAGGATGAGTCACAGGTCTTCGACTTCACCCGTACTTGCCTGATCAGAATGAGAACAATAAATGCTAGGAATTAAGTAATTCACAGCAACAAAACAATATGACTTACATGTGTAACCCAGGTTTCATTTAATGAATGTTAACTTGAGAAGACAAAATTTCCATTCAATTGAGATAAATATATAATAATTGAAAAAAATAGCAAACAGGCTTACATTATGAGTGAGGATTTTGGCAATAACTGGCCCCACCATTCCTGGGATAGTAGCAAAAGAATTTGTGATCCCAAGGAGAATTCCAGCATACCTGCAAGAGAAGTTATTAATGCTGCTTATTAATTTGTCCTGCTTATAATCATGGAAATGATTTTTGATCACATAGGCCTCATCTTGATCACACATACAAATTAAAACAAATATTCCAGTGGGAGTTACTTGTTTTTATTCTATTAACAACTCACTGTTACTTGGTACATACATTTTTAGGGACATGGTTTAGTGGTGGACTTGATGCTGTTAGGTTAATGGTTGGGCTTGATGATCTTAAGGGTCCTTTTCTACCTAAATAATTCTATATATCTCTATTTTCTACAGGCTACTTATGGAATTTAACTTAATTGCTCACGGTTTTGCTCAAGATCCATAATCC
Source organism: Platyrinchus mystaceus (assembly GCA_035041135.1). Taxonomy (NCBI): domain Eukaryota; kingdom Metazoa; phylum Chordata; class Aves; order Passeriformes; family Tyrannidae; genus Platyrinchus; species Platyrinchus mystaceus. Next base: position 84,378,048 of record JAWWLV010000121.1, on the reverse strand, counting down.
AAACCCACATCCCCTTTGTTAAGTCACAACCAAACTGTCTGGAATGGATCCATTGGAGCAGTTAGAGAAGACACATTAAAGTAGAAAGACAACAAGGAGTATGACAGACTGCTGTTTGGTAACAATAAGAGTTGGTTCAGGTTTCATTGCTAAAAACTTGTCTGCCAAAAAGGCAATATCACCAGTGTGGCTGGATATCTCCACTTCCACTACAGAGTGTATACTCCAAAGACAGGAGTTCAGAGTGCTGTGGCAGTCCTTCCCTTCAGCTTTCTGTGGGTCAAGGCCAACGGGAAATGGATCTGACTAAACAAGTTCTGCTGGTTGCCGTCCCTGCAGCTCCATTCTAAGGCTTCTTGTTCCATGAACGTGCTGCTCTATCACACACAAATGTATGCCTATGCACCAGAGGCCATAAAAACTTGCTGGGTAAAGCTGGTAACTTCCTTAATATCTGAGTCCCAGCACCTTATCTCTAAGAGATTAAAGATCTTCCTCACAGGCATGTTGCAATGCCGAGAGTTTGAAACTGTACCACAAGTGCAGACTTGTGAGAGAGACTGAAAAGAGTTAAAAGCCAGACAAACTCTATAGAAGAGTTTGACCTTCCAGCCACCAAAGCACAGACCCTTGTGGTTCAGATTGTCAAGGTGGATTTGCTGTCTGAAGAATCATAGAAGATACTAATAATTGCAGTTTACCACAGCAGAAAGGAGTCATCTCCCAGTGATCATTTTGGGCTGTTTTAGCAGAGTAAGTTATGTCCTCACCATCTTTAACGTAACAGAAATATAATTTCATCTCTGAAGAGAAATGTATAGTTTTGAAATTTTATTTACCAAAACAGGGGAATTCAGCCATACATCATTGTTACAAAAAGTTGCAATATGTGTATTCATTCCAATGATATTAGAGAAACATGTTTTTTTCATCTGAAAAGGAATCAGTTATCTAGTCTACTAGTTGATTTTTTGCTTGAAAGTCAACACTACATATTGGTTTAGAGCATGGCAATGTATTTTAGACTGAGATCCAATGCTTTAGTTAAAACCATCTTTATTTCTTAAAAACATAGCCTGTAGTCTTCTTATCTTGGAATGTGTTTTAGAATTAATAGGCCTTTATGAAGCTGAATGTTAGAGTGTAACAGTTTCCCTTAGGAAAATAAGCACATGTAGCAAAACTCCTTTGAAAGCCTTTAAGTAGAACCAAATGTACTGTCTTCAACATGCTTAAGTACAACAATGCTGCTAACGCATACGTTCAAAACTAAACATAGTTAAGGGTTTCCTTGGTCACCAAAGATCTTTGGCAACCAATTGTTGGCTAAATGCCTCTGTTTATGCCCGGTGTTTCTGACATAAGTTGCATTCTTGATAATGCTTGCTGTTTGATGCAGATAACTGTGATGCCACTCCCTCAGCACAGTGGAGACTCCCATGTGAAAAGGGAAAGTAAAAAGTGACGTTTGTAAAGCAAGACCAACAGTAAGCTGTTGGTCAGGTTCTAATGGCATAGTGGAATACCCAAATACAAATCAACTTGCAGAGCAGTCAAGTAGTAAAATCAAGAGTAAAAAAAACAGATACGTGTTTAGCGTATAGTGGAGCCACATGAATATTACAAGAGCTCATGGTAACAGCAATACTAAGATCTGTAATAATGGAAAGGTACTGATGTAGACTTAAAGAGCTAAAACAGGATACATTTTCCCCAGAAGAACAATCTTGTCTCCCTCCTGTGCCCAACTCTCCCCTCAATTCAATGCAGTGATAGCATAAGAAATACATGTTAGAAACAAAAAACACATAGCAGATATTGTTTTTACTGGAGTATCAGTATTTTCATTCACTTCCTTCCTGTGAATCTAATAATGATTTCTTTGATATAATGCAAGTTTTAGTAGTAAAAACAGATGGTTTGCTATTCTAGCCAGCATACTTTTAATTAAAAAACAATTAAACTGGACATTTATGTGCATTTTGGGACTGCTTTGAATCACTTTGGGTTATTCTAATATCTTTCTAAAGATAAGAAAAATAAATTAAGAAAAATAAATATTGAGTTCCAAGTAAACTCTTAACAGAGGTTTTCTTCACAATTTTATGCAAACCCTGTTTTTAGCTTTCTAAAATTATGTCAAGCATTTCCTTGAATTTGTGGATGTTTGCCTTGACCATTTCATCCAACAAAATTCCGATAGTTGCAAAAAGTTAAGTAAGGGGGGAGGAGGAAACTCAGTCTTCTTCTTCTTCTTCTCATCTTAGATGGTTTTTGCATTTCTGTATTTGAAGAAATTTTTTAATATGACCTTTGTTACAAGGACATGCTTTTTTCCTCCTCTGTCCCCATTTGGACAGATTTACCCTGAATTAAAACATGCACGTGCTGAATAGAAAATCACTGATTTAAGTAAAACAGCATCCATCCTGACCACATCTCCATCAGAGAAAGTTTTCCCATATATGCAGCCATTTGCCTCTAGAGGCAATGCCAAAGTCCCTGAACTATCAGCAAGACACTTCCCTCTTTTGCACCCATAATCAATCTGCTCCCTTCTGGCTAAGAGGGAAGAAGAGCTAGAATAATTTGTCTAGTGTAAATGCAAAGGGAAGAAAAGCAGGACTTTATCAAGGGCAGGAAGAACAGAGTGGTATTTGGTCAAGGGGATCAGAAGCAGTTCACATGGGAAACCTAACTATGCCTGCTGACATTCATCAGCATTGCGTAACATCATTTTCTTCTTGTGTCTTTTTTCAACACCTAAAATACGCTCTATGTTGTCATATACAAATTGACACTTGAAATAAGCACATTTGAAATGCAAAGTGAAGTATCTCAAATTAGAAAATATACACAACATCCTAGTTTGAGAAACCTCAGCCATCACCTGCATACAGAAGTTCCTTGTGTGTATGTGTCACAGAGGCACACACTACAGTTGCATGATTTCCTTTTTCCTGTCACAGCTCTGTTGCATTCTGTGGACAGGATAAATGTTAACTCACTTAACAAGCATAACTTAATATATTTTTTGGAAATTAACAGCTGTAGTTCTGCAAAACTAATCTTGAAACAGAATGTGTAATGGCTCCATAATACCCCAGATGCACCGCTTTAACTACATCTTCTAAATTTGTAATTCTATGTGATTTGAAACAAAGTACATCACAGAAAGTATTCTTACCTTTCAATTTAATTCATAGTACAAGCTGGCTATAGCTGGCCACTGATACCTCCCCTCTTGCTTGCTACCTAACCTCACCTGTCAAGATTAGTTGGGTTCCCACTATTTCACATCCATTTGTTAAGTCAAAACTTGTCCATAATTGTGAACATGACCACCATCTTTTTGATTGCCAAAGCCTGGATACCACCTTCAAATTAGGACCTGAGGTCTCCCTTATAAGTTGTCTGGATCTTCAGAACTTTTTTAAGTAACATTTTTATAAAATGCTTTTTCTTTCACTTAGTCTTTTAATTTTACACATTAATACAGAAACACACTCTTCTTTGGACATTAAGTCATTTGACCCTGTTCATACCTAAGTGCTACCACAAATAGGTAAATGAATGACAAAGCAAAATAGTTAACTTTTTCCAGTGCAAAGAATGCTTCTGTGCACTTTCAAAAGAATATATACACATCCATAGTCTTTGGGAAACTGATGGATCTGTCAGATTCTGAATTTGTAACACACTGGAGAAAATACAGCCCGAAGTCTTAGTCATTTCAGAGCAACTGCATATACCTGATTTGCCACCTACTGACAACAGGTCACTTTCTCATACTGAGATTTGATTCCAGTGTACAGAATGTCTTCCAAATGCAAATAATTTACCTGTATCACAGCGCTTAAATATGGTAATGTTCATGCTGAAGATTGATAGCTCTGATGGAAAAGTTTAAAGGAGCGAAACACTTCACTGTATTGTGCTGTTCAAAAAACACTGTCCTATTAAGATCATGAATCAAATAGGAAAAAAATCTAGCAAGTATAATTACAGGAATTATATAATTTATTACTGCAGGATAAAAACTGGAATGATTCTAAATTGTTGTTTATATCATATCCCCTGCCAAAGTTGCACTTTTTGCAAATACAGTGTTTAATACTGTAAACCCAAGTAATTGTGAGTGTTGTCACTCCAGGTCTTTATGGCTCATGATCCATAGCTACATCTTCAAGGCACCCCAGCAATGTATTAAAAAAAAAAAAAGAAAAAAAAAGGGGAGGGGTCATAAATGTTTCACATGCACTACCAATAGCTTCAGCAATACTCACGAGCTTCAGCAATACTTACGAAGGTGCTATGTCCAGGTGGTTGATGCTGTAGCCAGATGTACAAAATCCTCCTAGTGTTGTCGATATGGTCACAAACGCAACAGCCAGTGCATAGTTGCAGCCTATGAATCCAGCTGCTACTAAGAACAACGCAGGTCCAATCATTCCTGTGAGACAGAAACCTTCCGATCAATGGACTTTTACCAGGAGAGACACCTGAAGGCTCCAAACTGTGCGTAGGTTTTCCATACGACTTCCACCGCCCCCTGGCGTACAGAACACAGCTCTGCACCGCACGTGTTACAACGGGACAGCAAAGGATCATAAATGGTTTGGGTTGGAAGAGAGCATCAAGTTCCAACCCCCCAGCCATAGGCAGAGACACCTTCCACTAGACCAGGTTGCTCAAAGCTCCACCCAGCCTGGCCTTGAACACTTCAGGGGATGAAGCAGCCACAACTTCTCTAGGCAACCTGTTTTAGTGCCTCATCATTCTCACTGTAAAGAATTTCTTCCTAATATCTAACCCAAATCTACTCTCTTTCAGTTTAAAGCCATTCCCTTTGTCCTATCACTACATATCCTTATAAAAAGGAAGAGCAGGTGGGTTGCAAACCTATTGCTGTCTCAGGAAACAGCAGACAGATAAGAAAAATTCCACTCTAGCTGGAAAGAACAAACTTGAACTACGTAAAAAAATTAATAAAAATCAACAGATACTGAAAATTACTTCACAAATTAGTTTTATTTATTTTTATAAATAAATTGGAGCTACACCGACACTGGTAGGTGACCAGTGCACAGTGAAGAAATTACCCGCATTTAACTCTCCAAGGTACAGGAACAAACACTGACTTTTTCAGTTCATAATAAAGTTGAGCTGGAAGAGTTCATACAAATACATCTCTCTCTCTATATATATGCACATATTTCTCCTGCAGGCACATTCTACAGTTAGCTTTATTTCATGTTTACAAAATCTGAACGCCTGGTATATCTACATTGGAGCCTTCTGCACAGTGTAGAGAACCAGGTTAGCTTGAGAGATCCTACATTGCGCACTGGAAATAGTTTCTCAGCCATCATGAGCTAACACATGCTCCTTTCTGCCTGCACCAATTTTGGTACCCACTTCTCAGCACCACAGGCCATTTACATGCCCCCATCGTGATCTCTGTAAACAGCTCCAAGTATATGCTTTTGTTGATCAAGACAACCTAAGTCCTGCTTTTCCTAACACAACAATATGTTTCCTCCTGAGTTATACATACATGGGTGTGAGATGTGAGGCCCTGTAGTAAACTGAATCACCCAAGCGGGATAGGCTTAAAACAAACAAATAAAAAAAACGCCTGAGGGTTTACTATAGGAGCTGCTTTAGAGAAAGCAATCAATTCAGCTGAATTGAGAAGCAGCAAGGATGGCCATACATCAAACAGGCTGCAACTTGAATGGATCCTGTGCCTAAACTCTCTTTATTTTTTTAAAATTTCTTTCCCCAGTCCCCTCTTCTATGCAGCAATCAACTTCTCTTTCCTAAATACAGCCATTTACAGAACCCTGAACAGCACAGAGTTGGAAATAGGCTCATGCAGAACAATATCCTGGGTTAGTCTGATAAACCTTGTTTGATAACAAGGTTTCATTCTGTCAAGCAATTACCTCCCTTTTTATGGTGATTTTACCTCACCATTTATTTGATTGGTTTGCTTGTAGTAATGATGTATCTTGACCTAAACAAAGCTTTTGGCAATCTCTTATCATTCTCTTATCCAAGAGACCTACATTTCATGGAAAAAGACAGGATTTACTCTTGACACATTAATGTACAAATAAAGCTGCTCTTCTCAAGCCATGCACAGCGCTGCCTCATCTCACAGCAGAATGTCAGACTGCTCTCCCAAGCCCTTTATTTTCCCCAGATTGTTATTTTTATTATATGTTCCAAGTAATGACAGTTGCACCTACCTATTAGGGTAAAACATTTGCGAACACAAACAGTGGAGAAGTTCTGTTTTTCCCGTAAATAATCAGCAATTTGCCCAGACAGAATAATACACAACCAGCAGCCAAAATAAGGTAGGGCAGACAAAAATCCATTCTGTTAAGGAGATTAAAAAAAGATCATTAAAACACTGAAATGACAAATCAGTATGCTGAAAAATCACTTGTGGTGCAACATTAACTGAGACTGAACCAGAGATGTCAAAACCATCCATCCACATAATTACTGGTGCATCATAGAAGAGAGAAACCTATGGATAGAAAAAGCAAAGCATATTAAAGTTACCAATGTGCAAACTCTCCATTGCATGATGTAATCCATAACTACCAATGTAGACAGAAAAAACTCAAAGATTTAAATCAGCAGCAGGGTTCAGGAAAAAGAAAACTACAACTGAAGGTATCCTGTGGACATTAACCTGATCATGAAAGTTTCCAGAAACACCAATATCAAGAGAGTTACTAAAGTAAGTGGAAGCTGTAAATATTATTCAGAATTTTGAAAACTATACAGAATCTCTGGGTTTTGTACTACTATAAGTGTTCCACATTACATTATTCCATATCTATCTGCTGAAACATCTGATGCTTGGCTGTAAACAGAGACAAGATACAGAACTACAACTTTCATTAGATCCAGCCTGGACATCCCATGACCCCAAAGCAGAGCTATTATTCATGACCTGACATTACTTACACTGAAGTCACCAATTAATTCCCGTTACTTTAAACAAGTACTGTTTGAGACTTCTGCCTGATTCTGGATGTTTTTCTGATGAAGGGAAACAGAAGATACTACTAACCTGCATATGCTTACAGCCTTTCCATACAATTATGGATAATTACTGATAACAGAGATATAATTGACCTAATCTGTGATTAAAAAGAGGTATTTGAATAGAAATACTATAATCTTTGTACACTAGTATGAGATGTATATTTGTCAAGAAATGAAAGATCCCCTAGGAATTTTAATTTGAAACACATCCCCAGCTGAAGTCCACTTTATCAGCACTCATACATGCTGCCTGTTGGGCTTCAACGCTCAGCTTTCAAAAACAGTAAGTAAAATTTTGCAAAATGGCAGATAGTCTCAGAAATTAAAAAACTACTTTTTCGAAGCACTATTCAAAGACACAGCATTATTTTTAACCAATTCCTTTATTTTAGGAAGGAAACTGATGGACCATAGAGTAGCAACTGTACAATATTTTAAACCATAATGTATTTTCCATCTAAATGTGTGGCAACAAAGTTAGTCCAAGAATATTATGAAAGATTTTTTTTTTTAAATGTTCACAACAGCCAGTCACTCCTAAAATAAGAAACGTAACCCAGAGACACAGGAAAACACTTCACAGCAGAACCTGTTACCATTTAATGCAACTGCATTTTACAAAACACATGCAATTGAGAGCTGTGGTAGCAAATGACTTTCACAGGTGTTCCCTGAAGAGGCATAATAAGGAATGCAACCAGCAAACTTCATTTTTTCCAGCCATTTTTGCATCTTGACCTACTGCAACCTTCTTTTCTAATGCCAAGATTCCCCATCTTCTCAAGATTGCTGGCATCACCTCTTTCTTGCATGACATGCATTTTCTGTTTGCTCTAAACCAGTCTCACATGTTAAACCAGGAAAAGACTATGCTAAACTTCTTGAAATTTCTGAGCACCTTTTTACTTGAGCTATAGCAGTTTCTCCAGGTAAACATCACCCAAACTGTCCCATTAAAGACAGACCACTGCAGTCAAATAATTGCTATAAACAAGAATCTTCTACCTCCCCCATCCCATAATTTTTCCATGGTAAATAATCTAACATTTTTTAAAAAATTTCCTTGAGAAGCACTATATCTGAACCTTAAGTTGTTTTGGTTTGTTGTTTTGTTTCATCCTTTTTACCTCAGTAAGAAAAGACATTTTACCTCTGCTGCTCACTGAGGAAAGAAAGTGACAATTTGGAAAGTGATCCAAATCAGAATGAAGTTTCCCCCATCCCTTTCTCTTCCCCGCTTACCCCCCCTTCTTAAAACGCTTTCAAAAATGCCACTTGTCCAATGGTTTCCTTTGTTTGACTTTTCTTTTTTAACTGGAAATGTTCTGCTTTATGAGTGAGCAAAGGAGTAGATAGTATTTCAGAGGAGGGTATAAAGTCTGAAGCAATCACAGAAACCATGTAACAGGGAAAAATATTTTTGTAGTTACTGATTTAAAACAAAACAGTTAAAGATGGGTAACATGCATCTTCAACCAGAAAAATTAGCTCGAAAGCTAGGACTAAATTAAATGTTAAATAAGTAAAAAAAGTGGAAATTATAAGGCAGGCAACATTTTTGATATATCTGCTTAATTGTGTGGGTTATAACTTCCCAGCTATACATTTACAATCCAAGGTTCTTAAACGGGTTTCTCTATTCTAAACAGCAGGAAGAACTCTGCTGTTCAGTTTCTTTAATTCAGAAGTGATTATATTCGTATTTATCTCACCTCCTGTGCATCAAATCGCAGGATCTCCTTCATGTATGTGGGCAAGAGTGTAAGAAGTGTATAGAAAGTCCAGTTATAGGAGAAGTGTGCCACAACGATAGCCCAGAGTGGAAGGGACTTCAGCATATGTCTCCAGGGAACAGATTTCTGTGTAGAAAGCTAGCAAGCAGGAGACAGAGAAGAGAAAAAGCAATCAGGACACCTATATGAACATTTACTAAATACAGTGTTTTGATGCTACCCAAATCTATGCTGATCATCCATTCTGAGAGGCATGAAACGAGTCTCAGTCGATAGATGCAAGTTATCAGCAATGAATTTATTACTGTGTTCAGTTCTCAATGAAGGTATACTAATGTATGTTACTGCTCTGATGTTTACTACTGCAAAGTAAACCAATTACTATTACATTTTGTAATCAGAATTTCTAAAAGTATGCCTTCCCTTGTTGAAGTTTGATGCCTGCTGCTTTTACTGTAAATCATTAAATATTTAGTCACCTCTCAGGTGTTTACTTAGCTGAATCTTTCTTACTCAATCCTAAATATTAATTTTGATCTCTCAGCCAGCTTCACTGTCTGTAAATATATGCCCCCAGTCAAAGGGATAAATGCTTATGCAAACTTTAGGAACTGGCTTGTTAGCATTTTTTCTGCAAACAATAATTTCTTTCTTACTCTACATGACATATTTAAAAAAAAAAAGTTGCAAAATATTGTATTGCAAATGTTAAAGGCATCATATGGGTTTGGATGTAGTATAAAGTGATAGATCTGAGCTTTTTTTAAATAAAAAGCTTTTTAAATAAAGCACTGCAACAATGTCTGTAACAAAAGACATTATTATAAATGCTTTGTTTGATTATTGATTGTTTCTCGGTTATACAACTGCACTATTTTTTTTATAATTTTTGTTTGAAAAATTCTGCTTCCATCTCAGGTTAAGAATATTATTCTATACATAAATAGAGAATGATGCTAATGACAATATTTGTGGTTTATGTTCTGACTTAAGTAAGTCTATACTGAAATGCTGTACCTGATCTTTTAGAGAAGACAGTATATATTCTCTTTCAGCATGTGAAATGCTCCTGTGAGTTTCTGGTGTATCACTAATCAAACCCATCCAGAAGAACCACCATAATACGCCAAGTGCACCTATTGTTGGGAAAAGATGGGTGAAGAGATAGGAATAAAAAACCCAAGCAATTAGAACACGTGAATCGATATCATCGACTCTAAAGATGATTTAGTCCAAAGTGTTTTCTCAATACTCCAATATAATTTTAATGAACATTATTTTTATATCTACTTAGAAACACTAGTTCCCCAAAGTGGCTTAACAATGCACATATAGAGATAATAAACAATGAAGATGACTAAGCAGAATTTTTTCTTCTGGTTTTTTTTTCCTCTTCCCCCCCCCTTGAAGTGCTTCATACAGCAAGAAAGTTGTGTACACACACATAATTGTATTTTTATCAGTCACATGGAACACAAAGGATATGGCTCACCCAAAGGAAATAAAAATTCACATACTTTGAGCACGTACACAGAATACCACTACATACAGTTTAACTGATGTACCAATCATCCTTTTCTTCCTTAACCCAACCCCAGAACTGTAATTTAAAAAAGGTAACTTTTCAATAGTCAGTCCAAATTAACTGCACTTTTCTGTAACTGTAACATTTAACTTTTTTAATTTTGTCCAATTCTTTGATTTGAATCCTTTTAAATTATAAAAAATTTGAGGTGGTTTTGTTGAGGAAAGTGTACCCTTTGTCTTTTATTCCAATTCTTCCTTTTCCATGCAGAATATGAAACGGCTCAGACACGTAAATAGACCTGTAAAAAGCATCAGTTCGTTCTACAACATGCTGTTAAAAACTCTTTTCTGTTTGAGCTTCTCCTAGAACATGTCACAGTAAACATGCTATGCCTTGCATTTTGGGCATTCCTTCAGGGTTCCTGTGACTGCTAGAGAGAGATTTTCCACAGTTTCCATTTTAAGTAGCAGTAACTTTTCACACGTTCTTTCATTCAGAGAAGTTTATTCCTGGGATTAAAGCTATTAACTCAATTTCACACTTCAGATAAGAAATTTCAGCCTGTTGTTTCCAAGGGATGGGAAAGTTAAGAGCATTTGACTTGCACCAACTTTTGTTCAACTCAGAGACAGCTTTGCTCATTGGAACCAAGGCTTATATAGCCACTTACTGCAATCTACTTAGCTTTAAATATCTCTAATTGCCTAGAGGGAATAAAATAGCAACCCAACATGTCAAACAAGCTTTTAAAACTTAAAATAAGTTTAACAAAATAGAATGCTTTTCAAAAAGAATATGCACTGTACTTTTAATAATTAAGAAAAATCAAAACACAAACTCACCAAATATATAGAACACATAAACCCAGTTCATATAGTAGCAAATTAAACCAGATAGTGGCAGAGAGACAACAGTTCCCAGCTGTGCACCTACCGGAAGAAAGCAAAACAAAGTGGAAAATAAGTTGATCCCCTATGGGCCCCTTAAGTATAAGTGGCACTTCATAGGTATTTTATTTTTCTGTAATAAATCATGCATAAAGATTTGTCACTACCACTAGAGGGTTGCACTTTGATTTAAAGAAACACGGGCACAATAAGCTGCTTTGGCAGCTCCAAGAAAACAGAGCCACAAAGCCCTAAGCAGCCAAAATCAGAGGGAAAGAGCAATAACAGATGAGCATTCTTGGCACAGTTGTCTCCAATAAAGTGATGGCTTTAATACATCCAAACTAATGTAAATTAGTTAACTGGTATTGCTGCAAAACAAGAGAGAGCTGATTACAGTATAATTAAGAACTTGGGGGTATAATATTTTGATATAATATAATCAGTTTGCATTTCTTGTATCTCCTACTAGCTCCACAAAAACCAGGAATGCTAGAAACAAGAGCCAGAAGGCATCCATATATAACCAGCAGGTTCAAATTCCATGATCCCTAAATTCCACAGGGTGGAAGATCAGGAAAGGAAGAAGGGAAAGAGGAACAGATTACAGTTCAGAAACAAGCCAAAAGCCAGAAAGAGGTATTCCTGTGCTTATAATGAAACATACATTTTGCAAAGGATGGTAGGTGTTTCCCTCTCCCAAATCTAAACCAGAAATCCAACCAACATACTTAGAAACTCTACTAATGATAAACAGTATATCTTGTCTCTTAATGTTAGTTGTACAATCAATTCTCCAAGCCTAATCTCAAATCAGAAAACATTAGATTATTTTGATATTGTGGCTACCTACATTCCATCTTCATGGAAACAGTGATTTTTATTTGAGACAGAAAGTTTCAACCACAAAACAACAAAATCACATACATCATGCAAAATATCAATCAAAATAACAACTACACACAACCTCAACCATGTTTTCTCAGAAAATCAACATGATCACGAATAAATTAACCACAGACCACATGACTGCCAACAGTGCAGAAAGGAAACAGTCTGCCAAGTTTACACAAGATGCCTTATCCACCCATGACTGCTAACAATCAGCTGTTCAGGGCCACTAACTCTTCTCACTAGGACATTAGCATATAGTTTCACAAAATACAAAAGGACAGTTTAAAAACTCCCAACTGCTAAATGTCATAGAAGTCAATCCCAACTCTGCCCCCTGCTTAACTTGTGTGCTGGGTCTCACTTCTTTGGAAGCAGATTTAATAAAGTACTAAGGCAGAAAACAGATACAGAAATAAAAAAAAAAAAAAAAGAGAGGAAAAAAAGCTTTCTGCTGTATTGGGAGGGGTTTAAAGTGTCTCGCTGAAGGGTCTCATGAGTGCCTGAAATAGCAAAAAGGAAGGAACTAGACCCTTGGCTAGGGGGGAAGTGAGGAAATGTGAGGAAGAAAGGATTAAGGCTTCACTCCTCTTGGCACAAGTGAGTCACTAGACTGGCTTAGCTGCATAAAAAACTGTAGCTGAAGTTTACATGGTATAGCCCTGTCTTCTTGATGAACCCTAGGTTGAAAAGCTGTAGCAAGTAATACTAACAAGAGAGAGCAAAGCAAACCATTACTTCATTACCTGAATGCAAAATTTGTCATCCTCAAAGAAATAATATCAGTTCTGACTAGCACGTTAAGAAACCTATGTGTTTCACCCACTCCACAAATACAGCATTGAGCAATGTGACTGACCACAAAATCCCTAAAATGCAAGAAGGCTCAGTGGAGATGGGCAAGAGCAATGTGACCACTGAGCTCAGGGAATAGCACAGGGTGTGACTAACCATACCTCTTGCAAAGAGGCTGGTTTTATCTCAACAGAAAGGGGACCAGAGTGTGGCCTTTGTTTTAGATAAGCAGCTATGTCAGTCGAGTGGATTTGATGGTGTAAATGTTTCTCCTCATTCAGTTCCTTGAAAGTGCGACTGTCTCCCTGAGTTAGCCAGACCAACATGAGGGAAATGAGTATGTGGGTCAGCCCAACACAAACTATAAAAGCTAAACAACTAAGAACAGCATTTCTGAGAGAAAACAGACTTGAAAGCTGCCTTCAACTCAAACATATATTGCAACTGATATATTTTGTTAAGTGTTAACTTCCATTTGTACTGTACTTTCAGTATATTCTGTATCACCCT
>JAWWLV010000121.1:84350978-84361010 GCA_035041135.1 Platyrinchus mystaceus | reverse complement strand
AGTTTGCTTATAAGGGAATATGCATTTGCTGACAGTTGCAAAACAGACCAAACTATCAGAAAGGGGAATGGCAAATACTGTGTTAGCACTGTGAAACAGAACAGTTTCTCAGCTGTCCCTCTTGGCAGTCACCATACAATGACAAAGGAAAACGAGTCTTAAAATTCAGCACAAAATCTGTGTTGTGACATTAAGTCAACTCTGTCAGCTGTTTAAACACAGCTATCAGACTTTGCACTGTAACACAGTTATTGATTTCCTTGTACAGTAGTACACAGCACCATTTGGCAAAGACCTCAGTTGAGCTGTAACAGTTTAAAGCTCTGCAGTTACTCTTTATGAACTGGGAATGCCTCAAACCTACCGAGCAGAAATGTCAAACTGTTGAGAAACCACTTAAAGAACCTACTGGATTTACAAATAGTTTGGGGGTTGAGTTTCCCCTCTTATGAGGGAACTACAGTGCTAATGAAAAATTTTATAACATGGATGTCTGAAGCTCCAGGAACGCTGGGGATCAGCATCTACAGATATTACATCAGTCTACAGTGATCTCATCTTCCTCTGACTATTCAGAATTCAAATGATGAATAGAACAAGTACATCTATGAACAACAGGACCGACTGGAGCTTCATCTGATACCGCAGCATGTCACTTGACTGGATTCTCTAATCCACAGGAAGAAACAAGGAGCATGCCATGTGGTCAAGTTAACCTGATACTTTCCCTTCCCAGTAACTTCCCTGAAAAAAGGAATGAGCACATGCAATTTTATTTTTCAGTTGGGGACACCAACAGAGCCTTTCTGCAAGACTGTTCTTCATGAAATTAGTGAAATAGTTGTTAAAATGACGCAAGGATGTTGTATTTGCTATGTGCATTTAGTAAATGAGTAATAAACGAGACTGTTGTATAAATATGCAAAACCCCTCGCAGACTTGCAGTAATTGCAATCTTGCCTCAGCAGCATTTGAAAAAGGCATACTGGATTTTTAAATGACAAGAAGGAGAGCAGCCAAGATTTGATTGCTTACTTTAAAAACAATAGGCACCAAGAACAGGAAGTGCTTACTGCACAAAAACTAGTCAAGCAGCTTTGCTGCCCTTATTGTTGTTTAAAAAGCAATTTGCCTTAAGTAGAAAACGTATAGTCATATATTTATAATAATGAATATGAAGACAGGTAAAGCTATTTAACCATTCCACTTCTTGTACTTGCTGGGGTTAGACAATAATAACAGAAGGCTGAATATCACAATGATGATGTAAACCTTCCTTGGAAATGCAGATCAACTGGAAAATCCATTACTCTTCCTCTATAAGATTCTCACTGGATTGTCTGGAGAGCAAGCTCCACAAAACAGGTGTGCCAGAACTTAAGGTCACTAACATTAGATTTTTTTTTTTCAACTGTAAATAGTTTATTACAAAAACCTAATAAACATGTAGATATGAAAGCCTGAAACAAACAGCTACTAAATTATTGCTTCCATGTTGTTCCACCAACTGCATTTGTAACAGCCGAGAATATTAGATCAGGTAAATAGAACAGAAGATTCAAGAAGATTCCAGATGTGTTTCAGTCACCCACCTCTTCAGGAGATTGGTATGATCAAAGAGACACAGACATGCATTCACCTAAAGTTTAAAGCAGTTAACCATTATGTTCAAGGTCCTACCTTGACTAGCAGCCTTTGGTCCTCCATCTATAGTTAATTCTGATTTCAGGGGCATGTTTTAAGGTGTTGTAAGGTATTGAACAAGATTCTTAAATTGCAGTTAATAGGTCTGTGCTGCAATTTGCACAGCAGTTAAAGGAAGTTACTGGTCTGCTGCATTTTTCCTTGTGGGTGAGGTGAACCACCTCCAACCGGAGCCTGATGCGTTGTGCAAACTCAAGATCATATTGCTTTAGTAAGGCTTGAACTCAAATTTCTCTCCTTCTGTCACTTTTATTAAGTCATTTTGCTAGCAGCTCCCCTTGATGCAGTCATACATTTGCTTAAGTAGGTTAGAGCATCTTTGCACGGCATACTGAAGAAGCTAAAAATCTTTTTACAATTTGTACATTCCGGGAAACAAAACAGCACAGCTCTGTTGTCAAGCCCTGACCCAGTAACGAACCTCCTCTCCTACAACTACGTCCGTGCCTCCTTCCACCTTCCTTCCTCTCCATGTTTTCATAATAAGCAGTTAATCTCTCACAAATTCTGCCTTAAAATGAAATTCTGCCACGACCTCGCAGTCTTTAATAGTTAGACGGGCATTTGGGCTGGAATTGCCCGCTTGCCTTCACTGCAAAGACACCAACCCGAAGGCGAGGTGTGTGTGACAGCACTGCCTCTCCACAGCCACCCACAGAGCGGCGACCGCTGCCAGGACGCGGGGCCGCGTCTGACCCGACGGCCCCGGGCCCGACCCCCGGGCCCACGGCGGCGCTCTCGGCCCGCGGCTCCATGGCAACGGGACGCCGCCACACCAGGGCAGCTGCCGTTCCTCTCACCCGTGCCGGGCTGGGACTCCTTCAGCAGCGGGGTGCGGTCCTCTCCCTCCTCGGGCTCCATCTCGCTGCTGCCACTCGGACCGCGCAGCGCGCCCAGGGCCAGGGAGCCCGGCGCCACCGCTGCTGCCGGGAGCCCGGCCCGGCTCGGCTCGGCTCGGCTCGGCTCCGCTCCCGGCCCGGCTCGGCTGGGCTGGGCTGGGCTCGGCTCCCGGCTCCGCTCCCGGCTCCGCTCCCCGCCCGCACCGCTCTGCCCCGGCGGCGCCGGGCACCGGCGGCCGCAGCCCCCCCCGCCGTCACGTGACGGGCACTGCCGGGCGGAAACGGCTTCAGCCGCAGCGCTGCTGGCTGGCTGGCTGCGCCCGGCGCCATCTTTAGTGAGGGCGGACACTGCCCCCCCCCGGCCCCGCCCCGGTGCCTTTGAGTGAAGGGGCCGCGGGGAGGCGCCGCCAAGCGGCAGAGGGGCGCTGTGGCTGTGCGGGGTGTCCCCGCTCCTGTGGGGGAAATTTTTCATATTTAGGGCAGATCTGATCAGGCGGATCACGCCCTCCCTTCCCCGGGCCGCCCGGCACCCGGGCAGCACACGTGGCTGTGCCTCAGCGAAGGCGAGGGGCTGTCGGGCGCGGCTGCGGCACCACGGGCGGGGCGGGGAGGGGACGGTTCGCGGTGCGGGCGCTGGGACTGTGCAACCATCGAAACGCTCATGTTTCGCTCTGCAGCACAGTGGCGCTTTACTCTGTGTGCGGGTGCAGTGCCCGATTCCTGGAGTGAGGCTTTAGAATCATATAATAGTTTAAGGGGTTGGAACGGACCTTAAAAGATTTTTGAGTCCCAACCCCCCTTGCCATGGGCAGGGACGCCTCCCAATAGACCAGGTCGCTCAAGGATTTATCCAGTCTGGCTTTGAACACCTCCAGGGTTGGGGCATCCACAACCTCCCTGGGCAGTTTGTTCCAGTGTCTCACCACCCCCACAGTAAAAAAAATTCATCCTAATATCTAACCTAAATTTATTTAAACCTAACCTAAATATCTAACCTAAATTTTAACCACTTTCGCTTCGTACCCATTACTCCTTGTCCCATCACTACCACTCCAGATGAGGAATCCCTCTTAGTCCCCCTTCAGGTACTGGAAAGTTGCTATGAGGTCTCCATGCAAACTTGTCCAGGCTGAACAGCCTGAACTTTCTCAGCCTGTCTTCATAGGAGAGGTGCATGTAAAAATGCACCAATATAAATTAAATTAAATATAAATTAATAAGCATCATGCAATAGAGCTTTTCCTCTCAGAATCAGTGGTTTTCAACCTCAGCCAAAGCTAACAACAGAGTAGAGGTCTTTCAGTTTTACAGACTCTTACATAGCAGCCATCTCCACTTATCTGTGCCCTTGCAAGAGCTGAGTCATTTTGATGATCCTGACGGTCATCTGCTGAAAGCCTTGACTTTGTTGAGATGCCTGTGCCATCCTACTGATGTGTAAGTAACTGCCTGGAAAATTCTGTGTTCTGGAAAAGGGAAGAATGCAAAAGATTCCTGGCAGCTTACTCAGCTATATCATTTCACACAAGGTAGTTATACGAAGTTTGCAAGAATCAGTAGAATGACTGTGGCCGTGTGCCAGTCATACAGCATCACATCTATGTGAACATGTGGGGCTTCTCTTCTGGTTCTGAAATTAAACCTGAGTGTCTACGGTAAGTCAAATTTACCTGGAAGGCATTCTTACAGCCTTATTCTGAGAAAGCACACATCAAATATATTTTGCAACATTTTATGAGAAGTGGAAATTTGGTTTGTAGCATTCAAAGATTTTAGCTTTCCATTTCACACACACTGTACTCTTCCTGGCCTTTCTGTACATACCAACAGAGAGACCCCAGTGCACCAGCATCCAGCTCATGAAGAAGGAAGTCTAGAGACATATGGGACAGAACTGTGTGCAGCATTCCCAGGATCATAAGTATGATCACTTCTACCCATAGGCTGAACCCCAAGCTCTCCATAGACTCTACTCATCATAACACAGGGATGGTGAGGGGCTGCAGGGACTGGAGTGGTAGACAAAACTTTTTGTTTTGTTTGTTTGTTTGTTTTTTTAAAACCTCTCTT
The DNA here is from genome assembly GCA_035041135.1 of Platyrinchus mystaceus. NCBI lineage: Eukaryota > Metazoa > Chordata > Aves > Passeriformes > Tyrannidae > Platyrinchus > Platyrinchus mystaceus. The sequence continues at coordinate 84,356,397 of JAWWLV010000121.1, read as the reverse complement.
GTTTCTTTTCTCCAAGGCATGTTCTATCTTAAATCTACCTATACTCTTGGTATGGGATAATGCCAACAAACCTTGCAATAGCAAGGAATGTGGATTTCTCTGCCTTGCTGCCTCCTTCTCAGATCTTACAGACCTGCACTACTGAGTGAATCTCCCTTGCCTAGTGACACACTGCACCAACAGCAGCTTGATTGTGAGGCTGCAGCCCCACAGTCTAAAGGTGACACCCATAAATACAGATTCAGGAGTGTGTAAGGTGCACTGACATTTGTCACAGCATATAAAAATGTCATTTCTTATTCCCTGGAGGCTGACTTTGTGTGTAGGTGTATGGAAACAGATGTGGGTTTTCTCTGTCCAGCCTATCAGGCACTGCTGGTTGTTGTTCTGCTCTGTCAGACTGTGTCATACTTGTGATGCAGCCCTGATGTGGAGGATTTGAAGTATTTTCTGACTTTATTTATTTTTATTTCTAAAGAGGCCATTTGTTTGTATTCAAGCATTTATGCCCTGGTTACTTTAAATGCTGGATGCAGCTGTGCTCTGTACTAGGCTGGAGAGGTGGTGGACGGCACTTCTCAGTGCCCCACTTCCCTTGTCTGACTCCACAGCATGAGAGAGGAAAACAGCAGAGGCTTGCACTTCCTTTCCTAAAACCCACCCTGACATTTCACATCAAGCTAAAAAGGCACTGCAGCTACGAGACTGCTACAGCATGTCTCATATAGAGCAGCAGAGGGCTCTCTTTCCTCTGAAGTGCTGTTGGGAAAAGAAACCTTGGATGGTGCCTGGATCGTCCGAGAAAGTCCAGCTTTGTTCCTTGTGCCACGGCTCCTTTGGGCAACTCTGAAAATGGTGCAGATAGGATATGGCTATGATGATGCAGGAACGCATTTTAAACTGATTAACACTACCTATACTCAAAGGCTTAGAATATGAAGAGGTGGTCAGGGAAAATATATCAGTGATGCTAATCTAAGTTGCAGTATTTCCTCAAGGAGAAAATAATGTCTCTTCTGTCAGGCTATGAAGATTTATAGGATATAATAATAAAATTGGTTTGGGGTTCTCACATTTTTCCAATCTTTTAAAAATTACTTTTTCAAGATACCCTTATTATTTATACCATTTTAAAGAATCTGACTTTTGAAAACTTCTTTTTTCAAGATAAACAGAAGAAAGGAGCAGAGAAATACGGATCATATTCACAATATAAGAACCGTCTGGTTATTCTTAAATAACTGAAAGTAACATAAACAGAGTTCAATGAGTGAAGATTGAAATATCGGCTTTTAAATTTGTCTAACTCTCCTTATACACAGTACAGTACACAGCATTTTTATGTTGTAAATGATTAACAAAGATATTTACATTTTAGAATGATAAGTTACAAAATGAAAGAACATAAAGTTAAGGTATCAGATTGATTGGACAAGAAAAAATATATGCATGTATCCAAGGAAAAATGTCTTGGGTTTCCCACAAGAGAGCAAGTTACAGCCAATCAAAAAGGAAAAGAACTAGGATGCCTTGAGCTGTGCAGTTCTCCTACGGTAAAGCTGAATACAAAGTCATTACTAAATCATGCATAAGATGATGCTGACCAAATCAGAAAAGGCTTATGTGGCTCTGGCAGTACAATGTGTTTTCATCTGTCTGGAAATATTCTGTCTGCTGAAAATGCTTCAGGGCTCCCTGTCACCATGGATATTCTTGCCTGGGGGTTTAGGTTGGGAGGGGAGATATTCATCCTGCCTGCTTTTCTTATTGTTTGCTAGCAGCGGCACTCCATGCTGTTCAGTTTTTGACATGGGTCATGACAGCAGAAAGCCTGGAACTTTCCTCAGTTAGCAACATTGCTTTCATATGGAAGAAAGGAAGAGTGTATTGTGTCCTCTACAAAATTCTGCTCTGGGTTATATGGGAATGCTTGACTAGATTCAGAGAAGTGGCTTAGGCTTTGCATTGCTTAAATTTTAGCATTGTGGTAGCCAGTGAAAGTATAGATGAGAAGTACAGGCAATCTTAACGTCTAGACTTCCTTATTTATAGGTATTCTTCCTAAAAGAAATGGGAGTGGCAGTGATGTTGGACATTTCCTATTAAAGAACTGGCCTCTGTTCATGACACTCATCTACACATGGAAACGTAGACTCTTATTTCTCCTCTGTCAGTGGCATTTAGTAAGTGCAATGAATGCTGAACCTCAGGCAAGACACAGCACTGGGTCTTTGTGTAATCATCTTTCTTTTTAACTACAGTTGTTGTCTTATGTATAGAAGCCATAAATATCCTTAGGGAAAAGAGGTAGATTTCCCTCAAGCCTTGTGAATGAGTTCTGTATTTTCTGGGTTAATGGCTTTAAATGTTTACCTGTGGATATATGGACTACAGAAGGATGTTGGAGAGCTCACTAAGAAGTGCAATTCTTTTGTCAATAGACTCATGAAAACATAGGAATAACTATAGTCTGTGAGACCAGTATTCCCTTTCCCTCAGTGTACTGCCTCTTACAGCAGTCAATAGCAAATGCTGAGGGAAGGACTTGTACAGACTAAACATAGGGTGATACATCCTCTGAATAGTCTCTGAATATTTGAATACACTGATTGGTGACTCAGGCCCTTCCTGAGCAGGATGTGGTACCTCTGTACTCAGTGGTCATTTACACATCTGTCAGACAAGAATTTATGCTGTTTATTCTGGTTTTGAATCCATGTCAAATTCAATATTCATGTTCCATATGGCAAGAAGTTCCACAACTGAATTATATACTATGGATAGGGTTATACCTTTATGGTCTTTCAGAGAAGGAATGCTTTTTTTTCCTGAATCCCCAGATATCTCACAGGTTTTCTCAATAGTTTTGTCCTGTTTCTGGTGGGAACCTCATTGGTAGCTGGATTTGACAAAGCCTGGAACTGCCAAGAATGTGGGCACTAAAGTGTTTTCTAACTTTCTTTGAACACAAACTCTGTAGGGAAAGTTAATCATAAATCTTAAAAAAAAAAAACCTTTAAAAATATTTCCAGTGTCAAATAAACTTTAATTAGTCTTAGATGTGCAATTATGCATAATAGGTGAGAGATCCTGAGAATTATGTTCTGTCAATAGCTAAGTAAATAATTTTTGCAGAGACCTCAGAAATCTGGATGGAACCCATCGCACAGGACAAGATTCTGTGCTTTTTTATGCTCAAGGAACACAATATGCCAGTTAAGGTAAGAACATTAATGAATTAGGTACTTAATAACTGTCAGTCTCCTGTATTCACTAAGCATTCTCCTAGTGAATCTAGGGCACTTGAAAATGTGTGTGACAGTGTGATATCCTTTAGACTGATTGGGGAAGAAGAGATGACTTTACCAGTTTTTACCAGCAGGTGTCTGAAATTTCTCAAATGTTGGTATTTAGATGTGTCTAGCAAAAAGAAACAAAGATTCTTCCAATAATAGTCACCTCTCCTGTGACATTGATTTGGAAAATATTAAGTTTTCAAAGAGCAAATATGATGTCCTTTTACTAAAGCAATTGTTTACAATATGCCCAAAATAATGCTTCTAATTTTTTACTCCATCCTCAAAAATTAAGCCTAAATTCATGGTAATTATTTCAAAACAGAATCAACCTGCTTTTTATTTTGCAAATACTTGCAGCTATCCCTAATTGTTACATCTAGAGGAAATACATAAAAACTTTACATAAAAATGCAATAGGAGTATTACAAAACAAATGAGAAATAAAGAGGGAAAGAAGGAGAAAGGAAGGAAGGGAGGAAGAGAGGGAGGGAGGAAGAAAAGGAGCTGGGTCTGATTCAGTTAACTTTTTAAAAGCTGAATCTAGTTCTGCAGCAGTGCTTATACTGTCTCAGGTGAGCTGAGGACTCTTTACCCCCATCCTGCTGTGGAGTGGTGGAGCCTTTGCAAAGCCCTTGTCTTTTCCCTTCTGCAAACTGGCTGCATTTCCTTGCCTGCTGCAGGACATTTCTGCGACTTCTTTGGAGGTTATCCTACACGTGGTAATCCCACAAAGATTTGGGTGTGTGACATAACAGCTGTCACTCTCTCCACCTCAGGATTTGGAAATTAATATACATTTTTAAATTCAGCCTTTAAAATTCTCAGCTAAGTAGGCCAATACACCTCTTTTGAACTCTCAGTTTCTTCATGAGGTTTGGTTTTTATCTTACCTTACGCTTCAAATAGCTACAGGGAAACTGTTTTGTCTGATTACCATGGAAAAGTCTTCTGTAGTCTTTCATAATTTTTATGTGTTCTTTAAATACCCTTACAAGTATTTTTCACTCTATTTGCTGGGGAGCATCAAGCCTCAAAGGCTGGAATTTTTTAAGGTAGATGTAAAATATATCTATACTTTCTTTGTGGAGTAAACCCTGACTTGATTCAGTTTGTTTCAACACATCCATATTTCTCAGGATCACTTTTGGAACAGCCTGACCAGGTACACATTGAGTATCAGCTGGATTGAATCTCGGTCTGGTGGCTATCACATAATCCTCTGCACTTGCTCACTCAGAGCTCTTTCTAGTGTTCCACACATTATCGTATTGCCATATCTTGCAGAGAGAGCAATTCTGCTTCCTTACCACCAAATCTCAATCTGCATTTTGTATTATGCAGTGTGAAGGGCTGTTTGTCCTGTTGTCAAAATTTCTGTTTACTAAAGAAGGGAAAACAAGGCAACAGTAATTACTGCAGTCATTCAAATAGCAACATGGTTGTGGTTTACATTATGTTGATTAGGATGAAAATGTATGAGCATTTGTAGCTAAGCATACAAAAAGTGCAGTAGGAAAATTTTAACAGCTGTTTTAGGCATAATAAGAAATGTAATTGCAAACTCGTGAGGTCTGTATCATCCAACCATCAGGTTTTGCAGTGTCAGTCCTGGGAGGTTTTCAAGAACTTTCTAGATAAAGCCCTGAGAAACCTTTTCTGCCCTCATTGCTCACCCTGCTTTGAATAGCAGGCTGTATTAGACAACCTCCTGAGTTCTCTGCCCTGAATTTTCTGGTGGTTTTGTGATCTTGCAGCCTCTCTCAGGAGTAAAAAACATCACATGCACTATGTGTTTTAAATATAGTTCATTATTTTTTAATATCCAAAGTAAATTACAGAAAAGAAAAAAGAAGAGATGGGAAGGTTTGGGAAGGGAAGGTTTGGGAAGGTTGGGGAAGGAAGGGAGAGGGAGAGGGAGAGGGAGAGGGAGAGGGAAGGGGAGAGGGAGAAGGAGAGGGAGAAGGAGAGGGAAGGGGAGGGGAGGGAGAGGGAGAGGGAAGGGGAGGGGAGGGGGAGGGGAGGGAGAGGGGAAGGGAAGGGAAGAAAAAGAAAGAAAAGAAAAGAAAAGAAAAGAAAAGAAAAGAAAAGAAAAGAAAAGAAAAGAAAAGAAAAGAAAAGAA
>JAWWLV010000121.1:84326641-84337717 GCA_035041135.1 Platyrinchus mystaceus | reverse complement strand
CAGTCCTTGATGGACTTCTCCGTCGTGAGTCCATCCCTTGGGCAGCAGTTCTTTCCAATCTGCTGTCCCGTGGGTCACTTCTCCATGGGGTGCAGTCCTTCACGGATGAGCTGTACCGATGTAGGTCCCCCACAGGGGCCACAGGTTCAACCTGGGAAGAACCTACTCCAGCGTGGCTTTCCTGCTCCATGGACTGCAGGTCTCTGGCAGGACACTGTTTCATCCTGGGCCTCCCACAGGGTCACTGCCTCATTCATGCATCCACCTGCTCTAGCATGGGCTCCTCCATGGGCTGTAGGTGCGTCTCTGCACCCTGATGGTCCTCCATGGGCTGCAGGGGCAAAGCTGTCCCACCGTGGTCTGCACCATGGGCTGCAGGGGCCACAGCTCTGGTGCCTGGAGCACCTCCTTCCCCTCCTTCTGCACTGGCGTTGGTGTCTACTGTGTTGCTCACGTTTTCACTCTGCTCTTCCCTGGCTGGTATTTCTTCTGCACAACAACCTTCTGTTCTTAAATACATTACCCCAGAGGCGTTACTATCACTCCTAATTGTTTCAGCCTTGGCCAGCAGCAGGAAGTCTGTCCTGGAGCTGGCTGGCATTGGCTCCATGGGACAGGGGAAGCTTCTAGCAGCTTCTAACAGAAGCCACCCCTGTAGCCCCCCCGCTACCAAAACCCAGCCACAGAAACCCACTACAATAAGAAATATATATGCCTTCTGATGGTTGATAAAACATTTACTGTTTTAATGTTACTGGAAGGGGAATTTTGGTATCTGAGTGATTCATGGGAAATTGTCCATTGGAGAAAGACTTTAGCAGTGAAGATTGGTTCACATTATTATTGTGCTTTTTATATAACAAAAGGCAAATAAGTGGTTAGTGGGTATTCTTTGGAGTGAAGGAGAAAGTGCACGTACATTTAAAGAAGTGCTGATATTTTGAACTTGGCTCAATATTTCAGAATCAAAATGTACTGTGTAGCAAGGGAGATTGTTTAAAACCAATATTTTGCTACAGAAATTAAGCTAATTATGTTAAATGTAGTGACCAACAGACCAACTGAATGTTTGCAAGCAGGAGGTTACTGCTACAGGTAAACTTTGTGTGAGCAAGCACAACCCAAAAAAAAAAGTCAGTGCATCACCAGGAGAGAATAGGTTTCCACTGACTACAGTGGACTCCAGAAAAACACAAAGCACTAACTCAAGCCGTTTCTGTGCACCATACCAAGCCTTGACACACTTTCTGTGGAGATGCAGTATCAGAAAGATCCTCACTTTGATTGAAAATGACTGCAGAAGATAACAATGGCTTGTGTGCAATTGGAGCTGTTGGGTTTTCTGGGTCAATAACAGCAAAAAAAACCTCGTGATGTGAATAACAGACAGGCAAGTTAAATTTCCTGATGAATGGTTTCATTTTCAGTGATTGTAGTGAAGGGTGACTCTTGCCATGTATATTTATCCAGTAATTGATCAATAAAAATGTAGTTTGAACTGGCAAGAGTTGTTGTCTTAGAAGGTTTGCTACCCAGACATTGCTGTGTGTTGTAGTGTTTGAGAAACCTTATGCCTTAATTGTGAGAAGTTCTGTAAAGCATTTTCTGTCTTGGTGCTAGAATGAATTGAAAGGAATAAGTAGCATGTAAGTAGGAAAAGAAGAATAGTTTTAAGAAAAGCTTTCCTGTGTCATGAAAGCTTTTTTACCTGACAGTGTGAATGCTTTTAATTCTAAAGAATAAGATTTAGTTACAACTTCTGATATTTAAGGTACAATATAACATATTTAAGGCACGGTGAGTGAGAACTACTTTGTGAACTTACTGAAGAATCTCGTTTACAGTAGCATGCATAGTTTGTAAATTAGTTGTACATTTTAACTAATTTGCATTGCTTTTCTGTATTTCTAGAGAGGAGTAAACTTACTTGTTAACAGATTACTGAGCTAGAGTGTGGTAAATACTTAACAAGGATTTATGAAACATGATAGTCTGTGAGAACGTTTGTCAAGCTCAGACATGTAGTGATACTCCACACAGACAATGGAAATCTGCTTTTACCAGAAGACATGTCTTACCTATTTAATAATATGGTTCTGACAATGTTAGTATGTGAAACAGTGAAAAACACTAGGAATAGTAAGTTGTAAAATAACACCTAAATGGACTGAATGGCTTAAGAATGCCAGTCCCTATTGTTAACCTTGAGTTGTATCTGTACCTCATGTCAGAATAAAATGACTGAGTTATTGGTGACTATGCTGTCTATGCTGCAAATCTGTGGAGTAAAGGGTTTTGCTGGCAGTTTAGTGGGACATCTCCTTTCTGCCTAATTCTTCATCAGTGCCTGAAAAGCCAAACAGCAAGAGAGCAGGACTTGCATGATTTTACATCCATAACCTCCGCCTCCAAAAGTATGTGTAGCTGTGCCTCACGAAACATAACTTGTCAAATAGTCAGCATATGCAGATAACCTATGCAACATCAGAATGAAGGAAAAGTTTTTGGGAAGGAGATGTTGGGATTGGGTCCAGAGACAAGGGAGCTAGTAGAGAGGAATGCGCTCTCTTATGGGCTTTCATATTGCTGGAGTACACAAAAGAAAAAAAGCCCTGTTTTCTGTGCCTGTTGTTGAATCCAACCTGCAAACAGGCCCACTAAGTTGTTTGCAGAAAAATGGGACTAGCGATCCTATCCAGTACTTAAGCTTTATTTTAGTGCCTGGCTGCTGTTTGAGATTTGAGGGAAAGAGTCCTTTTGTGATTCAAGGCTTACATGTTTGTGCATGAGGTCTTTCTGATCACCATGTTCTTCACCAATATCCAGCCAAGGAGAGTGTGGCAGATCGAACACCTACAGGCTGTTTGACAGTACCTTCAGAAGGGTGGAATATAGTAGAAATGCTGACAGTGGGGCAACTGTTACAGAGGAGGGAATGTTACATGTCCCAGTGTGGGATTCCCTGTTGCTACTGTGAACTGGAAGGGCTTTACAGCTTTTAGGAAAAGGAGGAGAGATAAAAACAAAGTAAAGGCTGTGAATTAGGGAAAAAAAGTGATGATGATAACCAATAGGAATTGGGAGGTAAGGTGTTGTCAGAAACAAGGAGGGAAGCAAAGGGAGAAAGCTCTTGAGGGATGTATACTAAAAGAATAAGTACACATTACCCTAACAGAGCAGAGAGGTAAGAAATAAAGTGACTAAACAGGATCTTCTCACTGGCCAAAAAACAACAGAAAAAAGGAAAACTGTATGTAATAACTGAAAATGAGATCAGATTACAAAGATTGAACTTAAAGAAGTAGCACAGGTAAGAAAGGACAAAACTGAAGGCCAAACCATCAGTAAGAAAGAATGTGAAAGATAATAAGACAGGGTTTTTAGATATCATATTGGTAACAAGAAGGCTAGCAAAGGATGTGGCTTCCTACTCATTCTGATGAGAAGGGTATTGGTTGATGCTGAGAGACAGTAAGTATTCAGTCTTCACTAAAAGGATCAGTTAACTGTCATGGAAAAGGGTTAAGAATTAAGACAGCAAAAGGGGAGGAACCGTTTAAAGAGTACTATGGTAAAATAGACGTTTAGGCCTGATAAAATTGTCTGTAGAATATTTACGGAATTAACTGAAATAATTTTAAACCTGCTAGTGAAGTTTTGAGACCACGAGTGAAGAGACAGGTTCTGGAACATTGAAAATCTGCAAATGGAATGTGTTCCACCATGGGTTGGCAGGGGTTGTAGGTGGAGAAGAAGCAGGATATTGTAATAGCTGATGTTTCCAAGGCTTTTGATAGTCTGGCACAGCACTGTGACAAGCCAGCTGGGGAAGCAGGGACGACATGAAATTCTTATTTATTTATGGCTGGATGAAAAATAATATTCATCAAGTAGATCTAAGTGGTTCACTCTCAAACTGGAAATGGGTTGCCCTGAAACTGTATTGTTCAGTATGACTGACAGGAATGAAAAAAGGAGAGTTTTTATCAGATTAGTGAAGGGGCTGATAAGGTTGCTGGGAGAAAGGATTAGATTATGAACTCATTTTGGCAATACTGGAAATGATTGGGGGAAAAACTGAAGTGTGATTCAGTAGAGCTAGTGCATGGGTCTGCTTTTGTTGAGGTATTAAGGGAGTGTGCATTTACTGGGTGGGGAACAAGGTGGTGCAGCAGTCCAGCAGAAAACTGGGAGTGTGTGTAGGGTGGGTGATGGTTTAAAGGTGAAAGCAGAATGTGAAAACTTGTAAGTAATACTGTAGTGCTTAAAAAAGAAGGCAAACATTGTACTCAAAGGTATACACAGAAATAATTTCTGTAAGCTATGAGAAAGTATTCTAGTAATCTTCACAACCTGATTAGGCATCCTGGGGAATGCTGTGCCTGATCTTTGGCACTCCTCTTGGAGGCTGTGAACCAACTGGAGAAATTCCAGGGAGAGCAGAGGGAAAGATCAGAGATCTCTCAGGAGACAAGTTCAAACCTGATGGAAGAAGATGGGCCTTTACATGAGATGAAAATAAATCGTGGAACTCCATGTCCCAGTTATTGGAGATGGAAAATGTGATCGCACAAGTTTGAGATAAAAGTCCATCAAGGCCTGGACCACTATAAAGACAATAATTTTGGCTTTTCAAGCCCCAAGCCTCAGACTGCATAGCCGGGGAAGAGCACCCAAGGAAGGGTTACTGTGTACTTGTTCATTTTTTACACTGTTCAGATGTCTGTCCTTGACCATTGCTGGAGATTGGACCTTAGGCCATACAGATTTTGTTTTGACCCTGGGAGTCTCTTCTACATTCTGGAAAGCATCTGCGGACAGATAGGAGGAATTATAGAGTGATGTATCAGGATAAGTGTGCTATGCACCTATGTAGTGTTAGGTATATAAAAAGTAGCTTTAAAGAGAAAAGGGTGGGAGCTGAGAGTAGATCTCAAAATGGGTCTAGGGTGATGTCCTGAGTGGTATCTAATTAGGAGGAGATCCAAGGTGAGGTGTTGGGTTATAGTACCTGCAGAGGCAGCAAGCAGTTGGGAAATTCTTGATTTTCCAGTCCTACACAGGTGACTGCTCTTTTCATGAGACAATCAGCACTGGCAGCGTTACGGGTTTCCATGCTTTGCTATGTGTGACTACCTGTTTGTGAAGGCAGAGTTGAGATCCTATCAGCAGAGACTGAATAGCAAATGGCAAGAGATGATGCTGGTTCATCTAGATTTACTGTAGTCCAAATAACTATGTGTGTGGAAAACAAGGCCACAGTGACAGACCACTTCTCTAGCTTCCTGCAGGTGCAGATGTGAGGTCCAGGTGCTTATTTTGTATGGTTAGAGGTTTATATTGCCTTTATTCACTGCTGAAGAAAGTCTCTGGTAATTTTTATATATTTGAATAACTTTGTGGCCTCAGAAAAGTTATGTGTCTTTGTCATCACAAACTCTGAATGTATTCCAGAAAATGGAAGAAAACCAACATGAAAACAAACCTTCTTCTTCCACTCCCTCTAAGTGTGGAAATTTAAACAGGTCCTGAATGATTTATTTGCAGTGAATGAGTTTGAAAGGTGACTTGACTTTGGAATTTGGCTCCACTTACAGCAACTGATGTGATGAGGGTGGTATTAATACTGCCAAATATCTGGCATATACAGGCTTAGCCACATTTTGTTCTAGTATGATTTTCCCATGTTTTAAGTTGGAATAAAAACTGCAGCTTCTTTAAATTACCTTAATAGTGGCTTTGTCCGTGTTTATTTCATGGGCATCAGAATGGATAGTAATGATGGCCAGTAGTGCCTTGAAAGCAGGATGTGCAGATGCCTGTGAGTTTGTGTATAGTCACCAAGGAAATGATATGTATTTCACATTTAGTTGTGTAAAAGGCTTAAGTCTCAGATTATTCTGAATTGTCTATGTAGTTTCATAGATTGGATCTGATGCAAGAAAGTTTTTGCTGTAGTATTCAAAAATTGTCTTGCTAACAACTGTAAATTTATAATTCATGGCAATATAGTTGTTTTGCTATAGTGGGCAGTGATGTCATATGTATGACAAAAAGTCCATGGATGGCTCTTAGGTTGCTCACAGGGAAAAGTTATATAGAGGCTGTACTTGAGTTTAAGCATCTGCAATGGTAGTGGCTGGATAGCTGCCAGAAGGTCTCTGATTAGAGATTATTTACTTATAGAAATAGGAAGCTGTTTTCCTAACCAGTGTTAAGTGTCTTAGATAAACCAGAGAGCGCTTCAAGTATTGTGTCCTTGCAATTGGTTGGTCTCTGACTACTCAGCTGAAAGTGGTAATAATAGTATAGACTTGGTTGTTACACTTTAGGAGATTGAGTGAAGAATTAAATGCCTAAATTATGCTCTACGTCTAAAAAGAGCCAGTCTGCAGGAAGCATGTTGCTTGTCTGGGGAAGGGATCATGGATGTGGCAGGGCAAGGGAAGAGGTGTCCAGCATCAGCAGTGTCTGTTGTTCTGAGAGGGTGGGAGATGGTGGTTTTCCTCAAGGGTTGATCTAACAGTGCTGATGAGAAAAGAATGGCTGAACCAGTAAAAGGGACAATAGGGAGGTACCACGACTCCTTTGCCATGTGAAGTAGAAAGACATAGGGAATGCCATGATGAGTGGGCAGAGAAGAGGAAAGACAGTGCCCATTCTTTTCATACCTTCTGATGTGCATCTGTTCTGTGCTGGCTCTGAGTGTTTCTGGTTGTGCTTTTTACGTTTGAGTTGGGTTTCCCCTATTCTTCTGGTGGTGGAGAAAAGCAGATTGGGGAAAAACCTTTGTATTTAGTTGGAGTAGGGTTTTTTTCCTGGTTGTCAGGAAAGTATTCATATACTTTACATTGCAAACTGAAGCTAGAACTTGCTAACAACTGCAGAGTTTGCTAAAACGTTGCTTTAATTGCAAAAATGTCTGTGTATACTGCCTTTCTTCTCTCTTCTAGGGCTGTGGTGCCCTGTTTCCTGACCAGACCCTCAGGTTCTGGTCCGGTTCAGATTATTCCTCCTGCCCTTTTACATCTTTCTCCATAGGCAGCGCTGCTACCCTGCCTCTCCCTCTCGCTTTATAATTTCTGAGTACTTTTAGCCTCCTTATTTGCAGGAAGGACTGAGAAGGATAAGGGGTGGTGGAAATAGGGAGTAGGGTAATAAGTGGCTGTGGAGGGAAGTGTACATAGTGCTGGCAGACAGGAAGCATTTAGGAGGCTTTTTGGAGCAAGTATATAGCTCTTTGCTAGAGGCCTGTTGGCCTCATTTGGCTTTGGATGTCAGCCCACATGCTGACGTTCCCTGGCAGTCCCTATTGCATGCGTTTGAGTGTTGTATTGCCCCTCCTTTCTACCATCCAGGCCAAATTTAGCCATAACTTAACAGCAGTGGCTCACACTATGTATTTTGGGCTATTTGTGTAACTAACCAGTGCTAATTTGGGTGCTAGCTTTAGGATGACATCTGAGGAGTATAACACATTAAAGAAAACCATAAACTCAACAGATTTGCAGGTCTTCTTGTTTGAAGAAAAAGTATTTTTCACTCGCTGGACAGCTTAGACCTTGGTATTTATGCTTCGTCTTTTTTTTTTTCTTCTTTAAACACAAAAATAATGTATATTTTGGACAGGAATAAAAATCTGGAAGAACATTGAGGAATGATATTTTTTATTTCTCTGATGTGAGGTTTTTGAAACAGCAGTAGAAAAAACTCTAACTGCAACTACAAGGAAAATGCTTTTCTGTAAACATTCCCTAAGCATGGATATGTGAGCACAGCTCTCAGAAGAAAGATGTGGCATCATTTCAGTGAATCAGTCTGAAGTGAATCCAGTTATATTTTTTCTGTTCTTGCATAAGACTAAGAAGGAATGAGGACGTTAGGTACAAAAGTTTAAGTGAGAAAGTCTATTTGTAGCAATACCTGCCACATGAGCTAGAATATACAGTCAGTCCTAACTTGATGTAAATTAGAGACTGAAGGGCTGCTGTACTGATATATATTGGCACAAGCTCTAGTTCACTGTGCCAAGACATACAGTAATTTTCCTGGAACCTCTGTTCTTTTTAGGGAGTGGAAGTCGAAATCTTTATGTGTAGTCCTATTTCTAGTGGTGTCAGCTCAAGAAGGGGTAACATAACTTTCTGGGTTTGGGTCAGGCCCATGCACTTAGTGCCATGGTCTAGTAACTGCAGTGGTAGTAGATCAAGGGTTGGACTTGATGACCTCAGAGGTTTTTTCCAAGCCGGCTGATTCTATGATTTTATGAAAGGAAAGTATTTAAGATGCCATTGTTTGTGCAGCTTTCCATAGGTCTAAAAAAACATGCATGTGTTTTGTTCTGTCAAACTTTTTCTATTTGCTTTATTCATAACAATACTATTAGACCACCAACAAATGGCGGGGTGAAAAGGTACATTAAAAAGATGACAATTTTCCCCTGACATCTATACTGGTGACATGTCACTACCACACTATCTTGGATTCCTCTTCTGCTGGGTAAGCCTAAATGCCAAAGATTCTGAGGAAAAGGAGGCAGGACAGTGTGGCACTTGTTTCCACTCTATCTCTATTTTCTCAGTGCAGTGTTTATTGAGTGAATACAGTACAAGCTTCAGGAATTCTGTGAAAGAAATGATTTTGCAAGTGATGAGGAAGGATATTTTTTTCTTTTCATGTGACTTCTGTGGGGATTTTTGGTTGTTTGTTTTGTAACTCTCTTCAAGATTAGTCTGCAACAGTCCACTGAATTTTCCTGCGTACCCCTGCAGATAGGTCATGGCTCCCAACTGGAAGTTTTCTTTAACTAATCCCTTGTGGTAGTCCTGTGCCCCTTCCTGGTTTTTCCACTCTCTAGCCCACTGTAGTTGTGCTGGTTACTCCACTGCTGCAGAGGGCAGATGGGATGAGTCAGGAGGAAGCATTTGATGGTCAGCAATGCCTGGTGTAGATGGCTTAACTGTTCTGGGCTCCTTTCTGAACTTACTACTTCTGCCTGGAGTTAGTTACATGTATTCACTGAGAGCTGTATTTAATAACTGAACAGATTCCTTGCAGGGATGTGTTGAAGGAGGGTAACAACTGTTGCCACTTCTGGGGACAGTAGACTTGACTAATTCTGTTTGTGAATCATGTGAAGAGTTACACGGTGTATGTATGTGGGTAAAAGTGTCCAGCTGCATGATGGCAGAGCTGCCAGCAGAGCAGTGCCGTGTGCTACCTGTTGGACCATGGTTAATTCCTTATAAACCTGAAATTGCTATATGATTAAATATAACTGTAAATCTTCAAGTGAACAGAAAAATGTGGTGAATTTCTGCAGTTCAGCATTAGCGTAAAGGAAACATTTTGCCTATGGCTTTTGCCTGATCACATCTGAGGCCATCCCTAGGCATGGCTGGGCAGAGCTCCAGGGATTTGACTACAGCTTGGTACTCTCTGACAACATGGGAAAATCTTGCATGACAGGGAAATTCACTGCAGTGCTGAAGAATTTCGGATCTACCCAGGCTGCTGAGTTCCTAACAAAATAGTTACGTAGTGACATGAACTGGAAGATTACCTCATGCCCCACAGCCTCTTTTATGATTTCCGCTGGCTGGGAAGCAGTGCTCTGGGCTTTCTCAGCAGTCAGGGAGGCTATGGCTCCCTACCACTGATTCAGAAGGTAAACACCTGAGTTGCACAAAAGAAAAGTAACTGTGATATAAATCTCCCTCCTCCTCAACTCTTTCCCTACCTGCATCATGTCTGTATCTGGCTCAGACCTGATGTTAGGTCTCCCAGGCCCAGGAACCCAAAAGAAACCCTGCCTTCAGATTCCTGTCTTTTGGATTCTAGTTGTTCTCGAAACAGGTGGAGGCAAGCAGGCACTGCCCTGATGAGAAAGGCTGTGATGTACCTGCCCTGTTACCTGAAAGGTTGCTTTGCAGGCTGGTGGATGCTGCACAGGGCGATGTGCAGCAGTCCCCTTCTCGCTCTGCCCCTTGCGCTGCATGGGTACTACTGTGTTTGCATTGGCATGGGTAAAGATGGAAATAGAAACTCCGTGGTGTGGGCCATGGTATGAGTATCAGATTTGTGCTTTGTGTCTCCCAGTGTACTGAAGTCCCTGCTGTAGCCATTGCTATAATTAACTGTGTGGGTTAGACTTAAGATAGTGCGGCAGTACTTAACCATGTGCATATCCATTCAGACACCTTGTAAAAGGTCTCTATTCCTTGTTAATAACCAATTATCAGCAGTGACAAAGGTTTTTTCTCTGGTGACACAGTGTTATGGGTTGTGGTTGCACAAACCCCAGCTTTAGCTAAGCCTTATTTCACAGAGGGACAGAAACTAGAGAAGGGTAAAGATTTTAGTGTACAACTGAGAGAAATTTTAGGAGGTAACTTTTTACCATATCTGTTGTTGCTAGTTGCCCTATATCTTGCTCCCTTTACAGTGAAATATAATCCCCTAAAAATAATTCTTCCTAGTTAACAGTAACTCTTTTTTTTCCTAAGTTAGGGAGACATAATTTTCCTTTATCTAAAATGATGTCTCTCTTAGTACAATTGTTTGGCTATGGGGTTGTTTGGGTAGATTTTGGGAATAAATATATCATTGATGCCAGAGTTTACATTGCCTATGGATCAGGTATTCTGCAGAACTTTGTAATTCTTCTCCTGGAACTGATGGTTGTCCTGTAGCCCTGTGTGCCAAGCAAGCTTGGCAAAGTGTGGAGCTCCCTGCCACTGTGCAGTGGGACAGTTTGCCCTCTCCACTGGCTGCTGAGAAAAGTGTGTATTTTGCTGGAGACCCTTGCCTGGAAAACCTAAAAGGCCAGTGGGGTTGCTCAGAGTCAAGGACTACATGGGTTGCTTCTCAAGGGAAGAGGGGAATGGGGTTGTAGGAAAAAAAATGTAGCTTTAACAGCAGCGTAAATGGGTTGTAGGGGACCCCTGGTGGCCTAGTGGTTAAGATGCTGGTCTCTCAGCACCAAGGCTGCAGGTTCGAGTCCCGGTCCTGCTTCAGGGTCCCCCGGGTAGATGGAGCTCGTCAGCCCCTAAGGCCATCCATCTAAGAGAAGGTCAC
>JAWWLV010000121.1:84315450-84325839 GCA_035041135.1 Platyrinchus mystaceus | reverse complement strand
CACCTAAAAAATCCATTGCGCAGGCTTGAAAGGTAAAAAGACCTTTCCCAGATCTTTGTTCGCGAAGACTGGCCACAATTGTTAGGGAGTTGTTGAATCTGATAGCCTGATGGTTGGGGGATAGTGTTTCTGACTAGGTTATTAGGGTTTCCCCCTGCTGGTGTGCCTCTGGGCTTGTGGTCATGTGTGTGTGATGGGCTGAGTGCTCCCTTGGCATGGGGATGGCTTTTACTTGGATTCCACGTCTGCTGTTTTTCCTTTGTGCTCCTTCACGTGTCTGTGGAGATGAGCTGCTTATTCTGTAATCTAATAGTGGCCAATAGTGGCCCTAAGAGGACTTGGGAGGAATAACTGTGAGGAATGGGAGTATAAAGCACAGTATGTCAATACTGACTAATGCAGCAGTTGCTCCAGGCTATATATTTTTTAGCTTCATGACCAGACAGTGTTTGGCAGCAATTAGTGGGCTGATAAATGTGTTTATGCTGGCCAGCCAGTCACAGCCATTGCATGTGTGTTGGCTGGATGGTCCACGTGTCCTGAGCTTCAGAGCTGCACGAAGGAATTAATTCGTCCAATGGGTATTATGGGCAGTGAAGTGGGGAGAAGCACTGCTCATGTAAGATAATGTTGATGTTTTGGTAAGTTTCTGGTAATTAATCTTACAGATTTCTGACAGTGTGATATTTCTTCTTTTTTTATTCAGATTCATTTGGGACTCTTGTTCTTCCAGTAGTAAGTATTTCTTTCCCTTCCTTCTTCCTCAGAAAATGTTGACTCTTTGTAACTTACCATCAGTTGGTTGAGATGATATATTTTGCATGTGATCCCAGCTATTTTCAGTGTCTCAGATGAGTGTATTTACTGACCAATAAGCCAAGGAGTTTTCAGATCAAATGCTCTGCAGCTTGTTAGAAGTAATTATAGGATCTGGGAGCTGATTTCCAGCATCAACACGAACTATCATAAAAACTTGAACACAGAAATTTGCTTTGTGGCTTTTTTGACTGGCTGATACCTACATCTATATTTTAGACACACCATGAGGACTAATTAGAGCTGAAACAATTGTGCAAAGTAATAACTGAGAAATATTAAAATAAAAATATTTATATGCTGTCTTTGTAAGGATTTGGAAATGCACACTCAATAAAAGTACATAATAAGCAACAAAATTGTATCTTGAATTGTGAGTCATGTATGAATCCCAGATTCATAATCCTGGATGTTTGTCTTGAAAACCCAATCTAAAGAACTGGGTATTTATGTCAGAAAAAAAGTTTTGCCAAAGTCATCCATAAGTCTGAGTATCCCTAAATCCAGTGGATTTAAATTCTGATCTCAAATAAACTGTGGGTCTGATTAAATAATCTGGAAATATTTGATAGATGGATAATCAATGACAGTGAACAGCTCAACATTATGAAGATTACTAGGTTGAAATATATCTGTATGAACTATAGCAAATATAGAAAAATGTGTTCATAGAAAAAGGGAAAAAAATACTAAATTAACAAGATCCTTAATAAAATCTGTCCAGGTTTTAGAGGGTTCAAGCACCTAAAATTAGGTGGGGTAAATCTCTCTTGCCACTATCTGAAGTGTCTCATTTTTTAATAGCAAGATTTTTTTTTTCATTTGTGTATCCACAGCAGACTTATGTTTTGTCCAAAGTGTAGTTTGCTAGCAGAAGGTGGGTAATGAGTTTCTGGATTCAGCCTCATCTTTTCCAGAGGAAACAGTAGCTGCCTTGTCTGAGGTGTTCGTGATGGTGGCTGGTGTAGTCGGGAGAAGTACGTGAGATGGCCCTTTTCTCTCTTGTGTTAGGAGTGCCAAAATGGAGATAGTAATACCATTCATTTGGTGATGTTTTGACTAAGATAAAATATTTTCACAGCCAGTTTCTACTACTTAGTGTTAAAAGCTGCCTTGATCATATTTGAGACGAGAAACAGCCCTTTAGAGAAGGAGTTGGTGGGGCTGTGGTAGTTACTATTATTGTAGCAATGACCTTCTGGAAGTTTTGTATTAGTGCAGTTTCTGTTAGCACAGATGTGTGAAACAGAAGGTGGGTTTGTGTTGCACCTCAGTTGTTCTGATACACGGCCATGGCAATGCAAACTTCATTGTCTCTGACCTTTACATTAAGAAAGGTACAACAGGCAATTTTGTTACCATGTTGTGGGAAGGAAAGATCTTTTTAAATATAAAAAGTATAAAAATCTAGGGAGAACCCCATGCTATCTATCATTATTCATAATAGGAAAGAGGTACAGGAAAATATATGAGGTCTCTAAATGGCATTTACAGACTTTTTAATTCAAAACCAGTACTTGCAGGCATGTTAAAATAATGCTGTAAGAGCACAATTTACTGTGATGATGAGCCAAAGCAAGCTTATTTTCTCCCATTTTGATTTTGAATGGGTATAATGTGTCCTGGACTTCTTGTAGGGAATCCTATCTGCTTTTTTTTTGAATATGGCTTCTTTAATAAATAGCAATGTTCATAAATACATTAATTTTGAGGTAATATTTGACAGATACAGTAGCTAAGGCTGTTGCTCCTATTTAAGATATTGCAGAATACTTGGCCTGGAATTTAGAGTGTGTTGAAATATGTGAATCATATGTTCTTGGCAATGTGTGCACAAAAACCTGCAGCTGAAGAAAATGCAGGATCTATTTTGGTGTGGAACTTTGCACATAAAATTTAGTTACATAAGTCCAGATTTTAAAGGGGGAATATCTTCTTCCTGTGTCATCCTGTGCCTGCTCATGGGTAAAAAGAGCCTGTTTATTTTTCCCCGCCCTGATTTTTTTCCCTAGCTTGTTTTTAAAAACAGGAAGTCAACAGAAGGGGATGGAATTATAGTTGATTCATCTTTATAGGTAAACACAAAGAGAAAATGTATTTGATACAGATGTTTGCATCTACCTCACTTGCCGCCCTGTGACATTTTCCGTTGTTTGTGAATTCCTGTTACCTCACTGTGCGCTGTTAAAACAAGCTTTGACAGCACTACAGCCTTTCTTTATAGGACTTGGTAGAATACCTCTGAAGTGCTGTGCCTGGTGAGTTTACAGCTGTAATTTTCATTACGCTGCAGGGTCAGCGCTTCAGTTCCATATGTTATGCTGAAAAATGCAAGCCTGTCTGCTTTAGTTGTGTTAACTCCAGAGGTTTTACTTCAGATTTACTGTTGTAACTCTAAACAGAAGCATGTGACTCTTTAAGCTTTTCAGCAGGGCTGCTTCTTGGAATGAGCTGTGTGCTGTGTTAAAACCCTTTTCCTTCTTCAAAGACACTCTGGCGGTACAGAAGCCAGCATCTGGTCTGGGATGTCCCTGGGGTCATTGGTTGTCTGTGAAGGCTCTGCTCAGATGAAATTCCCGTGTGCTGCAGCATCTCTGCTTCCAGACTTTCAATCCCTGTGACTGGGATTCCTCCCAGCTAACTTCAGGAAGTGAAGTTATGCATCTGAATTACGAGCTCTAGATTTCCTCTGTCCACTGGAGAGACACAGAGAGAGAGGGAGAAACCTGTGCATGATTACTCTGATCTTATGTGGTATAAATTTCTTTGCCAGTGATATCTGTCTGTTTTCTGCCAGCACTGAAGGAGCCTTCAGTGTCTATCCCAAATAAGTTAACCATATAAAATGACTCTTCCTTTATTTCTTAATATTTTTTGGAAGAATAATTATTTTACTTTCTAGATGAGTCACAGTATGTGCTGTAATTTTGAAACTTGAAACTGAAATGAGACAAAATCAGTGATGTTTCTATTGAAAAGCAGTACCTCACCTCAAGAGATACTCTGTATTTGATTTTTCTACCCCATAGAACATAAAGCTAAAGATTATAAAAAAAGAAGTGCAAGGTTCTCTTACTGTTCTGCTCATTTTGCTCATACATACCTGCTTCAAATCTTTTACTTTTGGAAAATTTATTACCAAAAAGTGATGAAGTCAGAAAAATATTAGCCCCTTATATCAAATCCAAGAAATTTCTAAATAACTGTGAAAAGAAAGAGCACATTTTCTGTGTGTGTGTGTAAGCCTATGAATACATGGATACTTACATTGTTGAAAACCTGATTACTACTGAAAATTAGATTCAAATCTGTTGAAAAGATGCCTCTGATGACACATTTTCAGGTAATTGTTGAAATAACACTTTAAAGCCCTGAAAAAAATCCCCATTCATTTTTGAGAATTTATATAAGTTGACAAGTTCAGGTATATGTTAGATCTTTATGTCAAATGTTTTTTAAATAATAATATCTTCAAGAATATTTTTGGTGGTTAACAAAGAGTCGCTGTTTTCTTTTAAGCTGCCTTTGAACAGTGCTTCTGGGAATTATGAATTACTGGTGGAAGGCCGTGCTGGTGGCCGGCACATCTTCTCTAACCGTACCAGCTTGATGTACATGTCAAAGAGCATCTCTGTATTCATCCAGACTGATAAATCTATGTACAAACCAGGACAAAATGTGCTGTTTCGGATTGTCACCGTGTATCCTGATCTAAAACCTTACAAAGTGCCTCTGAATATATATATCCGAGTAAGTATCCACAGGAATATCGTTATAAATTGGACTGTGTCATATGTTCCAAATTTATGTCACAAATAAAGATTGTATTTATTGCTACCTAAATCTTGCTAGCAGGACCACTTGCCTTTAACATGCAACTTGTCTTTTCTCCTAGGACCCTCGGAAGAAGTTGATTCAGCAGTGGTTGATGGAGGAAGGTGATTTGGGTGTACTTTCCAAAAAATTTCAGTTATCAATGAACCCTCCCCTAGGAGACTGGTCCATAGAGGTGGAAGTGAATGTGAGTATTAATATTGCCAAGTCACAGAGAGATTTATTTCTTTTGGTAGATGTGAATAAAATTGTGTTTACTTTGCTGAAACCAGTTACTAAGGCGGACCATGAGATGCACAAATCCTTCCCTTATGACAAATATTATGCAAGATACTATTGCAAAGATATTATGCAAACCTCACAATATTTTCAGTAGTATACAGTTTTGTAAGGAAGGATACAAAAACCCCCAAACATATTTTATCCCACGGTCTGTGTTTTGATTCTAAAATGAAAATGCTATTAAAAAACTGAGGGGTTTTAATATTATTATGAAAGAAAGACCTTATGGAGAACTATGTGAGGAGGTTTTTTGGGGGGTTGTATTTTTTTTTTTTGCACTGAAATGCCCTTTCTTTTATTTTGCAAGCAAATACACAGAAATTCAGGGGTGTTTCATCAATTTGCAATGACTAATGAGTTACTGAAGAAAAAATAACTGTGTAAAATAGAAAGGATGGCTAGTAATGTACAACTATTCCAGTAAAAAACCTGGAACAGTCTGCATTGCGTGTTGCTATTGGTAGTAGTTCTCTCAGTTCAGTCCTTTAAGCTGTACACTCCTCATAGACCATGGAAAATGTTGCAAAAATAGCTGGAGGTTTAGCTGTTCAAAGCTCTGTGTGTCAGGTTTATTCAGTCTGCTTTTGAATGCTGTCATTTGGGAACTGCATTTTTTACTTGGCTTGCAGTGGCTGTTCAGGGACATTTAGCAAGTACAAACAGGACTACTAATGTTCCATAATGAGGGAGATGATGGGGTAGAAAGCAGAAAAATTCACGTGATCGTGTGTTACTTGGGAGTAATATTTACCAGTACCATTTGTATACTTGATAGGTTTCTATAGGCTGAGGTATGTGAGGGTGGTGCTCAAGTGAGTGTCAGGACTGGATTTTTCGAAAGTGTTCTCATGTGGGTGTGGAGTTGTTACTGTTGTCTGTGATGGGAAAAATGTATTAAGTTGTTCCTGCCCTCATCTGTGTACTCTGCCACCCCTTCCCATCCCCAGGCTGCTGTTCAGTAGCTTCTCAGTCATGCTGAGGCAGCTGTAGTCAGAGTGGGATCTAAAGTGCGATGGGGAAGTGATCATGTTGAAAAGCATCTGTGTGTTTTTCTTTGCCTAGACCAGAGCGTTTCACTGATCTGGTTGACATCCATCGCCACTCAGAGCTACATAGGTGCTTTGCAGCTGGTGGGGAAGTGTGGCTCAGACATGGGAACAAAGGCTGGTGACAGTGGTGGGCTCCGTGCCAGGTGAAAGAGTGTTTATGAAATGTTGCTTGGGCTTTCTGCAGAGGCTTGAGTAATCCTGAAGTCAGGAGATCACTGATGAAGGAACTGCAGCAACTGTTTTCAGGATCTGAATGAGTGCCACTCTCTCCTGAAACAAAACCAGAAAAAAAAAAAAAAAGAAGTTATGAAGTTGAAAGAAAAATGCCTTATAGATTCATCTGGGCTAGTGAAACAGCTGTGAGAAAAGACAAGTGGAGTGAAATCTTAGTAAGTGGTAGTTGATGGTATTTTAAATTTTAGCCGTTTAGTATTATTACAGAGGTTAATGATCTTGGAAAACACATGTCAGGGTGGGAATGTCTCTGAAGTCATGAGGAAGAAGGAGAGAGTAAATAGGGAACATTTTGTTCACTGTCTCTTTCAACACGTAGCTAAAGGGCACCAGGTAAAGGAGGTAAGGAGCGATTTCAAAATAACTAAAACAGCATAACTGAACTACAGAGCACAGTGGGTATTGTGAATACTGAAAATTCAGGTGGGATTGAAAAATGTCTGGACACATTCACAGTACACTCCATTGTGAACTGTTAACTAGAAACCCCCTGGGCTGTCAGGTCAAGACAGAGTGTCTCTGCTGGCTGTCATAGTTGATGCAGTTGCCTAGGTGTTGAACCTTGCTGCAAAAAAATAGACAGTGACTCTCAGATCTATCAGGCTACAACCTTTTCTAGGTTGTCTGTATCATATTTTCATTTAATTTTCCCTACTATTAAATTTTTAAAATTTAGGGGTTTAACATAAGAGTTTTGGGGTACTTAGTAGAGCTCTACATGCTTCAGCAACATGAAGAATATCAAGGGTCATGGATAATGCTCATCACTCTAGGATATCTTTCTCTGTTCATCACTGTTACAGGGGACAATTCAAGGTGGAAAGTACTGCAAAGTGGTTTTGGTACATATATTAAAGGGGTCTTTTGGGAAAAGATAATCTTGGGCAGAACAGAAGTGGAATCCCTTTCTTCATTAAATGAGGAAATGGTTAATACTTAAGAAACACTGTGTTTAATAAGTGGGGCAAAAAAAGGAACTAGCAGATAGCTATCCATATAAATGAAAGTCTGAACTCTTGCATATATGTAGAAAATGTAAAGATCCCAAGGAAAACCTACCTAATAGTTAATAATAAAAGTATGAAAGAGTTTTTAAAGCTTGCTAGAAACAAAAGAAGTTCCAGCAGTGGCATAGCCCTGTAACATGAGGAAAAAGTAACTGTGAGGCAGAGGGGTAAACTTTTAATAGGGATGATGATTCTTAGTAGTTAAGTGAATTTCAGTGTGGGCAGTTTCGAAAAGACCATCAGAGAATGAACGTTCTTAACAGAAAAGAGAAAGTGAGGTAACATGGGAAAGTAGAGACTTGTTAGCTGGTATGAGAAAAACAATGGTAAAGGTGACTTGGGATTCCACTGATAAAAAATTACATTCTTTAAGGCTAATATGGAATTGGTTAATAAGGTAGATTTAATGACAGAACAGATTTTTGAAAAGGCTTTTCACTGTACAAAGTCTTAATGAAAAACAGCGGTGTGTGTACAGTCTGTCAAAGAAGGATGGATTGATTTTTGTGCAATTTACAATCACCCAAGGTGTTTCTAATATAAACTGATGACAGAGTTTGCACGTGGAAGCCAGGGAAGACATCTCCATGGTAGAAGAGACTGCAGAAGTCTGCTCTGTTGACTATATCAAGAGGATCAAATGAATCAATGGATTTAGTGATTACAGTCTGAGAGTGCTGTTACAGGTTTTAAAGGCTTTTTAGTCTAGTGGAGAAAGGCATAATATGAATGAACTAATAGAAATTGAAGCCAGAAAAATTCTCTTTGGCATATATATGTCTTTCATTGATAAAGCTCTTAATCACTGGAACAAATGAAAAAGTGGTAGTGAGCATTTTTCTGTTACTTGATGGTTGCCTTTTTGTAAGATGCATTCTAAATGCAGATTGCTGGAGTAGCTGAATACAAAGGAATAAAACCTGGATAAAAGAAGATCAGACTAAATGGTTCCTTTAGACACGAAACTCTGTGAATGGAAAATTAAAATAGAGGAGAAAAAGAAGAGTATATTATAATTAAAAAAAATATTTAGGCTTTGGGCTACAGAAAAATGTGTCTATTCTTACAGTGCTTATCCTTTGAGAATAAATCAGCAACCCCAAGCCCCACACATAGAGAGCATGTTTACTTTCAGACCATTTTTGTTCACACCTTCTCTACTTTAATTTTCAAATTCAATTTTGAATACAATGACAAAGCATTATTTCTGTAGCATGTGCCTACACGGTATCTTAAATTGGATAAGGCTCTCATATGCAAAATATATTAAGTGACTATTTCAATATTCACACTATTACATTAAGCCTGCCTACTGTGCTGTCTCAAAGACTATTTTTCTTATAGCATGTCAACCACTGAATTAATGAAACATGAAAGAAACCTTGCAGAATAAAGGAACAGAACTTTTCTGATAGGAAAATCTACTTGGTTCTCTTGGTTATGAGTGAGATTATGCCCTGAAATACAAGATCATATGGGTTGGGATTCAGTTTGAGGTTTAAGGTGTGTGGTTGTCTCTATGCTGGTGATGTGGTGAAGATTTAATTGGTGTTTAGTTAAAGTTAGTGAGTGACTGTATCACTCCTAGTGGATATTCCTGGCTATTATCTGGATATTCCTTGCTGTTCTGCAGCAATTTGGCTGTCACAGGGAGGCACAGATTTTTATTGTGTTATATATAAATATATATTTTTTATTGTTTTATATATATATAATATATATAGTGTTATAGATATATAAAGTTGCATTATATATAAAAATGTATTTATATATATAATATATATATAAAAAAGAAAAAGCCCTTTACTCAGTGCGGATGATCAAATGCTTCTCACAGATAAAGTTTCCATTCTGAATCGATGGTCTGAACACTTTCAGACTCTCTTCAGTACCAGCCGTGTAGTTCAAGACTCGGCAATGCAGTTCATTTCACAACAACCAGTGAAAACTGAATTGGATATTGCTCCCACTATGGGAGAAACTCTTAAAGCCATACAGCAGGTGAAAACTGGCAAGGCACCTGGAGTTGACGGAATCCCACCTGAAGTCTGGAAGCATGGAGGCCAAGCACTCCATGCTAAGTTTCACGAGTTCGTGGTGCGTTGTTGGGAATGAGGGGAACTGCCATCAGACCTTCGTGACTCAGTCATCATGACCTTGTACAAGAAGAAAGGAGATAAATCAGATTGTTAAAATTACTGAGGTATTTCTCTGCTCTCCATTGCTGGTAAAATCCTTGCAAGAATTCTTTTGAACAGATTAATACCCACTATAGCAGAAGAACTTCTACCTGAAAGACAGTGTGGTTTCAGAGACAATAGGGGTACAACAGACATGGTATTTGTTCTCAGACAACTGCAAGAGAAGTGTAGGGAACAGAACAAAGGACTGTATGTAATCTTTGTTGATCTCACCAAAGCTTTCGATACTGTGAGCAGAGAAGGTCTGTGGCAGATTTTGGAACGTTTAGGACGTCTCCCCAAGTTCCTTAAAATGATCATCTCACTTCATGAGGACCAGCATGGCCAAGTCAGATATGGCAGTGCACTTTCTGAGCCCTTTCCAATAACCAGTGGTGTGAAGCAAGGCTGCGTTCTTGCACCAACTCTATTCACAATCTTCTTCAGCATGATGCTCTAAAGGGCCACGGCAGACCTTGATGAAGAAAACAGTATCTACATCTGATATTGTACTGATGGAAGCCTATTCAACCTAAGGCAACTGAAGGCCCACACCAAGACCTTAAATCATCTTGTCCGTGAGCTCCTTTATGCTGACAACGCTGCCCTTGTCACCCAGACAGAAGTAGCTCTGCAGCGTTTAACATCCTGCTTCGCAGAGGCTGCTGAGCTTTTTGGGCTGGAAGTTAGCTTGAAGAAGACAGTTTTCTATCAGCCTGCACCTCAGGAAGTCTTCCATCATCCCCATATCACCATTGGCAAAACAGAGCTCAGATCAGTCCTACAATTTAACTACCTGGGAAGCATCATCTCCTTGGATGGTAAGATTGATGAAGAAATAGATAACACGTTAGCAAAGGCATACGGAGCTTTTGGTAAACTCTATAAAAGAGTATGGCGAAACAAACACCTGAAGAAAAGTACCAAGATCAGTGTTTACAAGGCCATTGTACTGTCTGCTCTTTTATATGGGTCTGAATCATGGGT
>JAWWLV010000121.1:84278255-84301786 GCA_035041135.1 Platyrinchus mystaceus | reverse complement strand
TTCACTTTAACAGCAGAAAATTCCTGGGCTCCTTTGGCATCTATACTTGTATTCTATGTTGATGAGCTTGGAGTAGTTGTAAATGATGCTCTCACTGTCCCCATCCAGCCTGTTTTGGGTGACAAGGTAACTACGCTGAACTTGAGTCTGAGACTGTGGTTTTGTCTGGTTGTTGCATGGTAAACAGTGTTTTAAATCATAGGATTATAAATGGAAAAAACTTGATCATTGTGGACCTAATCTGAGGCTTCTACAACTCCTTGGAAAGACTTCTGGTAGTACCAGTGCAGTTAGATTCCAGCTATTGCCTATTTGTAAGAATTTTCTACTAGCCATGTGTTTTCCACATTATCAGATACACTCCTTGTGTTTTTAATAGTTTGGTCAGTTGCTGAGCCAAAGATTGCTCTGGCAAAGGTACTCATGAGTGCTCAAAGTGTGGAATTGTAAATGTTTATAAAGAGCTTGTTCTAGCCAGGCAGTGGTCACATTGTAGGTGGATGTGATCAGTGTTTGTTTCGTGTGACTGTGCATACTTTAGCTCAAAAAAACTTCAAGAGGAGTGGGAAAAGTCCTGTTACATCAAGGAATTGATTTTTTCCAGTGGACAAGGATGAGAGTTGGTCCATTGTGCAAAAAAAAGCATCACTATAACTTTTGGCAGGTAAGACTAGCAAAAGGCTATCAACAGGTTCAAATTCTTTCTCTCCTATGGAAACTTTAACACTTACAACCAGACATCAGTAGGGAGGCTGTTTGTCCTGCTGCAGGAAAAATGTCACCATCCACCTCATGAATTATCCAAACTCTCAAGTCCTAGGAAAAGGACTCTCAAAAGTCCTAGGAAAAGGACTCTCAAAGGTTCAGAGTTCCTAAGAAAAGCAAATCCAGAGGCTTAATTATAGCCAAATAATCTAAAGAACTACTTCTTGATATTGTTAATGTCTGGAAATACCACTGTATGATTTAAATCAGTGCTGTTTTTTACTTTTTTCCTAGATTAAAATCTCTTGGAGCAAAGATAAGGTCAAGCCATCTGAGAAAGTCTCCCTTAAAATCAGTACAACAGAACCAGGATCGGTAATTGGACTTGCAGTTGTTGATAAAAGTACAAAGCTTCTAGGAGAAAGCAGTGACATAACAGAAGATTCTGTAAGTACATAGGGACTTAAGGTTTTCACTATTGTGTGTATGAAAAATGTACGCTTATGGAAATGTTACAGATTATATGCCAAACAAATAATGTTCTTTGGGCAGGATTTTTAGTATGTAACCTTGCAAATATTTTTTACTTCTGCAAGTAACTTGAGCAGAAAAGACTGTAAGGTGTACATGGTTATAGGGACAGCATTTTGAATACCAGTTAATATTTTATTGTTCTTCCATTTGATAACCTGCTCGGTTAAATCTTGGCAGTTTCTTTCAGGAAAGACAAAGAAATCAGAAAAAGCCCTAATGATTTGTGCTTTGTGCACTTCAAAAATAGTAATATAAAATAAAGAATTTTATTCTTTGAAAAGCAGAATAAATTATTCATATTTTTGAGTTCCCTTTACTTGCTCTAGTGCATAACCATTGCAGCCTCATTCTCTTCATCCTGTCACAGATTGTTTTCTCTTTGATATGAGAGCTAAGTAAGCTACAGCTTGTGGCACAGCTCCTGTGAATTAGCATCTACATCAGCGAAAGTTCTGAAAAATGTGTTTGCATTTACTCAGAATTTTGTTTGTTTGTTTGTTTGTTTTAGGTCCTCCATGAGCTCAATTTATACAGCACAGTGCAGTATTTTCCCCTGGTCAGAGGTTCTTTTGGTGTATTTCAGGTACTTTTTTTTTTTTTACATTATAAACTGGCTTTTTTTAACTGCTTAGTGATTTGCACATCACTTGCTAGAAGAAAATGCACTTTTTAAAGTTTGGAACTGTAGACAGTGTACTGTTTTCATGGCTTATATGGGTTTTGAATTGTGAAATTTATCAATATGTAAATACGCTGAATGCAAATAAATATGTTTATATTTCCATAAATACATATTGCTTTATGCTTGACAGAGTCTTCTTCCCTTTGAAAAGTTTTCAGTCATTCAGATTCATATGATCTCTGTTTTGTTGGTTCCTGTATATTACTTGCTTTAGTTCTATGATTGCTTTATGACTTTATTTATGTAGAAGGAAAGAAAAGGAAAAGAAAATAGATAAGCACTGTTGATGTCCTGAATGCCCTGTATTGAGATATACTGTATAAATTTTATCCAGAAATGCAGCCTTTGGGTATCAACTGATGCAATTCTTGAGGAAGATAAGGAACATTTTCTTTGTAAGTAATAAAATAAATGTAGTCAAATCTAATTTACTGAGTGGGAAGGAGGTACATGGGTTAGGGCTTCTATTACGTTTTACTGTACTGCATACAGGCTACATCCAGCCTTGCAAACCATTACCATTTCAAAAGTTCAAGGCTTAGAAATGCATACAATTAGTATTTTAAAAACTTCCTTTTTGCTGCTGTCCTGAGAGACAATAGCCCTTAAAGGTTTGAGGGTGTATGGAGTTTTTATTTGCAGTTCCAGTTGATATATTTTGCAAAAGTAAAGTCAAATTGCACCAGTTTCATAACCACTCCAGAAGGGCCATGTAGAAATTTAAGTTTGTGTGAAACTTTTTTTATTTTAAAAAAAAAACAAACGAAAACGAACAAACAAAAAAAAAACTCAAGGAAAAAAATGTCCTAGTACCAGAGTAGTCTTATCATATATAACAAAGCTATAGATTATACCCTAAACACCATCTTAATTTGAATTTTCTTAACTGTATTAATTTGATTCTTCTAAATATAGGTATTTGTAGGTAGGACAGTTTTTTTTTATTTTGTAGATGGTGGAATGATACCCATAGAAGACGGTTTTGGTGATGACATGCCAGTATCTAAAAATGGACCTCCTGATTTCAGCAATCTCTACGTGAGGACACATTTTCCAGAGACTTGGCTTTGGATCGACACTAAATCTGGGTATAAGATTAGAAGCAAATGGAAACTGATTTGCACTTGCCGTTGTTATTTTGTATGTTTGAATAACATTCTGCACTGGTGCTGAAAAACACTGCTTAATGATGTAGTAGCATTTATATTCTGCTACCACCTAGAGGCCACAAGTGAGATTGGAGACCCAAAAAATGAGGTGTACAACTGCACAAAAGGGGACTATGCCTGACTGAAGGCCTAGGAGTTTCAACAGAAACTAGATAAAAATCCTGAAGACAAGAGCAACTCTCTTGCTTTTACAGATGGGGAGATAATGAATAGGGAGACCCAGCCTTTTTCTCTACAGTGCATAAGAAGATGGTGATCAGCACAGAAAGGGAAATCTGTTGCTATTGGCACCCAATTTCATGAGCAGTTCAAACTGTCAAATGATGGTGAAATCTGACCTGTGTTGTGAAGCACAGATCTTGTATTCTTCTACAGCTGACAAGTTTCGGAAGCAACCATCATCTGGGCTTGTTTTAGAGGATTTGTAAAAACAGATTATGTGTAATGTGATTCAGTGTAATTACCTTCAATTCATGTAATTTAAAATAATTTAAATTTTTTTAAATCATTTTGCTCCCATCACAGTATTTCTAAATGATTAGAAGAAGAAAAACAGATAATGAGCAGTGTTTCCTGCCAGGAATTTAGACTTAATTTTTTGTGCATTTTAAAAATACATGTCTGCTTACTGATGTCTGTAAATGGATGTTTTTGAAAGTCTGATCTCCCCTTCTGCCATCAGATCTGACACAGAAACCACAATGGAAGTCATTGTACCTGATACCATCACATCCTGGGTTGCCAGTGCTTTTGTGATGTCTGAAAACAGCGGCCTTGGAGTGACGACTGCTCCAGTGGAGGTACCGCAGCGCTAGGCAGTTTGCCTTTGAGGCTGTAACACCGTAGCTTCTTACTGGAAGCTGTATTTTAGGTCTAACAGCAGTCATCTCCTTATACTAATCAAGAAGCTGTGTGTATTCAAACTAAAGAAAACATCATCCCTGAAGACATATGTGATACTATATCTGCCTTCCCTTCCTGCTCATGCAAATCCACACAGATATTTGGATACTTGTTTCCACTGGAGCAAATGTTTTGTTGGCATACTTACAGGATGTGCGCACTTTCAGTATCTTTGTATGTAGAAAGGGGCAATGACTGCCTGAGGATGGTGTTCCATGCTTTCTTGGCTCTGCCCAGAGTGTGTTCCATGAGCTGATAAGGCATACAGTGGGGTTTGCACAGATTAACTGGGATGGGGCAGGCACGTTTTCTGCATCTCTGCTCACACTTACCCCAGGAGGGAGAACGGGAGAATCGCTCAAAGACTAAATTACTTTCATTTATGTGTCAAAACCAGTCTTGGAGTGAACATGGGTGCAACCTGCACTAGGTAAACCTGCTTTAGCAGGGTATTGGACTAGATGCTATCCAGACATCCCTTCAAACCAGCCATTCTGAGATTCTGTCATAGGTGCTAAATTTTGGGCGCCTTAGCTTGTGGAGCAGAGTGGACGCTGCGAGGTAACCATGGGATGAGATGCTTCTTGCTGCCAAATTCCTGTCTTCCGGGGCTCTTTTCATGCTTCCAAGTGTCCAAGGAGTTTAGCAATTTAAGCTAAATTCAGCACTCCTCAGATTAGATCTCTAATCTGAGATTCCTAGTGCAGTACAGGTGCTGGGCTGTCCTAGGCTCACTCTGTGTTCAAGGAAATCACTTGTTTAAAATACGAGTTAATTTTTTAAGTCTCATTTAGCTAGCTTTTTATATATGATGAATAACCTTCTGAAAGTACTTATCTCTCTCCACCTAAATACCTAAGTTTAGAAAGGTTCAGACTGCAGTACTGGGTCATAGATTTCCATCTTGATGCCTGGACTAGCACAAGCATAGCTTGGAGACAGCCCTTTACCCACTTCAGGTTCTCATGCCCTCAAATTCTTGGGGAAGGGCAACTTTTGAGATCCAAACTGAGATCTAGGTCCAGATTTTGTAGTTGGCTGCTATACCAGACACAGAACATGTGCTTTGAACATTCTGATTTAACTCCACCACAGAATTTGGAGCCTGATCTGGTTAAGGCTCCTTTGAGACTGGAATAATGATTCTTGTTTCTTTCACTTGGCTTGACAGAGATGGGAAAGAAAGAATAGTTTTCTGATTCAAACTGTATGGAAATACACACTTGGCCTCTCATCCTCAAATCTGAGAAGGCCACAAGTAGAACAGATGTTGAGATTATTATTTAGCTATAATCACCCACATGCTCTGTTCAGTACTTCACCCTTGCTGGGATGTTTAGATTGAGCTTAGAGTTCCATGTGGCTGAAACATGTTAATCAGTACCATACAGAGTGTCAAATAAAAGAAATACAAGGAAAGTGTAATGGGGAAATAAATAAGTGACATCAGCATGCTTAATGTCATTTACTGCTTTGCATCTTGAGCTTTTCTGACTTCTACTACACAGAATGTTGATAATTTTACTCAGTTGTATTTTATTGTCATATACTGGAATATTCCTGACTAGAGAAAGAAAAGTAAAACAAAAAAGACAAAGAAAATAGGTACATAGGGAAAACTTTGACTAGGAACTAATAAAAAAATTTCCATCAGACTAAAGTCTAATATCTAAAGAAGTTTTTGACACTGAGAGCTTTAGCAAACAACTCTTTCTTTAAAAAAAAACACATTGGAATATTTGCTAGCTAGAAAAGAAAAGCTGAGGGGTTTTTGGATCTGGAAATCAAAACACTTGGAAGAATTTCTTAAATGAAAACCAAATTAAAACCATTTTTAGTTGGCATTTCAGTAATAAAGGATCTTATGTCTCAGCCATTCTTACTGTACAGATGTTCATAAACAGTGAAATTTTAATCCCACTCAACTTGATGAGAGCTTACCACTGACTTCTTAGAGCCAAGATTTCTTCCAAAACCCTCTGTTCACAGATAAAAGTAACTGCTTGCTGTACATTTCTGCAGTTTTTCTTTTAATTAGGAAAATATGTATTTTTAGAAATATAACTAAAGAATTTATGCCAAGATTAATATTAAAAAGTAAAAAAATCATTCTAAGGTGTTGCTGAATTATAAAATTTGTGAGAGTTAGTTTTTTATACTCCAACATGCATTCCTCTATTGACATAAAGATAGGGCAACTGACAGAGTCTTCATCGTTCATTATTTCTGCACTCAAAACAATTCACATTTATCTTAATGGGATCTCAGGACAGATCACAGCTTCCAAACTTGCCAGGTGAGAGACTCTTAGTCCTAATTCAGTTGCTTTTGTTGAGACCTTGCCCTGGCAAAGCTGTCAGCAGCTCTCATCTGAATGGTGCCTCTGAGTTCCCACAAAGGTGCTAATGACCAGCAGCCTCTTTGCCTTCTGTTTCAGCCCTGCTGACCTTTAGTCAGCTGTAGACCACAAGTCAACATACTCTATCATCTGAATTTAAAAGTGATCAGAAGACTTGTTGTATAGTAATTTTCTTGCTGGTATCTGATTGTAGGGGCTCACTGCTGATTTTGTTTTGCAGCTAGAAGCTTTTCAACCTTTTTTTGTTTTCCTGAACCTTCCATACTCTGTCATCAGAGGAGAGCAGTTCATTTTGGAAGTGAACATCTTTAATTATTTGAAAGAAGAAGCTGAGGTAAAATAACACTCTCTTTATCTTTGAATGTTACTGCAGGGTTTTCATCAGTGGCGGAGACCTTGTCTTTCTTGTGTGAGAACTAGAGTATTTGCTTTAGTGGACAGATCATAAAGCTGTTTCTCTATACACAAAACAGGTGGCAGCTTATGAAGGCAGCTTGTCAAAATTAACACTTTGTATTGCAAATATTACTGTATTTACAGGTTACTGTGATCCTGGATATAAATGATGCTTTTGAAATTATTCTGACATCGAATGAAATAAATGCTACAGAAAATCGACAGTCTCTATCTGTACCAAGTGAAGATGGCAAAACTGTTCAATTCCCAATCAAGCCCAAACAGCTGGGAGAGATTCCCATCAAAGTGACAGCAATATCGTCTGCTGCTTCTGATGCTATCATTCAGAAAGTTTTAGTAAAGGTAAACAGTCTGCAGCTTGGCTTGTTCCTGAAGTAAACTGTTCCTTAAAATAGGTGACAGAGCGCAGCAAAAAGGCAAACCAATTTACTTGTTTGCCTCTTGCTCTGTGAGGTTGGTTTGGTGTCAGGTGGCTTTAAGTAGAAAACACGTTTTAAAATAATTGCTCCTTTAAAACTCTTCAGATCCCCTTCCAGGACTGGACACATAGATCTGTTCTACAACAGGTATTTCAGTGCTTCTGAAAGCAAGGTGAAACCTGTTTGTGCATCAATGAAAGCCTGGTGCTATAGCTAGTTTGATAATCTGTGGAGAGTGGGCCTAGTAACTGTGTTATGGATAAGTACAGCCAGTTTTGCCATACACTTGGCTTTTGTTCAAAGCCTATTTTATATGAACATTTCTGTATTTTGCTACTGGTGCTCGATTTTTAGCCTTCAGGCTTTCTCATAAACCAGAAACTGATAAGACTTGCTTAACTTTGGATGTTTATGTCTGATTCATGTTAGGCTCCATTTCAGTAGAAGGTAGTAGACATTTGTACATCTCATCCTAGAATGAATGCTTAAGATCATAGGATCAGAAAATGGTTGAGGTTGGAAGAGAGTAGTCCAATCTTTCTGCTCAGAGCAGGATCAGCTACAGCAGGATACTCAAAATCCTGTACAGTCAGGTTTTTAATATCTCCAAGAACAGTGCCTTCACAGCCTCTCTGGGCAGCTTATTCTAGTGTTTTAACACTGTCACGGTTTAAAAAGTATTTTTTTATCTGTAAGAGGAAATCCCTTTATTTTGCGTGCATTGCCACCTTTCTACTACTGGGCACCACTAAGAAGAGCCTGGCTCCATCTTCTTTACTCCCTCCCATCAGGTATTGATACACATTGATCAGTTATTGATACACATTGATCAGATATTGATATGCATGGATGACATCCCCCTGAGCCTTTTCTTCTCCAGACTGAACAGAGGCAGCTGTCTCAGCCTCTCCTTAGACTGCTTAAAACCACTTCCTGAAGGGTTGTGAGCTGTTTTCAGGTGGAGCCATTTACTGCCCTTTTTGTTGAAGTTCAGCTTTTGTGCAGAAGAGAATAAAAGTCTAGTACATCATTTATTTTCTCCACTTCAAGGACAATTTTTCTCAAGGGATTTTGTGTCCATGAGGAAATGAAACCTTTATGGACACATACCTAACTTCAGTTTAAGTCCTCCTTGTATGACAAGCTGTAGGACTGTAGAGAACAAGGAAGGTATCACCTCCAGCCTTGCCTATGCCTTGGCATGGAGCTCACTGGAATCAGAGATGCTCTCACTGACTTTGCAGGTGTGTTTTTGTAATTGCTACATGGTCTTGAAATGCAAATAGTGGGGGTGGGTCTTTATGAGAAAAACATTTCTCTGTTAGTTTGACTGGGCCAGTAGCTCAAGTTCTTGATGTGTTTGCAAGCAGCCCTAAACACCTGACATTGTTTTAGATCCCTCAGTACAGTAAGCACAAAACTTCTGTCCTAGAAGCAAAAAACCGATTAAGATTACAATAATCCTGTCTTTATCTTGATAGGCTGAAGGATTGGAACAGACATATTCCCAGACAGTTCTTCTGGATTTGACCGGAAGTAAACGACAATCAGTGTCAAAAGCTTTGGATTTCACTTTTCCTTCTGACGTTGTAAGCGACAGTGAGAGAGTGCAGATCACTGCTGTTGGTAAGCATTACATTATGCTGTTTCCATCTTTAGGGAATGGCATTAATTTTTATTTAATTGCAGTATTAATAGGTTGAATCATTAATTCAAAGGAATTTACCATCATGCATTAGACTAAACTTAGGAAGACATTATGGATGGGGTGTTTTAGTCCTTTATTTAATTTAAGATATTATGGTGTTTCAATGGTATTTTCAGAATTAGAGAGTTGGATTTTAATCAGGGGAGGTCCTGCCAAGTTTGCTAGTATCCTGTTTTAATTCTACTAGCTGCAGAATAAAACCTATAACCTGAGTGATAATTGTTCCCTGTGGCACCTGGGCTTTGATAACTGTAGGTGAATTTGAAATTACTCTATAGTTGGAAAGGTCTGTAGGGATCTGGGTCAGTGGGCATAAAGTTGATGAGGAAGTATCTTTTGTGCCTGATTAGTGGTGTTTAGTAGAAACATTCCTAATATATTGTATTTTCTCCCAGCATAGATTATACTACCCTTTATGTGTGAGGTATGCATTTATTTGCAATAAGCTTTAATTAATTTTGATTAAATTTTATCTTTCAGGTGATTTGCTTGGGCCTTCCATCAATGGTTTGTCATCATTGATTAAGATGCCTTATGGCTGCGGTGAACAGAATATGATCAACTTTGCTCCAAATGTTTATGTTTTGCAATACCTGACTA
Organism: Platyrinchus mystaceus; assembly: GCA_035041135.1. Lineage (NCBI taxonomy): Eukaryota > Metazoa > Chordata > Aves > Passeriformes > Tyrannidae > Platyrinchus > Platyrinchus mystaceus. The sequence goes on along the minus strand of JAWWLV010000121.1, from coordinate 84,292,290 downwards.
AAACCAGGCAGCTGAGAGAGGATATTAGATCAAAAGCTGTATCATTTATGAGAAAAGGTCTGTATGCGTAAAAGAAAGATGATAGATTTTTAAGAACTCTTTCTAGTAGAAAGGTATCTGTGACTCTGCATTTTGTGTTTGAAATATTGCTCTTTTGGTGAGATGAAAACTGAAAGAAAAGCCCCCTTTTTCTTTCTTTTCCTCTTTTTTTTCTGGGCTGACAGAAGTAGACAGCAAACTATTTTGTTTACAAGGGCATGTTTGCTCACAAAACCCATGTTTTTATATAATTCCTTTTTTTTTCAGATTTCCTAGATGGTTGTTATTTGATAAAACCCCATGTGATCAAACATTTCTGACCTCTGCCTGAGGCACAAAGGTTAAAAATTAGTCAGTGAGCATAGCGAACTGTATTCATCCCATCTGTGTATGTCTTCAGTGACTCCATCCTGATCCTGACATGTCCTTGTAGAGCTCAAGGAGTGGCGTTTGCTCTGGTGGCTGGCTTTTGTCCCCCCAGGTTTTAGACTTGCTCAGAAGTGAACTCTGTGGTGGAAATCAAAAGCTGGAAAAGTGCAGTTGGAAATTGTATATTTTAATCGGGAGATACTCCAGGGCATCACAAAGTGTGGAGAACATAGTTGTACTATGCTTCTCTGTGCCTTTTGGGTCAGACAGCATCTAACTGTGATGCACCACATCACCACATGTCAGTCTCCATGCTGAGAGCCTGGTTCACAGAGAGCAACGAGACCGTCCCCTTGTGAGCTACACCCCTTACTAAGGCATCGTGATGACAATTTCAAATTTTGTTTTCTCTCTGTAAGTATTTTTTGTTTGATTTTTTTTTTAAAGTTGTTGACATTTCCCTTGGAAAAGGCACAGCTAAAAATAAATTTTCCTTTCATCAAGATTCCAGTTTGCTGTCAAACCAGTTAAATGATTTTTTTTTAAACCCTTTTTAAATTTTTTAAAAATCCTTCCTACTACATGGTTTAGTTGAAAAATACGTTGGGAAGGAACAGATTTTGTAAACAGCTATTCTGAAGTTTGTAAGCAGTCTATCACTCTTTTAAGCTTTATCTTTAGTACCATAATTTTCTAAAGTTTTCCAATAGCCGATTTATTAAAGTTATTTCAAAGAAAGTCAAAATTACAGGTTTAAATGTCACTTATATACCAAGTGTTGTGTTACTTAACTTCTTCCTGAGGCTTTGTATTGGTGTGCATGTTTTTAACACCATAACAGCCAAAACAGCAAGTCTGCTGAATTATCAATCTAAAAAATCTACAAAATATTCTGGTGCGGGGTTTTTTTTTGTTGGTTTTTTTTTTTTTTGGTTTTGCTTTATTGTAACAACTTATTTCAGTTATTTCAGTTGCACTATTTTTTTTAAAGTGTAATCTTGAAGTTGAAATTCATCTTTAGTCTAAGATGTAACTTTTCTAAATTCAGTTTTTCAGAGGATTGTCATGAAGTTTAATTTAAAACAGACTTTTTCACATGTCATAATTCACCAAGTATTTGAAAAAGTGACTTCAGAATCTGTAGTAGATGTAATTAATTTTAAGGCTAAATGCTTGTGAGTGGAAGGGATCATATAGCTAGCAGAGACTGCTATATGATCTTTTAGGAGTTTTATTTACCTAGAACAAAGGCAGAGCCAGGGAAAAGTTGCCGTTTAAACATGTTTCTTTAATTGTGGTAATGATAGGTCCCATCTTTAAATCACTTTTTCTGAAATGAAAAAAATCCTGGTTGGTCTGAAAACTTTTTTATTAGACCCAGAAAAATAACGGGTTTGAGCAGTATTTCCAAGCTGTTTGAAATGTGAGACCCTCTAGTCTTTCACATATTTGTGAAGTCCTTTCCATCCTGATGCAGTCCTTTTTCAGTCTTGCTCACTGAGCCTCCTGCATCTCCTGGGTTCCAGCCAGTCCTCTGGGAATACTAGTGTACATCTTCATAATAGGATCCTTCTTTGCCTTGCCTTTCCACTTGTATGTGTTGACATTTGAAGTATCATTTTTCACGTCTGATGGAGTGTCCGTTGGAATGAACACGGTGGTTCGCAGCCTCCAGGTCTCCCGTTCCAGCGTTTCTGCATCTTCCCCCTGTTAGATATGCTCGTGTTTAGAGACTTTTGCGTGACTGCAACGGGGCTGGCGTTGAGACAAAAGCAAACAGACTGTAGGAAATAGCTGAGTGATCTCTCTGTCCTCTCTCTGGGTCTGATCTTTCTAGTCCCTCCCAATCTTAAATTCTGAGATAAATTTATCCCCTGTTTGCTACTCAGCAGTCTTTGTTAAGCAGGCTGTTGGTCTTAGTTTAGGGCTTTTACACAACCAGTGGGGTGGTGATTATATAACTTATTGCTGGCCAGTTCTGCAAAGAAGCAGAAGGCCTTGTTTTCAGGCCTTGCAGTCAGATATTTCTGAAGAGGAAGCAATCTATTTGTATATATACATGAATTTGTGCTCTGCATAGAACATTATTTTGAAGCTTAAACTTTGACGGGGACTGTTGTTTTCCTTAGTGAGAAATGCCACTCATTCCTTCTTTTTTTTTCCTTCCATTTACAAGTGCTTTATTCAGTATAATTAACTGAGATGAGAAGTGTGTCTGTATGGGAAAGATCCACCAGTTTTAATCATGTAATTAGCCATTGTAATGCTAAATACATTATAAAGTCCCTATATTTAAGTGAAAATTTCAATTGCAAACTCTTTAGAAGAGTCAAAAGCTAAATTTGATGCTACTGGGATTACATGGGAGGGTGCCCAAGTATACTGTAGGAGTTCAGATTCCCATCTTTTTATCTCTATATCTCCGTCTCTTCTGTTAAAGAGAGACCATGACTAGGATTTCTGGAACTGAGATTGAGGGACCAAACCATTTGTTCCTTAGTAATTAAGGAATTAAGTGGTTCACTCACTGTGTATCTATGGTCAGGATAGTATATAAGTAGGTGATTATTCCTTCATCAGTGAAAGCAAGGAACATTTTGCAGGGGAACAGTTGTAGCTGGATGGACCTCACGGGACGTATTAATAAATTCATTCATGTAGGACTTACTGATGTTGCCTGAGAGTTTTCTTTCTGTCTGTCTGATTCTGTATTGTGTCTATATCTATCAGGTTTTAGACTAATGAATATACTTTCTTAATCATAATAGTTAAAATAGCAAAGCCAAGGGAAAACATGAAGTGGGGGGGGAAAGAAGAAAAGATGTCTTGTGAAATGCTATAAATAAATATCATTATTGTTCTGAATACACAAGTGGCAGGCAAAATGTAATGGAAGAAAGGCTTTAGATATAAGAAGCTACAATAAGTAATTTCTCATGTTAACGAACATTGATTTTGCACTGAAGTCAGCTATTGAGTAAGGATGCTGCTGGTGGTTTTGAGCAGCTGGTGAGCCCTTGAAGCCCTTTTATAATGGATGTCCAGTAGTCAGGAGAAAGATGCACTTGTTCTGGATACTGAAAAATCTTGGGATACATTTTAAATGCTTCCTTCTCAGGATTTCAGGATCTTCAGGTCTTTTGACATTTTTCACTCATTTCGGAACAACCTTTTCCAGCATGCTTTTTCTGATAGCTTGTTGTTTCATTGGCAAAAGCCAGCTGCTGAAAGGCCTGGTTTTCAGCAGCATGTGTAGCCTTGCCCTTCCAGGTGGAAAATACTTACTTTTTGCTTGCCCTTCCTTTTGCTGGAAAGGTAGAGCATTTCTGTGGGTGTACAACTCCAGCTCCCCAGAGTGATGAAGCACTGAACTCTAGCTGCTACTCTTCTCCGCTCTCACTCTGCTCCTGGAAGAACTGAGTATGTTGGGAGCATGTCTCTCTGCACCACTGTCATGTTTAGGTGGCAGATGAGGAGCAGCAGGAGTTTATGGTTCTGCTTTTGTAGATGGACCCTTTGTGTTATTGCTGCCCACTTTCGCATCATCTTCTCCATGGCTTTGTGTGTTCCTACATATTTGGGAGTTCTTTTAGGAAATACAAGCTTAAGTTTTGCCCTTCTCAGCCTTAGAAAGTGCTTTGCTTCACATCAGCAGTTTGTGCTGGAAACTGCATGAGTGTTCAATACCAGTCTCTACTTTTCCACTTCAGGCTACCAAAGAGAGCTGCTTTTCCAGAGGGATGATGGCTCTTTTAGTGCCTTTGGAAATGAAGATCCCTCTGGGAGCACATGGTAAGTAGTTCTGCCAGAATCATTATGGAATTTTAGTATCGTAGATATTTTCCCCGTCTCAAAATTTTTTGTGAAGCTGGTAAAAGTTTCCAGCTGTATTAGTCTTCTGCCTGGTTTTCATTAGGTGTTTAGGCCAACTCTAAGGTCTTTCTTGCTGGGTAACATACTGTCAAAGCCATTATTAATGTAAGTCTTTTTAATTTTGCAAAAAAATGACTGATGAATTATTTTAACCAGGGGAATAGTTTGTTCTGATAATTTTTTCTGTTGTTTTCCTGAAAGGAATGAAGAATAACAATTAAATTACTTATTCTTGCAGTTGACTGGAACCATTTAGGGCTATGTGATCATCACTGCCTCAAATAGATTTTCAGTTATCTCCATACAGGAGGCTGAAGACTGACTGAGACATTTCCTAGGGAGTGAATTGAGTTAGTAGTGATAAAAATTTGTCCTACTTACCTCACTCACACTTCCTTTTATTGAGACTGTAAAAACAGCTGAAAAAGTCTTTTCAGTGCTGAGTTTTGCTCCAAGAAGCATGAAGAGCATAGTTGTGGAAGCTAGATAGATAATGGAGACAAGTTCCAGCACTTTGTTCAGCTAACCCATGTCCAGTTAGTTTAAATATACTTATATATTTCAGTACGTGCTTCTGATTTTAAATAGAACCATCCTTAGCCACTGACTGAAACACTCCTTCTGGAGTCACTGGGCATCTTTCATTCACATCAGAGGGATTTGCCTTTGACTCAGTATGGATGGATTGGAAAATGAAGATAATTCCTCTGTACTGGCAACTCTAGTGCTTAAACAGTGCAGTGACAGGTTACATGAATCCACATTTGGAAAAAAAGGGAGTTGAAGGATAACTTGGAATTATTAAAATATAACAACAAAGGTTGTTTCAAGGCTATCATTACAGAGATAATGGTGGTAATTAACATCACACTCATAACAGCATTACTTCGTAAATTACAATATTTGCCTAGCAGCAGAAGGCAGGAGAGCAACAGTTAAATAATGATACACATGTGCTGGCAGACCTAGATTTTTGACACATAGCAGCTGCAGAAGGGCTGATCTTCAGGAACAAGACCATATCTTCATTTTTGGTGGATTAAGCTTAGTCTACTTGCTTATCTTGGTGAGGCATATATTTTCCTCTGTTTGGGAGGTGTGTGTAGAACACCTCATGCTTTACAGTATTCTTACATCATCTTAAACTGTAAGAAAGCTGTAATACATGGCTAATTTTGTCATACTTGGTTAACCTTTTCCCCAAGGTTATCAGCTTTTGTATTAAGATGTTTCCTTCAAGCTCGTCCGTTCATAGATATTGATGAAGATGTGCTCATGGATACAGCTAAATGGATTGTCCGTCATCAGAAATTAAATGGAGAGTTTCATGAGCCTGGGAAAGTGTTACACAGTGATCTTCAAGGAGGCACCAATAATCCAATTACTCTCACAGCTTACATCATGTCGTCCCTCCTAGGGTTCCCAGATAAACAGGTATTGGAATTCATAAATAAAATTCATAGTCACAGGAACACATAATAAATTGTTGTAGTACCTAGCAAACACTTGGTAGTTTAAAGACATAGATGGATATGTGAACAGAGACAAAATGTAACCTTACTTTGTTAAACATCCCTTACCTATCCAAAGCAATGCAAAATTGTGCTGTTAAGCCCCTCAATTTTATGTGCCTTTGCAAAATATAAAGGCAGTTATCAAGGCTTTTAGCAAGAATATTGCCATGGCTTTAGTCCAAGAACTTGCAAAGATATTTATGGGGGGAACTAGTCTTAAAGATGTTAAGTCATTCCAGTTGATTTCGTTGAAATTACTCACGTTCATAAAAGGTGGTGCCAGATCAAAAGGCTTGCCTTTGAGGTTTGTGTTTGTGACTGTGAGAGAGATTTTTCAGTATTTCTAGGTGGTTGTTTGTTGCTAATAATTTTTCTGTTTCTGTACAAATTTTTCTTTTACACTTAAGTATTTCAATATATATTTTATTCACTGTACATTCTTCAATATGATCTTCATTTCCAGCATGCTTATGCCATCAAGACTGCTACAAACTTTCTAGAAGATAAATTAGGAGAAGGCATTTCAGAAAATTACACTTTGGCACTTGTGACGTATGCATTGTCCTGGGCAAAAAGTACAAAAGCGAAGGAAGCACTGAATATGCTGAACGAGAGAGCAGAACACCAAGGTATCACATAACTATCTTACACGGTTGTATAGATGGATTTTTGTCAAATTTAAAAATACCTATCATATATCGACAGCTGCCTATAGAATTCAAGTCTGTTTTGAGTTTGATATAGAGAATAAGCTAAGAAGTTCCAGGACAGCTGTAATGAAAAGTGTCCATAAATGAATGACAACTCACAACAAAGCTTTCAGTCTCAGTTACCGTGTTCCTGACAGGAGAACCATGATGCTGTTGAAGAACATGACTTGTCAGTTTTCCCGTGTTATTGTGCACACTTGTAAGATCAGCCCAGTTAAAGAGAGATAGTTGGATGAAATTAGCTATTCCAAAGTGGTTTGGAGAGATCAGGAGGGTATTGGGGGACAATTAGTTAGAATCAGTATTGAAGTGGAGGTAAAGTATTGAACTTTCTGTAAGGCAGTACAGAGGTCTGTTGCACTTTAGGCACCCACCATCTCATTCTGTTTAACTTCTTTCAAGTTTAGCTGAATTTATTTTCCTAATTTTGGGGAAGAATAGACTATATTGAATATAAGAAATGGAAATTTTTGGCTCAGAGTAGTAACTCTCCTCTTGAAAAATACAAAGGAATTAATGTTGTAGCCTGGTAATGGAGCCTCTTGAGTGTCCCTCTGTGTTTACTGAGTTAGACCTTAATTGGACAGTCACTTTTGGGAAGGGAAGAAGTCACTTTTTTGGGAAGGCTTCACTCAAGAATGAGTCTAGTGAGCAGCTCTGCTGCCTGAGATGCCTTCTCTGGTCCTGAAGAGAAAGGAGCACTTTAACAACAAGGTGGGTTTTTCACTAGGGCTCCTTTATTTGAGTACTTTAGGCTGACAATGAAAGGATCAATGTAAAATTCACTGAAATCAATGGGAGTGACTATCTGGACTCCAGCTTTTTTTGTATATAGATTCAGGCACTGCTGAGGAAGTGCTTAAGTCAATCCTTTATGGGACACACGCCTAAACATTTAACAGCATTTCATACAACCTTGCTAGATCCCGTATGTAAGCATTACTGAAGGGGTCTCCCCTAAGTCTTTCACAGAAATCGTAAGACTTCAGTCTGTGAATCTGAGGTTATTATTGGTTCTTTTTGCAGGTGAATTTCGTTTCTGGATAACACCTGCTTCTGAAATTTCTGACTCATGGCAGCCACGGTCCATTGATATTGAACTTGCAGCATATGCTCTGCTCTCTCACTTCCATCAAGACAGATTAGCAGAGGGGATCCCTATTATGAAATGGTTAAGTCATCAAAGAAATCACCTTGGGGGATTTTCATCAACTCAGGTAATACCTTACCGTAAGGGGCTTTGTTATACTTTTCTAAACAAGCAAAGCATATTAAAAGAAAAAAAAAAAGAAAAGGAAAAAAAGGACCATTTTTTACATAATAATTGCTGAGTTTTGTTTTGCTGTGACAGTCTTAGTTAGGTACAAGCTTGCATTCTTTGTGATATTGAAATCTTAAACCTGGACTGCCGGTTTTAGTACTTTTGTCAAGTCTAAGAAAAAAGAGAATCAGAGGGGACCTTGTTTATATAAAATATTAATAACAAAGCATCTTAAATTAAGAAGCAGTGATACCCATAGAAAAGTATTCAAACATATTTTCCAAATAATATGATAAATATCCGTGCTTACTTTCTTTCCAAGGAGAGAGATCTCTTTCTATTCTTTCCATGTGCAGGTCCTCAAACTCCTGGAACTAAGCCTTTAACTAAGGGGAGTAAGTTTTAGAGAAACAGCCTAGCCTAGTGCCTCTGTTGGCAGTTGGTCTTAAATTAAGTGTACTTTGTCCTCATTATTATGCAGATTTTTGATGGGCCATGAAATTTGGAAGATCTTCATTATCTCCAGGAGGTTTCCATGTTATTGAAGCCACATCTTGTAAGCGGTGCTGGCATCCAAAAGAATTAGATAGTACTTTGGATTGCATTAGTTTAAACTAGCTTTTAAATTAGCTACAAATGCTGGTCACAGTGAAATGTCACATTTCATCACTCTGCTTGGTACCAAGCTGTACAGGCTATTCATTATTTTCAAAAGTTTGTTGGTATCAATCTGAGAAAAATGAGTTCTACTAAGTAAAATGCAATTTAAGAACCAGCCTGGTTCCCCTGAGGTATTGGGATTTTCCTAATGTGTTATTTCTTGCTTATTATTTAAAGTTTGAAACATTAAATTAGTTGAAAAAGCTTTGCTCTCTTCTCTGGAAACTTTTTTTTTACTGGAAAGTTTGAAAATTCAGCAGTGTACCATTTACCCCTGAGGCTGAAATTAAGAATTTAATTTAATCCTTTTGTTCTTTCATAGTCTAAACTGTTTTGATTTCAAAATTGCTCCAGTGTCTCACTAGATACTTTTTAAAATTTGTAGAAATGACCCCATAGTTTTTTGTCAACTTCTAAGATTACTTTCAAAAAAAATGTTTGGAGTGTTTCCTTCCATGAATTTATTACATTAGAAACTTAATATATTGTTAAACAATAAGGAGGAAAGTAATCAGTTGCATGTGTGATGCTTTGCAAGTTAGAATATGATAATTCACTAGAATTTGTATATGTGATATATCTTACTATGGATTTGCAGTCAGTATATTTTGCTTTATAATGCCTTTAATGTTTGGGCATAAATGTACATATTTCATATATATAGAGGAATACGATTAATACAAAAAATAGCACATACATGAATGTATATTTAAATGATAGGGAAAAGTAACAATTCTGCAAAGCCTGTGTTGCTGGGCCAGAGGGGCCCCTGAGTGTGACTTGAAACCATAGTCCCTAACTTTTCAGTTTGTGTATTGTCATGCTGAGCTGAGCACCTTGTGCATCAGCTGTGAATGTTGTCTGGTGAAGAGCCTTGGGTGTGCCTTCTGCTTTAGAGCAGCCAAGGAGAATGTTTATCTCTTCTGTAGGTGGTTCGTAGCCCTCCTGATTTCCAGCGATGTTTCTGAGAGTCATTTGAGTCTAGGATGTGGAAGAGCTCTAAAGTCACCTTCAGCAATGGCAAAGAGCATTTCTAGATATCTTGAACTCTCTCTGAATTCAGTGCAAGAAATATAAAGGCAAACATTTTAATTATAAAGACTTGGAAAAAGTGCTTCAAGGTATTCCTTGGTTTCCAAAACTTAGGCAAAGGCAGATATATTTCTGCTTTTGAATGATTAAAAACATATTCTCCAACAAGATCTTATAGCTTCCTAGATCTATAATATAGATCAGAGATATATACCTGTTTGTCTTTTTGTTCACTGTTGGTGTGGTGTGTAATTCTGACTGTTGTGTCTGCCAGTTTGTCAAGTCTTCCAGATACCTTGCACAAGAGGAAATCTTTCTTGGCTGGCTCGTTTTTCGTAGCATATCAGAGCAGTTAACTTCTCATCCTGTGTTGCCATCTCTCTTCTGTGCTGGGGTCTTCATGCCACAGGAATCCCAACAGATATGTGGAGATGTCTGCGTGAAGACTCCAGCATAACCCACAAAAGGGTTGATGCAGGGACCATGAGTTCCCCAAGGCTCGGCCTTTATGCTGCGCAGTCTTCTTCTATTTAATACCGAAGGATTTGTTTCTCTCAACAGGACACAGTGGTGGCTCTGCAAGCCTTGAGTCTATTTGCAGCTCTCACTACTGCAGGCAAAACAGAAATGGATATAACAGTGACAGCACCTTCTTTGGAAATGCCAGAAACATTTTCAATTGATACTCGGAACCGTTTTCTGCTTCAGACCAAGGAGGTACTGTAGAAAGTGAGGAATACCCTTGTGAAATCTGCTGACTGAAAGTACTTTGAAAATACTGGTTTACTCATCTTTCTTTCAGATTGCCCCTGCACCATCAATGGCAATTACAGTGTCAGCAGAAGGAAAGGGATTTGCTGTCTTTCAGGTACGCAGTGCAGTTATTCTTGCTAAAGATATGCTCTCTTTAAGCAAAGTATGGTTTGGAGCTTTATAAAACATGTTAGTAGGAACAATCTCCTGAAATATCTTAAATCAGTACCAAAGCACTTTTCTAATTGAGGAATTCTGTGAACCAGATATTGTGAATGGACATATTCATTCAGTTTCTGACTAATGGCCTGGCCCTTTAAGTACTGCTGGCTGACTGACAGTTTTGGGGCACTTCCATGGGCCAAGGCCTTTAAAACATCTTTACTTATGTTTAAACAAATTAAACTGGGATCAGTGCATACTGTATTTAGAACTAACAAACCATAAATAGCCTTTTCAGCTGCTTACTCTTCCCTCATATCAGAGATTAGGTTTTTAAGAAATTCCCCCTCTAAGATTTTCCCTTATTTATGTGAAATACCATATCAGAAGAAGACAGTATTGGATCCATCTTGATCTGGCGACTAGTGGGTCTCACTTCCCTGCTGCCCTGTCCATGATAATGGGTTAGAACCACACAGGTAAAAGAGAAAACCTTTGAAAAGCTACAAATAATGCAGAAATATTTAGTCTCTGAGCATGAGAGACTCATTTTATTGGAAGTATATAAACTCATAATTGCGACTGTATTGTAAAACCAGACAGAATTCCTACTAGACTCCTTCTAGTCATACTTGGGAAAACTGAACTAAGACTGCCTTTAATCTTCTCAAAGTTTTATGTGAGGTCAGATTCCATCTCAAGTTCCTTCCAATCTGACCTTCACTTTAGTGTTCTTATACATCTGGGAAACAAATAAGTCTGGTGATGGTTGGTAAATATGCTTCGGGATAAAAGACCTTTTCAAAGAAACCTTCACAGCTGCCTATCATCAATGAACAGCAGGTGGAGATACACCTCATTCATTCACCATCAGTCTGCAAAACCCACAGGGCTGTAAATCATGACCTGTGTTTGTTAATTCCAAGAAGTACAAACAACATTTACAGCAAAGTTCAAAAGTTTCAGAGGATAATTTAGATTCAGGCTTGCAGGCCAAGGTAGGACTGAACATCTCAGCAGGACTGCGTTCACATGTCTGTGGTTTCAGCGTGTGTGTGTGTGTATATGGAATGTAACAAAGGGGGGCTCCAGAACAGTTAAGAGTACTTAATCTTAAATCATTATTGAGAAATACACCCTGATATTAAGTCAACTAATTTGTGAGACGAGCTGACCAAAAACTTTTCAGCAAATTGTTTCTTGCTGGAAGACACTCATTTGTTGAAATTAATACCTTTTATAGAAACACATTGGTTCCAATTATGTTATTTCCAGCAGAAAAATTTAAAATTCAAACCAGCATGCCTGGTGAAGACTGAGCAGAAGTCTTCCACCTCGAATAGCCAGTAGCTGAGTGTGGTGGGAGGACTCCCTGGGGGTGTATAGCACCATGGTTTAAGTTCCCGGTTTGTTATATGGACATGGAAATGTGCTCCTGAATAACTGATGTTCAGGAACCAAGGCCCAGACTACCTTCTTAATTTTGGTCACTGTGCTGTTACCTCTTTTCCTCAAGCTTTGAGTCAGAGATGTTGTGACTCGATTCAAAATATTGTGCTTAACACCCTGGGGTAGCTCCTCCAAAACCTTGTCTTTGCTGAGATCAGTTCTGCTTCCTTTAGCAGGTTGGTATTCTAAAAGAAAGAGCACTGAAGCCATTGAATGAGGTTTCTCTTTTTCCCAGACACAGGCTAGATGTGGGTTGAATTTAATAAATCAGATAGAATATGACATTGCAATCACATTTCTTCAGCTGGGTTTCATTGTCTTAGGCCTGCCAGAGTACAGTGGTAACCATTACTGTTCTGGGATTTTACTTTCTAGCCAAATGTAGTATGTCCAAACAGTAATTAATTTAAATATCACAAAACACAAGATTAAATCCATTAATAGAAATGTCTGCTTTCCCAGCAGAATGTATTCTATTTTTTTTTTGTGAAATCTCACTGTCTGTGTACAAGTTGGTAGTGCATTCACTCTTGACCCTGCAGGATCTCATTAATGTATTTATTTTTGATATTGTAACTGCAAAAGCAGACATTTAGTTGTAGCTTTGTGGTCCTACTGTCAACAAAGTTTCCTAGCTCATCTCTTCATTTTGTGGCCATATACCATGGGTGATCTAAGACACTGACTCTGCAAGAGGGAAGAGAGGATGGGTTAGGGTATATGGAGTCTGTAGGTGGCCTGCTGAAAGTCTGAAAGAAACACCTCTCTGCTCTCTAGAACCACTGTGAACTGCTCTTGACACAAGTCTCAAAAAATTGGTGTGGCCCATGCCTTCTGGAAGGAAAGAGAATGCCACTGAAATCCAGGACTAGCAACAAGGGGAGGGTGGGCAGGCTCACTGAGGATGGGTATGGGCAAAGTGGATAGGTGAACAAGATCTCAGTCTCTCCTGATCACGTATAGATAGGGAGTGAGGAAAAAACCTGAGAATCCCCTGTTACTCATTACTGAAAAGCACTGACCATTTTTTCCACTCAGGATATTTTTACTAGACTTAGGCAAGGGACTGGATGTTGTTTAGTGTGATGGTACTGAAAAAGGTACACGATTTCTCCATGACAGTTTGAATGGATATTAAGGACTCCAGAAGGGACAGAAGAATGTTGGAGATGATTTCATTGAATTCATGCCCTCAGTCAAGTTTATTTGTGCTTCTAGTTGAAGAAGAAAAAGGATAGGGCAAGCGGCAGTGATTAGGGCATTATAAATGTCTCATATTTTTTGAAGCGTAGTGCAGTTAATATTTGAGCTACTGTTATGAGTATCACTCCCATGCAGAAGACTAGCTTTTAGTTTCTCTTCTTGGGCCTCTCACCAGAACTGGCTGCAGTATGACAAGACTGGACCAGTTCTGCTTTTAGCTTTGGCAGTTGCCTCTTGAAAGAGTTGAGAAATGCAGTTACTCATTTTGTTGATTTAGTATTAGTTTCTGTATAACAGCCTTCTGTCCCCAAAGTAAGAGTGTATAAAGAAGAAGGCTTTAATTAAACTCTTTGCTGTGAAAACATTTTCCTTCATTGTCATGAGAAATCAGGAAAGTCAGACCGTAACAGAGGTAACTTATTCCATGCAAACACTAGCTGATTGACCTGTTCAGTATGTGGCTTCAGACATCCTACACTGGCAGTAAATTCTCATTCATTAGCCTTTTCTGGCAAAAGTTAAAACAGCTTTGTTTCTGTGATGACAGACTGTTGAGGGGCTGCCAGCTTGTCTTTACCAGACTTTTTGCATGCCTTTAACTGGCAGGCTTTCTAGATTGGCTTCATCCTTGGTACTGCCTTCTCCTGTGGAGAAGTTGTACATGATAAATCTTCACTGTTGCACCATGGTTGTCCTGTAAGCCTGTACAGAACTGGCTCTGTACTCACACAGCATGCTAAATTCAGCAGTGTGGGCAGAGCAACAGGAATTGTGTGTGTAGATTGAAAGAAAGAGCATAACTTTCATATCAAGGAATGAGAGACAACAGCAAAAGCAAAAACCAGAAATTAAAGACTCCTCTGTTTGCAAAGACCTGCTTGCCTATAACTGACTTGGTAGCCTATAACTTGGACAATCACCCTTCATAGTTTTAAACTCAGACTGACAGTTCCATTTGCTGTTGTAGAGGGACCGTAATTTTCCAGAAGCACTCTTCATTCCCTTTTTTT
>JAWWLV010000121.1:84259692-84278155 GCA_035041135.1 Platyrinchus mystaceus | reverse complement strand
ACACCCATTTTTAAAACAGAAAAAAACTAAGACCTGTGGAACTCCAGACCAGTCAGTCTTGCTTTGGTGCCTAAGCAGCTTCATGCCAGTGTAACATCCAAGTAGCTTATACTAGACAGAGCTGTGTTATGCAAATTTTTTTTGTTTGATTCAGGTAGCTGGAGGGTGTCATATTTACTCATCTGTCCACTAATTTGACTCGCTATTATAGTTTTGACTGCATTTTCTGGTACAGATACTGAGTTGACTTGATATTCATAGTTTTTTGGACTCCCAGTGCTGTTTTAAAAATTGCTGTCACATTTGTGATCCTCCAGTCTGGAACTAAGACAGTTTTAAGGAAACACTGCAGTTAATGATTCAGCTGCTTGTTGATCTCATCAAGTTCAATGCTGTAGTCAGTACCCAATATTCTGTCATGGATGATACCATAAGAGTACTCATTGTTTGCTCAATTTCAGCTTCAGTTTTTCTGCTTTGGCTGTTGGCATTGGTAGTTTTATAGGATATAGAGATCTGTTTTAAGGATTTCTGGTTTTACCACTCTTTTACCATTGTTTCAAACTTCTTATGCTTGTCTACACTAGAAGAATTGGAAACTCTTCAAACTATGTCTTAACAAATAAGCTTATTTTATATTAATGTTACTGTCCTGCACTGGACATCCTATCACACTGTCTTACTTGTCTTGCTTAGCAGAGCTTGGCAGTTTGCTATGCAGAAATGGTGAGAGCTCCGTCCTTGAGGCAGACCAAATCTGTAGCTTTGTCTTTGTACAGAGGAACCAAATCAAACTACTTAACTACAAGAAAGCTGTGGTGTTCTGTGCTATGTGGAGTAATGTGCTATTCCTCATCTGTTTTGAGTGTATGAATGCAGTGACATGAAGACTGATGACATAATCTGTACATACGCTATGTATTTGCTTGTGCTCTGCTTTTATATACAGCCTGCCTCTTCTAACCCAGTCCCTGATCAACAACCTTTATTCATCCCAGTTCACACTTGTCAGGTAGCAACTGCACACATAGTAAACCAGCTACTAGGGAGAAAATTGTTGGTTGTCCTAGAGCTCCCTTGTGTTTGCCTCAGTTGTGTCCTCCTAATTGCGTTGGTTCTGCCGCATTACAAAGTGTTCAGAAAGGATATTTCTTTCTGAGAATTCCTATGGGTCTCATGTATACAACTGTCAGATGTACAAGTCCATGTGCAACTGTATGAGTCCATGTATGTTGTCACATGTGAACACTCCCCTGGTGTTATACTGTTAGAAACTTTGTGTTTTAACCATACTGGTTTACTTTACATATGTCATCTAATGTCTGTACGTGTAATCCGCAGCTCAATGTTATGTACAACACAAAACACACTGATCAGAGGCTCAGATCTGTCCAAAAGCAAGAAGCCTTTGACTTGAATGTTGATGTAAAGGATGACAAAGACGATAAAAACCATTTGACCTTGAATGTGTGCACAAGGTAGGTAAATCAACTGGAGCATCTCATAGACATCTTTGTCTATACAGCTTTTAGAGTATTTTAAATGAACTAAATTATCCATTTGTTTGTGTGAATATGCTAATATATGGGATTAAAATGTATAAATAAAGAGAATAAAAATTACTTTGTAAAAATGGCAGTAGTTAAGAAGCAGCTCGTAAGTCAATTTTTGCTGACCAGGTGATATTTTTTTACTAGTAAGTGTAAAGATACTGGTACCTTAAACATTAGGGTTATGTGGAAAAGTTTGTGTGAAATATGAGAAAAAACTTAAAGACTTCTTTGGTGCAAGTGCTTCTGAGCTATATGGAGGACTGTGCACGGACTTGAAAACTGAACCAATGCCTTCCACATTCTGACTTCCAGTAGCAAACCATGACAGTGACCCATTATTCTTACCTTTCATGAAGAGAATCCTTTGCTTTTGATCCAGAATTAGATAGTTGGCTCAGAACAATTTTGGGAGGAGTCAAAGTCTGTATTTACATACTGATAAATTCAACTGTGGATTTGCCCTATTGTGCAAGTAACTTTGTGGTCTTTCATTTACCAGTAGTTATGAATTTGGTAATAGAATACAATGCAAGCATTATTGTAGGTTTGAAAGAGGTGGTGAGTTTTCCAGCCAGGCTAATTCTGTTCTTTCTGCTGAATAAGGGGGAGGAGGATGAGGGATGTGGGGCAGTGTGTGTACATCTGGGATGACATTTCTTGTTCAGCAATCACCTACTGAGAACTGAGTTGAGACAGCTTAAGTATCATCTCAGAGACCACAGAACAGCCACCAGATGTTACCTGAATAGAATTTGGATCAGATGAGAACAGTCATATTGCATATTCCTAGGTCAGCCAGTCATTAAACCAAGTTGTTTCTTTGATGGCTTTGTGCCTCAGTTTAACTTCCTTTATACATATATTTAAAAGGAATATAAAGATATTTGTCCTCTGACTGTTTCTTCAGTATGAATTTCCTCTTGTAGTTGAAGACTATTATCATATTTATCATATTTCATAGAAAGACTATTATCATATTTTATCATATTTCATAGAAAACCCTATATGACATTGTATCTCTATGTATTTTTTATCTTCTGTCTTATATTATCTATAAGGATGTTGTTGAAATGATTACATTCTTTGTATTTAAGGATTTCATCTGTTTGTGAATGCTTCCTATAGAAACACTGTTTTCTCCTTGTGATGTTATAATGGGTTCCTCGTAAATGCAAGATTTGCAAAATACTACCTGATCCAACATGATTACTCTGACATTCCTTTCATCCACACCCTCTTTCTGCTGTTTATTTAAACTTTGAACACCATATGTCTAGAACTACTTTTATGGTCTGGTTACCACAAGGGAGCTGTGACTGGAGATGGAGCCTGTAGGTGACACCATCATACAAATAATCAGCTATAGAGAATATGATTTCAGTACAGAGGATTGATTTAATTTGGGAAGTAGCCAGCAGGCATAAAGCCAGAGCTCTGTCTTTATCTGTTTGTGGTATCCAGTTCAGTGACATGGATGGTGGGCAGAGACGCTAGAATACATGAGAGCTTTTGAAATAGAATGGGCTTGTTCTCTTTTAAAACTTTCTGTGGAGTGTCAACAGCATTCTAAAGGCTAGCACAGACTCCTGACATGTAAAGGGTTATATGCTGGGTCTGGTGTAAGTTTTTGAAGCAATCGGATTTTCTAAGTCCTTTGCTTGAAAAATACAGACAAGAAGTGCTCTGTCTCTCCAGGAAGGCTCTAGGGTGATGATGCTCTAATTGTAAAGTGTTCAAAGCATAGCGGGAAATCTAGTGACAATAAAAAATTTCCCTCAAGAGACTGTTTGGAACATTGAGATCCATCTGCTCTTATCATGGAAAGTGGACTCGTATAACTTCTAGGAACTCTGTTTCTATTCCTTAGGCTAAGACTTCATCTCTGGTTGCTTAGCTTGATGGATCAGCCATCATCCTTTTTTTTTTTCCCTATAAATTGTATCTAATATATGCCTTATCTATATTCCTGAATTAGTTTAAAGTTGGTCCACTTATGATCTTTACAACATGATGTGGCTTTCTAATAGTGAAACCAAAGGAGGCAAATACAGAGAGATTGCTGAAATATCATCCAGTGGGTATGCATAGTCTAGCTTTGAGTATGAATCTAACTGTGGATATACATAGTTAGGTACTGGAGGCTGAAACTTCACAGCTTTTTGATTTCTCTAGTCTGCAGAATATCCATGTTCTTTCAACCAGCTCAATAGTGGTTGACCGTGGTTGTCTCCACGGAGTATCTATCACTTATGACTCTGGAGCAGATGATGTCTCACTCAAATTGAAGTGGTTCTTAGATAGAGGAGCTAACTCACTGTCTGGGAAGCTAATACCTAGGGGTGCCTGTTTCTTCACAGTCTTATTGCCTGCTTACCTTTTCCAGACATGAGAAACTGATCACTGACAGCTCTACTTTCTTGTTTCTGCTTTCTGCCTACATTAGCTTGGTGTTGTTTTCTCCTCTTTGCATCATATATGAAAGGGTCTCACCCATATCTCACATTGCTGAAGAACTGAAACATTCTCAGTTTTCTTCAGGTACAAGCTTCAAGTCTTTCTTACTGGTCATTCTTGCATGGCCATTTTTTTCCCCTTTTTAAAGAGACCTTGGAGTTGAAGAGACCCATGCCCAAGGCTGCCTGTCTTCCTTGTTAGGACAGCCAGATGCTCATAACTTATAGGCATATATCTAAGTCACTCCTTGACAGTATCAAGCTGATTTGGTTGCCTGTTGGTATTTTAGTAGCACCCCACACTGGCTAGACAACACGGGTATTTTACTCTCCTCTTATTGGCAATTATGCAGAAATAATTACATCCAGTTCCAATTCAGTTATTTGTTTTCAATAGCAGCTACTTTGGCACTGCACATCATCCAACAGATGGTTTCATTTGCTTCTAATCTTACGAGCCAACTGAAGTCAGCAGTTGTGCTGTGTTTCTTTCAAAGTTGTATCTGCATTGAATCAGCCATGCTGTCAGGCTTAACAGTATTACTTTGAAAGCAACTCTTCACTCCTCCCCTTTTTTTTTTAATAAACTATCCAACTCTACAAAGAAATAGTTTAATTACTTTCAACTACTGTCAGGCTTTCAAAATAAGGATTGAAGACACTTCTGTTCTAGTGTAACAATAATCATTTACCCTTCATGCTAAGGCAGGGGAAACTCTTCTGCCACCTACTTTATTTAAAGCAGTACCATCTTTTGCAGGTATCACTTGTAGCAAGGAGCACCATTAAATTTTTCTACATGTGTTGTACACCATGGTAGGTAAGGCTTGCTCAATAGAGCAAACCTTTTTAGTCCAGCATCTGATTTTCCCATTGGAAGAAGATGTAATAATAAACATTATTCAGGAAAAAAGAACTCAACTTCTTAAATCTTTTTTTCAAGTTTGGTTAATAACATAGCTATGCATTTTCAAACTGAAATTTTGAGAAATAATCTGATGATGACTTTGTTAATGGAACCAGCAATCTCTATGAAGAAAATTTAAAAAGGTTTGTGAGACTTTTTTGTTGTATAGTTTCATCTCACCCTCCAAAACCAATAAAGGCAAAACAGTGCATTCATAAGAAGAAATATGTATATCTCAGTACCAGAATTCCTACAGCTTTTCTTAGTTACCTCTTTTGAAGCATGTTTAATTGTAATGTTTCCTGTGTATTGTTGATGCAAACCTCCACTTACAAATGTCAAAAGAAAAATCCTCCTAGTGTCTCTGTAGTCTCTCATATGATTTGTGTACCATAGTTTGACTGTGCTGAACCTGCTTTTGCATATGTGGTTGAAATTAACAGGCAAAATAATCGAGAAATCAATTTTTAGCTTGTTATCATTAGAAATTTTCTTGTTCCCTTTGTTTCCTAATTATTCTTAAACATTATTACCTCTGTAGTTGAGATGTGAAGATCAATCATTTTCTTTGGAGAGTGGGCTACTCTATGTCTTCTAAAAGTTTCTTTGTCTCTGTGTTTTGAAAAGGTACTTTGGTTCAGGCACAGCTTCCCGTAGTGGTATGGTCCTCATGGAGGTTGGCTTACTCAGTGGTTTCTCTGTGTCACCAGATTTTGTTCCATTAGACAATACAGTTAAGAAGATGGAAAAAGACAATGGAAAAGTCAACCTATACTTAGACTCTGTAAGTTGAAAATAACAAACAAATGTATTTGTAGTGATGTTAATCTTGACTCAGACATTGTTTGGCCTAAATTTGGAAAGACATTATGATTGTATTCTTTGGGGAAATCAACATCTGCTAGTCACATTGAATTAATAGTTCCACTGTTTTTTAGTGAGACTGATTGGATAGGTACCACTCAGTTGTATTTCTAAGGGGTTTCTAAATTAAGTCCCTTGAAAATAATGTATAAGAAGGCAGACATTTCAAGAAGTCTGTAGTTTGACCAAAATGACTACAAATAAGATAAGCATCTTTATATGCATCCTGACTGCAAGTCTTTTGAAATGGACTACTGCTGAGCTAAAAGTCCTTACCTGTTCCATGAAACCACCACCAGGGTTCTCAGGATGTTTCTCTCCTGTTTTTCTAGCTAAATGCAACACAAGTTTGTGTGGATATTCCGTCTACAAGAGACTTCAAAGTGGCAAATATCCAAGATGCTTCAGTCACTGTGGTGGATTACTATGAACCTAGTAAGTGTCAGACATTTCAAACAGGACTTAGTGATTCAGAAGTTTAAAAGAAAGGGTTTTTTGTGGGAGTAGAACAAATTTTATTGAAGAGAAAGCTGCATTAAACTGAAGTTGACTTTTCATTAAAGTGCATCCTTTTTGGACATTGACATGCCCAATTTCTTAACAAATAGTAATGTTTTCCCATATATATGTTTATTGTCCTAATGGGTTGGTTCCTCAACTGGTGTGAATTGTCATAACTTAGGTGTCAGCTGATATAAATTGGCTTCAGTTTGGCCCAAAATGAAGTCACCAAAATGAAGCAGGAACTTCACTATAGTTCACTTACCAAGTTAAAGATTACCTTTCAAGTGGCTTTACCATCTGTTTCACGTTCAAACTAAGAATCCTTCACTGGAGAAAATGCCAGTGTTTTGATTTCTATAGCTATCTAATAAAGATGTATGTTGGAAGAACAGTTTCAAAGTTTCAAAGTTTTTTGTTAGTTTGATTCTTTGGGGTTTTTTGTGTGTGTGTGTAGAGTGTGTATTTTGGAGAAAGGCAAAGATGTATAAAGTTTTTGGGCAAAATGAATAACAAAGAAAGATTACAAACTGCTGCAGAAGATATTAGGTTTTCATTACACCAACCAGTTGGAACATTATTAAAGATTTAGGCTTGTTTTGAGATAAGGCATAAAAAAGATGTATAGGCAATTTTTTTCATGTTAGTTTGTTTTAGCACAATACAAAAGACAACCAAATATTCTATGATGTGTGCTACTGTAGCTAGGTGAAGATCACATTTATTCTATGTAGGCTGAAATGCTTGTTCAATCACACAATTTTAAAGTAAAATGAGAAATTAGTGGATGTAACTACACAGTCCAATGTAAAGCATGTTTTAAGGCCTGGTGTGGCTTAAAAAATTACTCCAAGTTTTTATTTGAGACAAATACATAACACTTAGCATCTATGGCCAAAGTTAATTTCCACATACTTCAGTTCCTAGAAGAAGAGCTCAGGACCTAATCTATTAGAAAAACACCATTACATAGGCTAATGAACATGTGTATTACAAAGTTACATATAAATGCACATGCGAAATATTTTTATTGCATTTAAATAACTGTAGTTTATAAATTCTCAATACAAATTTAACTAAATATCTGTGAGAAAAAAAATTGTGTGACATAATCAATGCTGAAATGGAAAGCTTTGACTTCAAGAAAATTATTTATTTCAAATATTTTTTTACAAGACACCATTCCTATTACTATATACCATAGACATATTATTGGTTAACGTATGTTGTGATTCTGAGTTCTCCTGAGAGAACTCCTTTCTATCTAATACAGGAATGTGCTTTTATTTTAATCTAATTTTCCATCACTGTTGTACTTGGTGACCCAAGTTTTGGGGCTATATTTTATGTGATTAGTGACAGTCAGATTCATGTCATATTCAGAGTCAGGAGATGTCTAAGGAGCTCTCATGCTCTGGCATTTATCAAAAAATATGATGTCTGTGTGGCAGTAGTACAACTGTCATAGGTGTAAGAGTTGGCTTGGATGACAATACAGCAGTATTCTCTTACCTTGGCTTAGTTTGGTTTCACTGTTTGGTAAGCATTTGGGCTCATAAAGCTGTACATTTTATTTTATTTTTTTAGTGTCTTGAGGCTTGAAATGAAACTGAATATAATTTCAGTTTAAAAACAACCAAAAAAAACACTAGAGGAAAGAAACTTTGCAAAAGCTCATTCTGTGAGCAATTACCATGCACTGATGTTTTTGAAATGAATATGATTTTTCAGGCTTCTATTCTGTTTGGCTCTGTAGCAATCTTTCAGTGAATAGGAGAGTAAAATACAGAAGCAGGAGCTAGGTCAGGTAAGCAGTCCACGATTCAGGAAGCTGAAGCTCCCAAATATGATAGAAAGAGAAACCATCAGTTATGAGAGACCTAGCTCTTAAATGTTATAGCCAATAACCTGACAGGAAAAGCATCCAAATTCCTTTGTCGTGCAGTTAGGGACAAAATTCCCTTCAAAATGTTTGACTGAGGTTTGTGAACAGATTGGGTCTAACAATTGAGATTGAGTCTATGAAGGTGTACCTTTCAACAAGCATTTCCCTGAATATATTGGTATGTTCTGGGTGAAGAAAAATGATTAATGTCTATGCTTAAATACTAATTCTGGGAAGTATTTTGCAGTGTATGATGAAATCTGCATCAGGGTTCAGTGCATCCTTTAAAAATGGTTTCTTTGTGAAGCTGGTTTGTTGGTCATTTCTCAGAAGTTCATTAATTAATGTTAACTAACTTTTTTGAACAGGGAGAAGAGCGGTGAGGAGCTACAACTCAGAAGTAATGCAAAGTATAACCTCTTGTGACTTCTGTGAAAGGGATTGCAGTCTTTGCCACCGAGATGGTTCTCCAGCCTTGCTTCAGCACTCTTCGTTGGCCTCCTTGTTCTGTCTGCTGTTTGTCCTTCATGTAAACTTGCTGTGCAGTTGGGTGCTGTAAAAGGAAACAGATTGTTTCACATCTAAGGTTTCCATAAATTATCCAAAGAAAATTTTGTGTTCAGATACCAGCCCATCTTCAGTGATTACTGTGACCAAACTCCTGCTGTGTTCAGGGAGAACTGGGCTGGCCCATATAGTACATTTCTGGCTGTGCCAGAAAACTTCAAGTGTCTGCTGGAAAAACTTTCCAAGTGTTAGTTTCATACTGCAGTTATTTTCTGCCGAAGCACAGAGTTACTGAGAGAGCAGACTGAGAAAAAATAAACTTAGCTCTATATTCCCACTTCGATTTTACCCCAGCTTTCAACTGTGCTTGTTTTTTAGGGGTGTATGTTAGTTTACTTTGCTTTTATGAAACACTATCTGCTTCTCCACTGGAGTGTTGATAAGCAGAGGAGCTCACTTTGTTCTCTTCTGAAGATATGACAGTTAACATTAATACTGAATTTCACTGTGTGCTCTGATAGGGAATAATATGAAAAAAAAAAAAAAGGAGCCGGCTTCAAAGCAGAAAAGCAGATCCAAGAGCCAAAAAGTGCTGCATTTATAAACTGCTGAATGCTCCAGAAAGTTGTCAGTTTCCTTTTTTTTTTTTGTTTTATCATTACAGAGAAGATAGGCATATTTTTTGCCAATTCATAAGCTAATCATGCTTGAAAATAAGGCCTCAGGATGTTCTCATGCAGTTTACTCTGAAAGGGTTTTACTATAAATGCATCAAAGATACAGTCTGTATTTCAGACTTCATTTTTCCAGAATTATTCTAAACCAAACCTAATTGTCTTTCCATATGAGAATGCTGGTGTCAGCTGATATATATTTATGGCCAACTGGAGTAAGGTTACCTTGAACCTTTTCAAGGAAGTCTTCTAGTGACATTACTAGTCATCTAGTGACATAGGAAGTCTTCTAGTGACATAATGTCACTCTGGGGCATCATTTTTGTCCTGTATTTGCAGTGTCATCTTGTCAACAATTTAAGGGTGATAACCCCAAACAGCTGTTTACAGCTCTCAGTGCCATGTGAGTTGGTGTCCCTGGATGCCATCTATGCACCCTGCTGTTGGTTGGTGGAAGAGGCTTTTAGGAGGCATGGACTGCACATGTATTCAGTCCAGCAAAAAGACACACACGCTTGCTTAACTTCAAGCACATCCTTATATGCTTGAGTGCTTTGCTTAAGTGGGATGGAGAACGATGGTGAAAAGCAGCAGGCACTTTTACACCTAAACCTGCTTTTTGCACATGGGGAGAATTAAAGATCTCTACGAATGTGGAAACGTGTGAGCTTCAGAGCTTATTGCTGCTGAGTTGAGTGTATGAGCATGTTCCTTGTCTGGCAGCCAATTTATCCTTCTTGAACACTGCCTGTGACATCTAATGCTTACTTCTTTTTAATAAGAAAACCAAGCTGATAACACTCACAGTTACTAAAATGAAGTTAATAGCTGTATGGCAATTAACAGAGGTAGAAATTATGAGACTATTGATTCCCTTTCTTTCATACATTTTTGAGACGGAGTGTGTATTTGTGCACATGTAATAATATGGCAGTCACTTTCCTTGAGTAATTTTTATTCAAATTTTGCTACTGCTTAAAATGTATGGTTTTGTATTTATGCTCATCTATACTATTGTTCACAATGGAAATTTTGCATAGTTTCATGGGAAGAGGCCTGAACTTCCTGAACTGGGAGTGCCTTCTAATACTGATATATAGGTTTTTAACTGCAGAACTAATTTAGATGGGATTATTTGTTTTACTTCAGCTATATTTAGTATTTACAATGTTTTTCACAAATTGGGGTTCTGTTCTATTTCTCTGGCAGAGCTTAGGCCTGGTTCTTTGTAGTCAGTTCACTCTTTTCATTTTTCCTTGGTGCACTTTGGATCTAGCCCCTTGAATAGTTAAATAATGCCTTAACAGAGTGCCTGTGCTGCTCTGACCTACATTAAGTAATACAGTATTTATTGAAACTGCTTGGTCAGTAGGATGCATGGTCTGACCCTCTGTAAGCCCTGCCCGTGGTTACAAGAGTCCAAAGCTACAAGAAACCAAGACACAAACTGAAACACACCTCTGCATCACAAATTCTTTACTCATTTATGGGAGCACAGGTTGAATTGTGCCAAGTGCAAGGTTTGGAAAACGTTCACTCTCTAAACTGGGATGTGTTTTGCTGTGGGTTTGATTTCTTGGTGACCTATGAAAGCTGGTCTCTTGTCTTTGGGGGCAGCAGCCTCAACATGTCTTTTGCCTCCTTTTAATACAAGTTCAAGAACCCAAAGTTCACATAGTTCAGGTTTTACTATAAGTAGAGCTTCTAAAAGGGACATTGGTACCTGGTTGATGTTAGGATAAAGAGACTCATTTTCTAGACATGAGGTACTGGAGATAAATTACTCCTTTGCAGTAGTTAGTAGGAATAAATTAGTTCTGTTTAGCATGCAGTCTCATCTTCCTGATTTCCTTCAAGAAAAATGAATTTAAAGTGCTTAGCGGAGTCTCAGACAGTGCAGTTTTTAGTAGTATTCCCTTACATTTGTTTTTGAGACAAACAACACATGTTTTTAAATTACTTTTGGCTGCCTTGCACACAAAATAAAAAGCACCAGTCATAATGCACTATATCAGGGAAATTGTTGGAGTCAGTGAACAAACATCCTCTTTTATTTTACTTTTTTCTATTCAGCAGGCATATCATTACAGACATCCAAATCTGCCTCTGTACCAAGGGATGATGTAAATTGTATGACTTCACACAATGTTTGCACCAGGTGGCCTGTAACATTCCTGCATCAGTGCCTTCAGTCACTTTGCAGCTGTGGCCGGTGCTTTGAATGAGTTGCAGAGGATAAAATTTGTGTTGTGTGTTGGCAGTGAATAGAACATTGGACAGGGAATATTATGGGGAATAGCGACTTCTTTTTTTTCCTCATCATTTTGGGGGAACTTTTACACAAATGCTCAGTGTGCATATATGATGCCCACTGTAACATCAGTTTCTGATGTTAGAGGGGCCTGCTCCCACTGAAGTTTATAGGAAATCTTTTGGAAAAAATGTTTTGGAACTCTTTAGCAACAAGGTTTATCAGGAGTGTTAAGGAGTGATGCTAAAAACAGTCAGGAAAAGGTATTTTGTGATGGAGTCTTCATGTTGCATTGCATGAACATTTCTGTGTGGTTGCTGTTTCTTTGAAACCTCAGTGTTTTCTGGTACTTTGCTTTTCAGCCATATGGTGTCAATGGACATGATGTGTCCAGGGCCGTTAATACACTATCAAGCCAGTAAGAAATATTCATTTACTTAGGATTGAGTCTTAGAAAAACACCATAGTGCATTTTAAAGGTCCCCCCAAAAATTCTACCTTTGCTGTCATCCACAATCTTAATTGAGGTTTTCTCTATAGGTTTCAAGGTGGGTGTCATCTCAAAATCTTCTCTACTAGATGCTGTTTTTCAGAATAGGGTATGAATGCTGCCTAACAGCTTTAGAGCACCTCAGAGTCTGCATGCTGAGCCAGCTTGATGGCTGGTTTGGTTCCCAGCATGGCACTGCTTTAGAATTGTTTAGGTTGGGAAAGACCTCTAAGATCATTGAGTCCAACTGTTAACCCAGCACTGCCAAATCCACCACTGTCTCCAAGTGACACACCTACACATCTTCTATATACCTCCAGGGATGGTGACACTACCACTTCCCTGTTCCAATGCTTAACAGTCCTTTTGTTGAAGAATTTTTTCCTAATATCCAAAATAAACCTCCCTGGCACAACTTGTATCAAACACAAGAAGTGCAGGTATTTCCCAGTTTGCTTCCATACCACATACTCCCATTTACTTCACAAGAAGGAGCCTGTGGCTTGTGGACTTCAGTGGCATGTGATAAAAGGGAGAATTGGCCATACTGGTACAGGAGAAACATGAGAGCCAAGGTCTAATGTTCATAGAATTCTAGAATGTTAAGGGGTTGGAATGGACTCTAAAGATCATCTGGTCCCAACCCTCCCTGCTGTGGGCAGTAGACCCGGTTGCTCAAGGCCTTATCCAGTCTGGCCTTGAGCACTGCCAGGGTTGGGGCATCCTCAGCCTGCCTGGGCAGCCTGTTCTGGTGTCTCACCACTCGCACAGTAAAAAATATCTTCCTAATATCTAACCTAAATTTCCCCTATTTCACTTTGTACCCATTATTCCTTGTCCTGTCACTAAAATTCCTGATAAAGAGTCCCTTCTCCGGCTTCCCTGCAGGCCCCTTTCAGATACTGGAAGGTTGCTGTGAGGTCTCCATGCAACCTTCTCTTCTCCAGGCTGAACAGCCCCAACTTTCTCAGCCTCTGTTCATGGGGTAGATGGGGTAGTCCCCTTATCAACTTCGTGGCCCTCTGGACTCGCTCCAACAGTTCCATGTCCTTCTTATAATATGTGCCTATCTTTTGTCTTGAAAGTCACTGTTGGAAGTCAAGCCTAAGATGCAAAAATTTGTTTTAGTCAGTTTCCAGAATATTATCCTAGCAGTATTTCTCCTAAAGTGGTGTTCAAGTTGGTATGAATATTGAAAATATTTGGTTTAAGTTGGTTCCTGTAGAAAGCATATGCATATGCAAAGCCATTATAGACTGGAGAGTGCTACAGTGTGCAGTGTATGTGCAGTTAAACTCAAGATTTTCACAAAGTGCCCACACCAACAACATTGTGTGATGTTCATTTTTTAAAAATATGGTTAGGTTTTTAGGAAAGAATATATTGGAACTAGTGCCTAATGGCATAATTTTTCTATCTCAAACACAGAGTATTCAGTTTTAATTCTAATGAACAATAATATTTTTGTTACAACCTTTCTTCTTGTACCATAAATCTTTATGCAGTGACCCATCTCTTTGTGATTTTAAGATTTTGAAAGTAGACATTCTTACTAGTAATTTATGTAAAAAATATAACAGCAATTGTCCCCTTTTCCCCATATCAAAATATTTCACTTCCATGTTGTTTCTCATTCAGTTTGTTGTATTTTTGTGTGCCATGTGGAAATACCATTGCACTAATGCTATTCTAGGCAATAAAGGCTGACGGTGCTGTATTAGATCAATCCAGTGATTATTTTTCCTATGGATAGCTTGTTTTCAGATGCGTATGAGCATTAATTCCTTACATGCCACTTTTGAGTCACCAGAACTCCAGTGAAAGATTTATCTTTAAAAATCATACATTTTATTTCTATATTTCTTATTGGTTACCCAAAAACTTCTTCAGCTTTGCTTAGATCTTCTGATGTTATATTATGAACTAGGGTTTTTTTTTGTTGTGGGTTTTTGTATTGTTAGGCTGTGTGGGGTACTAAAAACAAGGAAGAAAATATAAAATTGCTGGCTCAAAGCAAGTATATAAGCAGGTGTAATGTACCATACATTAGCTGTCCTACTGACTAGCACATCTCTTCTTTTTTCATAACAGACTTTAAGCAATTTGAACTAAAATTTTTGGCTGCCTTGAGACATGGTCAGATACCCACTGTGGTGTAGGTTAGGTTCATCATACGCATTTCCACTTTTTTTTCAAATCAGAAAAGGTAGAAAAATAATGCTTTTATGAGCTGTTTTGAGCAAACAGAGGTGAATTAACATGCCAGCTATGCAAATCGCTTCTGTCTTTTCAAATAATAAATGCTAGCAAACTAGACTGTTTTAAAGGATTTTGGAAAATTGTAATTGGTTTATTTTTCCTCAAATAAAGTTTGCAATAGCTATTTTTAAATACTATTAAAGATTACTTTTAATAATATATGTTTATTGTTAGCTTGTTTAACAGTACAGCTACTTGTACTAGATCACAGTTTCTGTACACTGTTAACCACTGCCCATCCTCATCAGTTCTTATGGGCTGCCTTGCCTGTATTTTAAAGCCCATAATTAAATAATAAAAGTAAAATAAAAGTAAAATAAAACCAAAATAAAGTGGTACAACAGTGGTTTCCATGGTCAGACTGTGAGCAATGAACCTGCGAGTCATTGTTTGCGACTCTTACGACTACAGTCACCTCATTTTAGAAGTATATTATTTTGTTCAACATGAAGATATCAAAAGGTTTGCTCATATCTGTCACAGAGGTAGTATGACTAGTCTTATGTGATGAACTCAATTTGAGTAGGTCCCTTGTCATGGAGAACCTCAGGAACTATACTGTTTGGTGAACACGAGAAAATCTTTTAGATATAGAGCTTTCTGCTAAGAGAGAAATGCTCGTGTGTCGAGATAAAGACACATAGGGGGAGGGCAAAATAGGAGGAAAAAAAAGAGAAAAAGCAAGGGATGCAAAGGCGTCACTGACCACATCCCACCAGCAGACCAACGTCCAGCCAGTCTCTGAGCAACAGCTACTTTGGAAAGTACCTCCAGGTTTTTTGCTCAGCATGACTTTAATATTGTATCAAACATCCATTTGATCAGTTTGGATCAACTATCCCAGCTATGTCCCCTCCAAAACTCTTGCTCACCCCCAGCCTACTTGCTGGGAGGACAGCATGAGGAATGAAGAAGGCCTGGATGCAGCTAAAACATTGGCATGTTATCCACACTATTTTGGTCACAAAGCTGAAATGCAGCACCATATGGGCTACAGTGACAGAAATTACCTCCAGCACAGTCATATCAGTTCACCTGCAAATCCCTCCAACAGATCTTCTTTGGTGTGACTTTGCATGGGGTAGTGTGTGTGAGCATTGACAAGCCTTGTGCTCCCATGGATCTGAGCTCTGTTGCAGTGACCAACATCATGCAGTTTCTTGCGTCTTTTCAGTAGGTCTACCTGTTGTTATCTCTTCCCTTCTAGTGAGATTTCAACTCCCTTGCCATCTAGCTAAAGCCTGCTTTTTCCTGCATTGGTATAAGTTTGTTGTAACAGGGTCTCTCATTGTATATTCAAATAATATCTTTTTATGGGGAAATACAGTAAGCCTAGGAGTATAAATATGGAAATATTTTGATAGAATTTAGAATACCTCAGTTTTACAAATGAAGAATCCACTGAAGTAAAATTACTGTTTTGGTGGGTGTGTTTTTTTTTTTTTTTTTTTTTTTTTTTTTTTTTTTTTTTTTTTTTTTTTTTTTTTTTTTTTTTTTTTTTTTTTTTTTGTTTTGTTTTGTTTTGTTTTGTTTTGTTTTGTTTTGTTTTTTTTTTGTGAAAAAATCCCATCTATCATTTGTTTTGCTCTCCTAGATCTGTCCCCACAATCCCCAGATCCTGAGAAAATGCACCCATTTCTATATGGCAGCAGATGATAAAAGATAAAGAATGTTTCAGTATTTTCTTCCTTTACTTCTCTTGTATATGTAGCTGTTTTAAGAGTACAGATGATAAAGCAATACAAATACTCTGCTTCATCTGATTGCCATATGTTTTAGTTGTATGTTCTAATTCTTAACATATAACTTATGCTCTTGTTCCTTTAATAGAAAATCACTTTCCAAAGTGGAAGATAGTTTAATGTTCAGTTATGTTCTTTAAAAATATTTTTCCTTATGCTCAAGACTTTTGCCTGATGCTTGTTATTTGTTTATTCTCCCTTTCTGCTTCCTTTCCCCCATTATTAGCACATTAGGGACTGAGGAGTGGTAATCTTTAATGGCAAAAAGAATCACAGAATCACATGATATGGTGAGTTGGAAGGGACCCACAAGGATCATCAAGTCCATCTCCTGGTCCTACACAGGATCATCCCCAAGAGTCACACCATCTGCCTGAGAGTATCGTCCAAATGCTTCTTGAACTCTGTGACTTGGTGCTGTGACCACTTCCCTGGGCAGCCTGTTCCAGTGCCCAACCACCCTCTGGGTGAAGAACCTTTTTCTAATGTCTAACGTAAACCTCCCCTGACACAACTTCAGGCCATTCCCTTGGGTTCTGTCACTGGTCACCACAGAGGAGAGATCAGTGTCTGTCTCTCCTCTTCCTGTGGACTGCAATGAGGTCTCCCCTCAGTCTCCTCCAGGCTGAACAGACCAAGTCACCTCAGCTGCTTTTCATACGGCTTCCCCTCGAGGCCCTTCACCTTCATTGCCCTCCTTTGGATGCTCTCTAAGAGCTTAATATCTTTCTTACATTGTGGTGCCCAAAACTGCCACAATATTCAAGGTGAGGGTACCCCAGTGCAGAGCAGAGCAGCTCAATCCCCTCCCTCGACTGGCTGGAGATGCTTTGCCTGATGCCCCCCAGGATGTGATTGGCTCTCCTGGCTGCCAGGGCACTGCTGACTCACATTCAATGTGCCATCAACCAGGACCCACAGGTCCCTTTCTGTGAGTCTGCTTTTCAGCATATCATTCCCAGTCTGTATGTACATGCAGGGTTGCCCCATCCCAGGTGCAGAATCCCACACTTTTCCTTCCTGAACTTCATGTAGTTGGTGATTGCCCATCTCTCTAATTTGTTGAGGTATCTCTGCAGGGCCTCACTGCCTTCCAGGGAGTCAACAGCTCCTCCCTGGAGCTGTGTCATCTGCAAACTTGCTTAGTATCCCTTCCAGTCCTGCCTCCAAGTCATTTATGAAGATGTTGAAGAGCACAGAGCCTAAGATGGAGCCCTGTGGAACCTCACTAGTGACAGATCACCACTCTGATGTCACCCCATTCACTATTACCCTCTGTGCTCGACCCATGAGCCATTTGCTCACCCACCACATGATGTATTTATCCAGCTGGACATTTTGTCCAGAAGGATCCCATGGGAGACACTATCGAAAGTTTTACTGAAATCCAAAAAGATTACATCAACTGTCTTCCCTTGATAAACTGGGTGGGTAACCTTCTAATAAAAAGAAATCAGGTTTGATAAACAGGACTTTCCTCCTATGAAGCTGTTCTGGCTGTGACCAGTGGCTGTGTTGTCTTTCAGGTGTTTTTCAATACTTCCCAGAATACTCTTCTCCATACCTTTACCAGGCACTGAACTGGGACTGACAGGCCTGTAGTTTCTGACATCCTCCTTCATGACCTTCTTGAAAATCAGGACAACGTTTGCCAGCTTCCAGTCATCTGGGACCTCTCCGGATTCCCAAGACCATTCAAAAATCACTGAGAAAGGTTTTGCAATGACATCAGCCAGCTCTTTGAGGATTCTGGACAGGCTGTGAATACTGAATGTGGATGCTGCTTACAGGCTCTACAAATAATCCTTTTCTCATTTTCCCTTTGATTCCCTTTGTTCAAATATACTTCTTGTTGCTTTCATGTTGCTACAGTCCTAGTAAAGACAGCACAGTCCTGAGGGGTGACAGGATTGCGATTTTAGAGGAGTAACTAAGGAGACAACTCTTCCTCTACTGTCTAAATGACTGATGGAAAGAGATGGCTTTCTGGAAAGGGTAAGTTAGACAAACTAAATTATCTCCTTATTTGCTTGTTTGTTTGTTTGTTTACTTCTGATATAGAGGCAGCTAAGTAGACTAATATCCTAGTGGGAGTATCTTAAGAGTCATTAAGCTCAGTAAATTTGTGGGAGTGATAAGCTATACATGTAAAGGGAAGAAAGGTTTATTTATGAACTACCAGTGTACCCTTTGGCTTCTCTTGGGAATGACCACAGGGATCTGGCATGATATAGAAAATCCTGGGATTTTTTTTCTGTATCGTCTACCTCTGTCAGAGGTAGAGCAGCCCTTGAGCAAGATGTGCCCCATGAGACATGGAGGTGCTTTCATACAGTGACCACCTTTGTTATAAGATTTTTTTCCCATGTGAAAAAAA
>JAWWLV010000121.1:84226476-84250974 GCA_035041135.1 Platyrinchus mystaceus | reverse complement strand
AAAAAATCCATTGCGCAGGCTTGAAAGGTAAAAAGACCTTTCCCAGATCTTCGTTCGCGAAGACTGGCCACTTATGTTTCTTTTATTATTTATTATAACCCTAAAACAAAGCTTATGCAGTTGTCACTGATTGCATTGTTACTGTTAGCTGGGACAGCTGAGAAGTCCTTCTCATTGGCCCTGACCCACCTGTGCCAGTCATCGTACAATCATGGAGCAAAAATATGGTCCCTATTCCAGAAAAATCACTGTCAACACTTGGAAAGGGGAAGGACATAGAAGGATGTGGACAGATAAAGGAATGTGGGGAAATAGTGAGACAACTACAAATCAGCAGGTAGATCTATCTTGATTCACAGTATGTGTCCAGTAAAGCCCTGGTGAAGGCAAAATTCTGGACCAGATCATTGCATCTTCTCTTTGAATATCTTTAAAGCTACAAAGCATCTACAATTATGAACTTAATTTAACTGTGTAATTAGTTGGGTCTTATTCTGCTTTACATGAGTGGTACTTTAAAGGCATGTGAAGAACATAAGCACAACTTTCATTAGGACCTGCAATGGTGTCATGATTGATTTTAAGCGTCAGAGGAAGAATCGCCATGGGGTTTGAGTTCAGCTACAAAATTTTGAAATAAATGCAAATTTGAGGGCGACAGATTGCCTATTTAAATGTTAAAAAAAAAGAGTCTTTGTTTTCGTTTCTCCCCCATGTAACTAAATAGTTATTCTGGAAATATCATTAAAATGGATTTAAAAGAAATATTACTCATAAAAGAAGTTTCATCATTACATTCTACTTTTTACATGAAAAATAGTAGATTTTCAATATAGTTAAAAAACCCCAAGGCTCTGCAGATGCAATTATTGTGCTTTTAAAATGTTAAAAAAATGGATGTGTCACTCCCCTGATTAGCTTTTCTTCTTTTGGATAGTTGCTACTCGACCTCTGTGTGCAGAAGTTGAGACTGAAAAAGTCACACAAAAAAACAAGAAATGAAAGAAATTAAAAGCACCCTAAAATTGCTGGCTCCATCTCCTGTTCAGCAAATACCATCTTCATAAATAGAAAGGATGACCACAGTATTCTGGAACTGCCTTGCTATGCAGAAGGTGATTCAGAAATGGAGGAAGTCCAGAAGAACAATGGGGGTGGTGAGGAAAGAGGGACAATTGCAAATGTAATAACATTGGAAAATTGGAATCAAACCTGAACTTCATTAATGTTTCCAAGTTTCTGTTCTGAAATTTGGAAATATCAGAACTGTGCAATTTCTCCAGTGGTTTGGTATTTGACTTTCTGCAGCTTGAGGGGAGATGATAAAGCAGCTCAATTCTATGTCATCTCCAGAGAGCTCCTGCATCTTAGGCACATATGTTGCTGAACACTGAAATAAAGCCAACAGTTCTATGCCTCCAGGAGACTGGCCTTATTGCAAGTCTTTAGGAAGCAAAGTATTTTAGGACTGGGAAAATCTTTATCAGCCAACTGGGAAATGTTTGTGTCTGAGTTAAGGATTACATACAATTGTGTATAGCTAGAAAAGATAGGTTCTTATCTGGTTGTATTTCAGAATGCTTTATGTACCGTTCTGTGTGTGGTATGTGATGTGTATGAACACCTTGAACTAGCAGTATCAAAAAACTATTTTTGATAAGCAGTTTGTCCTTTGATCATTTTGTACTTTTTCACAGCCAGGAGGTCTATTAGGTGTTGCAAAAGCTGAGCATTTGTTTGCAAGGGCTGAATTTTGAAATAACAGGAAAATAAGGAGGAAGTGAATGCAGGCCAGAAGGCATGTTTTACCTGCCAAACTGAGGCACAAGCACAGTGGCCTCCTGAGCTTCCATTTTTGAGAATTCAAGACAGCTCAGATGGATGTTTAGGCCTGAGGTTTATTATTGCCAGGGATCTTATTTATCTTATTATTAAATAAACAATAATTATTATTGTTTATTATTTACTATTGGGATAAAAGAAAGAGTATCAATCATGTTGATATAATTCTAGGAGATAACTGCAGAAATTTTTAAGGCTTTCCAGTTTTTCTCTTTCACTTCTTTTCAGTTTTGTTGTTGAACGTGAATCTTCAAAATAAGATATTCTTGAGAGATTTCTATTTTGAGAGTGTTTTATGATAAGTGCATTACGTATCTTTTCAATGGGATAATTCAGCACTTTATGGCAATGATTTCACTTTATAAAAGTTGTAATTTGTAAAGTTAGGGAAAGACCATAATAATTTGCTGGAATTGTAGAAAAATTGAAAAGTCTAACTCACCTCGCAGAAGCTTGGAAATTTCAGTAAGCTGAGGTTCAGATTTGATTCAAATATTCCAGATTCATTGCGTTATGATAGTTTTCCTTAAATGACCTTCCTGACCTCATTTAATAAAAATATTTTAATAAAAATATTTTAATAAAAATAAAACTCAAGACTGATTTAGTGTTTGGTATTTCAGAAACTTGGTGGAAGGGAGAAGTTGGGGGTGTGGGGGGTGTGTGTATGTATTTTCACTTCCCTTAACCCTTTTGATAATATTGGAAAAGATATTATTTTTCTCACAGTATTGCCTAGAAAAGTCCAGTTATGGTACTGCATATTTCTCTTGTTATGAATTAGACAATATCTGATGTGATGGAGACCTAAACAAAGGTGTTATGTAAAAGACTGAGTTTTAAGACCTACGTCACATGAAATCTGCATCTCCAAATAAATGTACAGCTATTGTTCTCCTCTGATGGACTTATTCTCTGTGGAGCAGAGATTTGAACTGATGATTAAAGGTACTTTTTCCCAAAAACGTTTTTTAAATTTCTGAGCTCTGGGTAAAAAAGTATGTGCCAAAAGTAATACGTTACGGTAAAACAATCTTTCTTGTTGTTAAAATCTTCAAAGAAGTCAAGATTTGCACCAAAGTCATAAAAGACTGGAAGAAGTGGCATTTAAATGAAAACCAAATTTTGGGATCTGGTGAGAGACAATATTGAGTTAGTTGCTTCAGAAGAAAGAGCTACTGAAAACCAAAACCTAAAGTCCAAAACCTCCCAAGGAGACACAGCTGGTTTTGGCCTAGTATGTGTTTTCCAGTTCTTAAAATTCCAGTTTCGTGCCTCCAAACTCATAAAACAATGAACAACGTCTTCAATATTAGCAGAGGAATACATTGCCATCAATAGGCAGCTCCAATCTGTTGATGAACTGTATGTTAGAAATTGGTTTCAATTCTCTTCTTGTATAAACATCACATAGCATCACGATCTGACTTCTCAAGAACGTAAATGAGGTAGTGTTAAATTAAGACTTCTAACTTAAGTTAGTCCCTGCACAACAAAATGTTTCCATCCGTGCTAGTAATCATGTGGATCACATTTCAGGACTAACACTATGGATAAGCTAAAGCAATGGAGTTCCAAACTGGATTTCTTGCACACAGATTTTCTCACTGATTCCCACAATATGAATGTACTTAAAGTGTGCTGAAAATGGGTTTGGCACTATGCACAGTGTCTGGTAAAATAGGCCTTCCATTCAGCTGTCTATAGACTGAAAAACAGGCTGAAAGAAGTTTAACTATTGAGAAGGCAGAAAGCAAAAGAAACTTGAACACATTAGAAAAACTTAGCTGCAAGTCTTTTGATGAAAGACAGCTAATTTATTTCAGGAGTCTTTATGTGTGCTGATTATAGCAGTGACCTATTACTTAGAAATCGATAAACTGAATTTATAGACCAAGAGGATTAGTTACAGGATTTCTTTCTTTCTTCCTGAATTCATATGAAGTGTCATCACTTACCTTGAAAAACAGCATCTTTACCTCATAACATATTAAATGACTGAGTCTGTTAAATTTTTCCAGTGTTAAAGAATGCCTAGCAATAAAACTTTTTTAACACATTAAGTGGTCCTAGCGAGACAAAGATCAGTCACTCAGTGAGAAGGGTGGTGTGTTCTCCAAATGAAAGTGGATCAAATTGTCATGGTAGAGAGATTCATCCAGATATTATGGGCACCCTTAATTCCCCAGCATGCAAGAGGGGCTTAGGAGTACTCAGAAATTTGTAACTTGGGAGGCTTCTAGATGAGGTGCTGCCATAGTGCTTATTCAGACTGATGAACTCTGTTCACAGTCTTCCTTTCAGGGAGGCATCAGACCTGCCATCAAGCTCATGAACCATGCTTCCCTCCTGGGTAAGATGCTGCCACTTACAATTCCCAAACAATGAAATGTATAGTCTTTTAGTAAATTAAAATATATATAAAAAATTGTTGTTTTCAACTTGCAAAGTTAGAGATGTTTTCTTCATTGCACTACTCAGGTTCCAGTGCAACTTGATGTGACCTGGAGAAACTGCTCACCTGGGAGTCTGATATGGTACCAGCAGGGGTGACTCTTTCGTCTCCATAACAGCCCTTAGCTCATTAAGTGTTGCTAGAGATTCCCTGAATTTTTTTCAGAGCTGAAAATTAACAAATTCTATATTGTGTGCCACAGGGTAGGTGACAACTTTTTGGTCTGCCTTCTTCTTCTCCATGAAAACCTCATATAGTTCAAATTAATCAAACTTAAACTGGACAAGAGTGACTTGGCCATTTCTACTGCCACCTTACCTAGAGGGATGTTCTTTAGGAAGCACTTACCTGTTTTCTACTCCCTTTCCTTGTTGACATTTTCCCACTCAGATCTTTACCTACTCAACAACTCAATAGTTGCTCTCTGCCAGGCTTTTCTATATCTCTTTCCTTCCAGTAGCAGGGCACTCTTGGGGGTGCCATGAGGACTCGTGCAGATTTCCTCCTCCTCTCCCTCTGGCTAGGTTTTGTTGACTCACTGATAGGGTTTCTGCTTCCCTTGAGAGAGTTTATGACCATCCAGAAATTACCTCTGCTAGGAAATAATCCTTTTCCTTAAAGGAATGTGTTCTTAAAAACAACACTAACCTTTCAGGGTAGACTCAAGGCATGACTAATATTTTGGCGTACTCTCAGTGGTTCATATTCTCTCCTCTTTCTCTTTCCTTTCATTTCCATTGTGTGGATTTTCTAACTCTCTCTAGAACATAGTTGGAAAACACATCTTTATTTATCTCTTTCACCGCACTTTGTTTTTTTTCCTCTCTGTAACTCATTTTCCTACTCTGGGAATACAAAATGCTCTGAACAAATAACAGTGGGTAAGCAGCACTTTAATGAACAGTGTCTTTATTTACTCTAGGTTCTTTCAGGTATGGTTTTTGTCTTCCTCATTTTTTGCCATCTGTGGTAAAGACAATGCAAGCCTTAGAATTTTGCAATAGATGTCTGCAGTAATTCTTTCCTTCTTTTATCTACAGAAATTGATCTCAGTCTAGCCTCTTCAGATTTAAAGGGTTTGGAAAGTATTGACAATGTAAGTCTCTGTTCCTTTTTCCTCATCCAGCTGAAATGGTATGGGCTTTTTTTTCATCTTTTTTTTTTTTTTTTCTTTAAAAAGAAGAGTGCCAGAAGATTACTGGGACGTCACCAATCTCCTCTGCATAACTGCCAACTTGAAAAGGTTCCTGGATGATTCTCTCTCCCAGCACATGCTGTTCTACTGTTCACACCATTTATTCTAATTCTTGTCAGATCTGCAGTGCCTTTTTTTTTTAAAAAAAAACACTAACCAGCCTGAGGAACCCGTAAGTGTTAGTGCATTTTCAAGGAAAACATATTCAGAATGATTAATTTCAGAAGGAGAAAGGGGTGAAAGCCATTGCACCTGCTAGCTTCCAGAGCAGTTAAAGTCACAGAGGTGACACAGGTTTCCAGCAATGTTGACCCCCTATATTTTCTGCTGCCTTTGGTTGGGGTGGGAGAAGGTGATGGCCTGGTCCGTGTCGGCCTGGGGATGGGCACGTGGAGACTTGCCGTGTGACCAAGAGGATGCTGAGGGACACAGCCCTGTAGGAGGCTTTCCAGATGATTGACCCGAGTCCAGCTGAAGTAGATAATCCCTTCTGACACCTGACTACACTCTTCCAAGATCAGTCTTAGAGTCAACTTTGCTGCTTGCTCCTCCATTTAGTCCCTATGTTGGGAATGTAATTTGCAACCACATTGCTCATTAGAATCTTTCTCCTAATAACTTGCCTAAATCTATCATACATGCTTACAGGCTGAACTACAGAAAGCAGCTCAAAGAGACAACTCCAAGAAGAGGTCATGACCAGTGGTACATTTTATTGGCTTTTAAATTTTTTAAAAGTAATTCTTCAATGCTTATATTTTTTAAGCAATGTTGTCTGTCATGTTCACTTTTTTTCTTTTATTTCCATTCAGAAACGAGTCTCCTCCTAAGATGCCACTTTAGCCCATTTCATCAGCTCAATTCCACTGTAGGATGAATGCAATGCAACACGCTTTCTGTGGCACAGCTGGTGCTTGGGAGCACAGAAGCAACACCTGCTGGTGAAAGTGCCTCAGAGACAAAGACATGCTTGAGAGACATGGAGACCCTGTCAACTGCACTTCAGACATAGCAAGGGGGGAATAAATAAGCTCCAGAATAATTCAGGTAGCTTGGAATCATTCAGTGATCCCACATGAAATACCATTGCCCCATTTATTGCTATGCCATTGGAGATGTAAGCAGCGAAGGCAAGTGGATAGGAGCCCCATGGAAATAAAAAGGAAAGGTGTTTTCCACTGGGAAAATGACAGTGACACTTTGACAGCGCCCACCTGTAGTCCAAGATCAGCAAGGACAGACCTTCAAAGCACACTGCAGCGTGTCCCATAACTGACAGAGGGGATCAGTAGTGTGCTGTCCAGTTTACCCTTCACCTGTTGTGCACGCCTTTCTGCTTGGCTTGTTTTCCTTTTTCTCTATCTGATGTAATTTTTACAGATGAGGCATACATGGAAAGATTCCAACAGACCTCTAGCAACTTCTTCCATTGAATAATGCTTTATGCTTTTAAAATTGTTTCTAATAAGTATGATAATGAATAGAGATAGTAAAAAAATTAGGAACATAAGGCATTTTTGGAGGATGAGCAAAGACCACCCAGCATATTACATATTTCCCTTACCCATATATATTCCCAGCCCAGCTCTAGCCAATTGCTGCACAAACAGCTCTAATATTACAATCCTAACTATTTTATTGGTTATGTCTAGATTGGCCACAGTCATAATTAAAAATTGTGTTGTATGCTTGACCAAAGAATCACACATCATTCCAGAAATGGTAGAAAACAGGGCTGCTAGGAACTTAAGCTGATCACTATTTCCATTGTTTTCATGACCACTTGTCATGCCTGACAGGTGTTTGTTTAACTTGTTCTTAAAAGTTTTGTGTCAGCCATTGTGTTGCTTTGATCTCCCAGCTAAACCAACACTGCACTTCAATAGCCACCCTCAACCACTCCTGTTCCCTAACAGCAGGAATTCTTGCTCCCAAAAGTTTCCATCCTGGGCCTCTGGTGAAACCAGTGTTGGGATGATAGCTGGAACTGGGGATACATTTTGCTACTCCTGGATGTAAAAATGTCACCCTAGAGTTTCGTTCCGTGAAGCCCACTGACAAATCAGAGCTGTAATTTCTCACCTGTGCATTCAGAAGCAGGTTGTTTTTGCCAATTGCAGTATCAACAAAGATGGAAAGCTGTTTTTCAAAAGTCTTGAGAACCTGCTTCTCTTTTCCTTTCATATATGTTTCTTTATTTATGTAAGTGCTCATAAGAGAAAGTGTTCCCAATGCTCTGGCAGCTTTGCTGGACTCTAAGTGTATTAAAATGATCACTTTGTATTTCCTTGAGTGTAGCCCCAAAACATAGCAAGATCAGAAGGAAGGAAATGAGTTCACCCCACTGCCATCTGCAGAGTTTTATGTCACTCGGTTTCCCACCCGCCTCCTTACAGGCGAGGAATACAACTCTTGCTCAGAGACTAACAACTAACTGCATGTGGCTTTGATGGGGGAGGGGGATAATTGCCAAGACATTGAGCCCTAATAGAGAATTTCCTGCTGTGCTCCTGCAGCAGCGAGGCTCAGCAATATCACATTACTGAGGCAGGTCTGACCAGCCACTATAGGGAAAAGAGGACATCTCTTGGGTAAGGCCCATCTTCCCAAGACTGGTTTTAAAAACCAGGTCTGGCAGACAGCCTGTTGCCAGTGCAGCTCTGTGAAGAGACCACGTTTGGTATCTTCATGAAGGGAACTGCCTCATCAGAAGTGAGAGGCTGAGCTGATTAGCTGTAGCCTCTGAACAGAGCCAAACCACTGCCTTGTGCAGAGCACAGCATCATCATCATATCTCCAGCTGACACAGGCTGTTCCTGTGTTCCAAAGTTCTTATTGAAACAAAGAAATAAATACAAGAGCACAATTCTTTAGCCATCTGATAAATGGAAAATTCAAACTTTGCCATAGGGGTTGCTAATCTCTGCCTGGCAGCTGGGATGCTGACCAGACACCCTGATGCAAATCCAAGCAGCAGAAGGCAGGCACACACCTGTCAGGAAACAAGTAAAAAGTGTGGCTCTTCTGATTGCTCAGCACAAGCAGCCAGTATCACCTCCCTGGAGCCAAACCCATAATATCTCAAAATGTTACATACTGCAGCTGACAGCTCTGGTCAGTGGAGTGATCACTTTTAAATCAGACTGTCACTGGTATAGCATCCTCACTGCATCCCACGGTTGTTCATCAAGTCCTCAGGCTTTCTGAGCTGTGGATGCTACACATATCTGAGAATAATACAGGCAAGGCAACATCTCATTGTCTCTTTTATGAGCATCCTTTCCTCACCAAGAGGACAGCGAGATGGGAGGGAAGTAGAGAAGGCAACTGGGTTTTATTTTTGCCAGCTCTGCAGAAGGGTAGAGATGAGGAGTAGAAGGAAAGAGAGCAAGCAAGTGAACCGTTGCTCTTGTTTTAAAAAGAAATATTTAGACTCCTGCCTTCAGGGATCTGGGTTGTGAATCCTAAAAACTCAAGGTGCAGAACCAGAAGCAACATGGGAAGAGCAGAAGGCCCTAACATGAAAACCCTGATGACATTTGTTGGTTTCCCACTCAGTCCTGGGGTTTCTTTTAAACTGCTGCTAGCTCATCTCATGTATTG
The DNA here is from genome assembly GCA_035041135.1 of Platyrinchus mystaceus. NCBI lineage: Eukaryota > Metazoa > Chordata > Aves > Passeriformes > Tyrannidae > Platyrinchus > Platyrinchus mystaceus. The sequence continues at coordinate 84,241,879 of JAWWLV010000121.1, read as the reverse complement.
TGTGGTGAACTGAAGTCAGACTCTTAAAACTTTTATTTTGTGAAGCTCAGAGCACTCTAGAACCCTCTCTGGACTTGATTGTAATATGTATCCAGTACACATCTGATGCAGAATTGATAGACTGGACTTCCTGTCAGACAGTGCCATCCACAGTTCATGCCATCAATAAGAAAGCAATGCTAAGGTGGTTCCAGTCGATAGCAACAGCAAACCCAGCAACCCCAGCCTGTTTCAAAGTCCTCTGAGTGATATGCATGCCATTAGAGCATGGCTGGGAGGTGGGAGTGCTGATCTTGTTTTTCTTTACAATGTGGGGTGCAGCTCAGGACGATAGCAGAGCTATGACAAGCCCTGAGGTTGGGTCTAGAGGGACTCTGTAGCTGTTGCTGCTGGCAAGGCAGACAGGACTGGAGCTGGCTGTCCCTGTTTTTGGCTGGGGCTCTGCCCTCTAGAACTGCATCCTGTGTGAAGCCTGACCCAGGCAAGAACTATGCAGCAGACAGGACTCATCTGCTTAGCCTGGCTATCTAATCAGGAGGAAAACATTTTCTGTGATGGCCTGTGTGTCCACAGGTAAAAGGAGATGTCAGAACTGGGTTGCCAGAAATAGGTAAGCCCAACTCAGATAGGAATGTTTTTCATTATCAGTAGTTAAATGCATTGGAGGCAAAAAAGCGAGACAAATCCTGTTTATAGAATTTTACTTCAGCAAAGTAAATTTACTTTTCCTGTTTTTTGCTTCTTCCATATCTCTTTAAATGGGGATCCTGTCGGTAGCGTTTTATGGTTATGGAAGATGAAGAAACAGTGCAAAAACTGGCATTAAAATCCCTTGATTTCCCATCCTATTCCCATGGGGATCTAGGGAGGAACTGCACCAGACAAAGCATTTGGCAGGGTTTAGGCTCTATTTTTTTCTGAGCCCAGAAAGCTCTGTTTCTGTTTGATCCTGATGAGACTGGTGTTGAGGAATTTGCCACCAGTAAAAAGGCCACTGAGCTTTTGGGAAGGATGAGACCGCAAACATTCACTGTAACTCCTGGATAAGAAAGGCAAACAGCATGCACAGTAGCCTTATTTAACCTGTGTGCTGCCCCTCAGACATCCTGACATCAAAACTTGCCGTGATGGAAGAACAGCACTGCTTCGAGTCTGCAAAAACAATTAGGATATTCTGCTGCTGCAGGAACTAGGGCCAAGCAGCAAAGACAATCTGCCTCTGAGTGCAATCAAACATGAGTTTCTGCTCTGAAGGCTGGAGGGAAATGCCAGGAGGACAATTTGAACTCTAGTGGGAAGTCTGGCCCTGGGCCCAGGCAGCACATCAGCATGCACTGACCCGCCATCTGCCTCTGTCCAAGAAAATACTGGGGCATTTTAAGAAGATTTGTCAACCAAGACCTTTGGTCTTCCAATATTTAAAAGATAACCAAACTGTTACTGTGGCTACTGTGGCTAAGGGTAAAAATCACAGCAAATTCTAATGGCAATAATGGCTTACCTCAGATTATCGGGATCAATGTGTAAAGGGAAAATGGCAGTGTTCCAGCATTGTCACACTTGTTTATTTTTAAACCACATTCAGCACAGATTCAGGTTTTTTTCAGGCTGAAGAAAAGAAGGTTTAGAAATACTGTGGCTGGGCACCTGTTAGACCTCTTGCTGTTCTCTACCCAAGCTTGAATCCAACCACTTTTCACCGTCAAGGTGAAATTCCCAGCTCCAGCAGTGCTGGAAATTTGTTCCTCATCCATTTTCCCTCTAGTTTCAGGAATGAAATAACACTGTAGAAAATGCATCAAAGCAAGCCCCCAAAAATATTTGCTGTGGTGCAGAAACCAGGAGATAAGTCTTCTTCTTCTTCTTCAAAAAAGAAGATTTGTGAACCACAGCAATTTCCGTGCTTACATACTCAAATCAAATCAAATTTGACTGGTAATGTAGGTATTATTTCTTTCATACTCATTTTTCTGCAACAGTTTAACTACCATGTAATTTGCTATAATGTCAGTGTGCTTCTTTCTAAGACAAGACTTGTTTGTACTTTCCAGTAGAGCAGAGAACAATAATTCTTATACGTGATGTGATTTACTGTCTCAGTTGCTCTTAAAAAACACAGGCTTATAGTCAAATCGTTCTGCCAAATAAAATTATTAGTTGAGTAAATCTGAGTGTAAGAAACCCAGTGAAACTTCTTATCAATAGTTCAAAGCCTCCTATCTAAATAAAACTCTTTTGCTCAGACTTTGTGAACAGCTGAGTCTATGCATTTCACAACTCCAGTACTGAATATATTATTTCTTTCAAGCAGAGATCTCAGTGAAATAAAAGCAATTGAATCTGGATTGCTGGCATTTGCAGAGGGAAGAGTAAAGCAGGTGGTAAGAGCCATCCATGAGTTTGTGTCTCAGCAAGCGGTGCAGCCCTCGCTGTTACTGTGCCCAGGGCTCGTTGCCTGTGGCTCTGGCACAAGGAATGGCAGACAGCTCTCAGTCTCATCAGCCTGTCTCCTATTTTATACCCAGGCACTCACATCTTCTAGTTCATGTCATGTACTGTCAGAAACTGGGTTGCTGAGGCACCACCACAGCTGGGTATCATTGAGGGTGTCCTTTCCCTAGTCCAGAGAGGGACTTGCTGCCGTTTCAGTTGTTCAAGGATGACTATTTGTCGTGGTTTAGGAATGGTACTCCCCAATTCAGTGGTCCCACAGAGACTCTCCAAACCACCTCCCTCCCTCTCTCATTGCCTTACCTTTCCCTTGCCCTCCCCACTGCAGTGGAATGGAGAGGAGAATTGGAGGCACAAAAGGAAAAGATCACAGATTGAGATAAGAACAGTTTACTGGAAACAGCAATGAGATAAGAAAACCCAACAGTAACAGCGGCAATATTAATAACAAAAGTGTACAAAAGAGAGAGTAATTCACATGCCCGTATGCTCACCATGGTGCTCATGACCCAACTGCAGCCTCACCACCCCAACCACAAGAGAGCTCTTCCTTCTGGAAAAAGACTCCCTTCTCCCCTCCCCGCCCCAGCAATGGCTGGAGGTGGTACAGAATAACCTTTGGGTCCTGGCCATGCCCCCTCCTGGCTACTGCAAAAATTAACCCTGTCCTGTCAAGACATGTTGGACCATTACTAGTCTGTTCTTTGGTCAGGCACAAAGATATCTCACCAGCAGATCAAGCCAATAAACACATGGCAGTGAGTTACGGCCTGCATTTTAGAGGTGGGTATGGAGACAAGGAGGACTTTCCTGCTGTCCCACACCAGATATCTTCCCATGGCCATTCACAGACCTCTCAGCCCCTTACATTTCAGCCTAGCTGACTTTTCTCCCTTTCCCTTGCTTTGTTTCTGTCATGGTTTAGTATAGCAAAATGCTCACTAGAAAACAAAAAATACCAAACCATTTCTGTTCACAGATTTTAGGAAAGCTGAGCATTGCCCCAGCTGCATGTGCTGGGCTTGTGTCCAGGGGCAGCTGTGGGGGTGGTCCAGCCTTGCTACAGCAGGGCTGATGGGGGGCTCAGCCAAGCCCCCCACCATGCCTCAGAAAAGAGCTTTGGGAGGCAAAACCCTTTAGAAAGCTAAGGGATTAATCACACCTGGGGTGGGAATGGCAGATCAGAAATGCAGAAAAAAGTGAAAGGATGGCTTTGATTATAAGGATTCATAAAGTCATCACTTGGAGGGAAACCCAGCACTTGGGGAAAGGCCATGTTTCTTAGAGGGGGAGAGCAAAAGAGGCTTAATTTTCATGTGTTTTTCTTGGTCCACAAAGTAAAGATCACACAGGGAATGCTGTACCCCATCACTACCTTGCCACACACTGGCTGCTAAGACATGAGCTTCATAGTCCTGTTCTGCACACGAACATCTCCCTGGAGGATACGCTTTTCATAGGCTCCCAGTCTGGGAGCTGTTTTCTCAGTCCAAACTGAGAGAATATTAGCAAAGATTGCTTGTAGGTGTAAGAAAAGGCAAACAATCAGTTGTACAGCTGTGCTCTGTGTAGAGCAGACTTTCTCTGTTTCCCCGAATCACAAGAAAAAGGAGGAGGATTTACGTGGTAGAGCAGCAATGGATGTCTCACAGGGACAGAGACTGGGGATGTAGCAGCTTGTAAAATTACAATGTGAAACTGAAAAAATTAGAATTTAATTAAAAAAATGAAAAATAAAATTTCAGGTTAGGTTTCAGCATAAAATGGCAAATGATGAAAGAATTGTGGTTTCCTATGAAAAAGCAAGAGAAAAATTTCCAGGAAAGTTTTTGTCTAGTCAAAAGTATACTTTTCCATTAAAAAATAAATAAAAAAAGATTAGATCAGACAATTTCTTCATAGTCCTGGTTAGTCCCAGCATTCCTGAGAGGACAATACCCACTAGATGTCAGTCTATTGCCATGCAATAAAAACAAATGAGCCAGAAATGTCATCAGGAGTTTTTCGAGATGAGGATATTTCCACTGAGCTGTCTTCCGTCAAAAATGTTGCCAATAACTCCTTGATTTCTATAAAATTCCTCAGCTTTGGTTTTCCAGAGTTTTACAAAGCCATTGCAACACATTCCATGGACTATGCCAGCCAGATATTTTTCCACTACCACATCTAACCCCCAAATGACCTTTGATTCCTCAGCTATTTAAAAACTTTTAAGCAACATCTGTGCAGCATAAAAAAGAGTGTAATCCCCCCCACTCACACCTCCTCCTTCAGTTCATGTTATTACAGATTTTCTAGAGACAGAGAAACAAGCACTTTCTTCGGTTTAGTTGTGGGCACACAGCAAAAAATTTCTTTCTGCAATGTTTTAAATAGCTGAAGCAAACACCTTACTCCCTGACACCAACATGTGAAGAAAAACGGAGTGTATTCCATGAAATATGGCCGTTAAAAAAATTCTGTGACTGTCCTACTCTCAGCAATCATTCATTTTGGGATTCAGGTGTTCCAAGCAGAGGCCAAAAAAGCCTCTGTGTATTCTTCCCACCACACATGACAAGTGCTGTGATACTGTAAATCGCTCACCTTGACTCTCATTCCTGAATTGACTTCTGTGGAATTTGTGACAATTGTATCACAAGAAAATGTAGCCAACAGTTTCTAAAAGTTGTGATCTGGGTGATGGGCTGTTTCAGAATATTCTGCTGCTTGTGTTTTCATCAGGATTGCTTGTACCATTTCAATATTGATTCTGTTCCAAGAAAAAATATAGAGCATTTGCCTCTGGCATGGAATACAAACAGGAGAAATTATTTAGGCACCAGATCAGAATGGCACTTTCTTTCCTACCTGCAAAAGTATAACTTTAGGAGTCTTGCTTACATAATTCCACTGTTGAATTAGAATTTGAATCTTCAGAAGATCAAAACTCCCTTTCACATACACAAATATAATAAGGGCAATTCAGATTTGAAGTGTTTTATATATGACAAGCAAGCTTTTCTGAATAGCGCATAGAGACACCTGAGCAACATTTTAGGTACGAAATCTGCTAGGACATCTGGGTTGAAGCCTTTTCTTGGTGATCAGTTGAGATTACTTCATGTACAGAAGAAACTACGTGTCCGAAGAAAAGTGAAAATTTTTCTACGGAACTTTTTTTCTGGTAGAATTAATATGCACCCAGCACTTATTGCTGGATTTAATGGATTTAAATAGCTACTAAGCTTTTTAATACCAGATTATTGGGAAACAGATAGTCAGTTAGGAAAAAAAATGTGTGTATAATATTTGTGTTTGCAAGATTAGATAAAATTGGAAAGAAAAGAAGAGCTCTCTCAGTCATAAAACTTCAAAGCCTCACTTTCCTTACAGAATACAGAATGCAGGAGTGAAAATTGAGACATGCACCTCCTCATGTTTAATATCTTCCTGTTCTGCCAGGTGGTGGGCAATAAACTATGCTTCATACTAATGGTTGTGAAAGAATCCAAGGGACAGTTTTGGGCAGCCACCAGTCTTATACTGGTAATGAGAGGTAATTTGATTAGAAATAATGAAACCTCTCTTCCTCCCAAGAAGCTGCTGTGACTGAGCTGTACAAATTAAAGTAGTGGCTGGCATAAGAGAAGTGCAAATAGGTAGTTAATAATTTAATGCTTATAAAAAAATTGTTGGTAACAATACCCATACACATACAGCTCTCTCAAAAGGAGCCTAAAGAGATCAACAACAACGGTTTGTGAGAAAGCACTAGGTATATATATGCTCTGACTTGTGGGCACTATTTCCAGCCACATTTGGCTTTCATTTACAAGTCCTGCTTTGCACATGATGTCTGTCTCACAGGTGTAGTGTGTTCCAGACAGCAGAGATCAAAGAAAATTGGATAAATCTGCCTCTTGAGACTTAACACATGATGTGTACTGGAAGATATGATACAACACCTCTGGTCCTCTGTAGTTATTCATAAGTTGGAACATACTTGTGTTTAAAGAGGTTCATTGGAAAATTGTTGTTTAATTTGTTATAGCCTAACACCTTCAAATCATCAGTGGGATTTTCATTGTAACTGAACCAGTTTATATGAGCTGTGACATTTCAGATGGGTCTTTGTATTTCATGAGGTCCAGATGATTAGACTGTCTGCTGGTGACAATTATTTCTTCCAGGTCTTTGGGAACAGACAGTAATAGAGCAGTTGAAACAACAAGGGAGACAACTTGCTCTATCCCTGTGCAGTTTCACTGTTGCACAACCCCCAGCTTAGAGGGTCACCAGAAACCTTTAACTCTTCTAGTAATAGTCCAGGTCCATCTAGCAGATGGGAAATAATAGTGGTTTTGGCATAAAAGTTTGTTCAACACAGTGTTAACAACAACAGAAAAAAAATATTGCATGGTGGTTTTTTGGTTGGGTTTTTTTTTGTTTGTTTGTTTTTGTTTGTTTGTTTTTGTTTGGGTTTTTGTGGTTTTGTTTTGTTCTGTTTTGTTTTGGTTTGGTTTTTTTTTACCACTCAAATTGGAAAGAATCTGCTAGGAAATGTATTGCTAATTACCCTTCTATACGATAAATCCTATCTTTAGGATTTATTCTGATAACCCTTACTCTGAAAATTGTCCTTGAAATAACGTGAAGGCTTGTATGTTCCCACAGTCCTAGTCACTATGCAGTGGGGTTTTTTGTCCATGCTAAGGCCACCACAGTTTAGAGAGCTGAAAGAGTCAGATAAAGATCCTGTTTTGAAGGACCCAGTGATCCTTCAAATTGTGTATAGAAAGATGAACCATCATCATGTTCTTGTACAGGAACCCAAGAAGCGCTTCAGCCTGGGCATGTTTGTTGTCCAGAGATAGCAATTTATTTAGTTTTATTCTGTTTTGGAAGAATTCTTTGGGATTGGCACTGGGAAACAGAGGAAAGAAAGAGAAGTCTAAGACAAAGCAAATTGCTGCAAATGATAGGAACTAGTCTCCAAAGTGTTAGTACAATGAAAACCCCTTGCAGTGAGGAAAGATGTCTTGTTGGAAGGTGATAATAAGTGACTGAAAAAAGAGAAGTTTCAATCTAGGGAGTCATCCGTGAAGAAGAGTATTAACTATGTCTTCTGAAAGAGAAATGCCACTTCTACAGTGGAATCTAATTGATTTGCTCCATTCTTAAAACTATTCTTGGAAATGACAGTTAGGAAATGTTACACACTGGCAGACAATGTGAATGAAGAGACTAGATCAGCAGTTAAAATACTGATTTACAAAGCCCCAAGAATGGCATCTGCTCTGTGGGAGAAGTTAAGGAAGAACTCCAATGCCCTGAAATGCTATATCTTGACTTGATGTGATAAACAGGGTGACCAAGAGGAGTCAAGAGGGCTCCTAAGTGAAAAGCTGCTGGCCACTGGGCTCTCTTTTTGAGGCCAGGAAATTCGGGGTCAGAGTTTTCCATGGAGTGCACAAAGATGACTGAGTCCCATCCTGAACTGGGATGTATAATCTTTGCTTTGCTGCATTATGTATTTTTGGGGAACTAGTAGACTTGTTTGGGCACTCTGTCACAGTGCCAGAACTCCACCTCTGAAATGCCACAATGGACCATCTGGGGACAGTAAATAAAATGGCCAGGCCTTTAAGGACTGGTTGGATGTTGTTATACTCCTGCAGTAAATGCTGCCAGTCCCCAGGTGGTCAAGTGATGCATAAGTGTGTGAGACAGGAAAGCAGCCACGACAAGCAGCAGGTCCTGAGACCAACCGCAGGAAGAAAGACACTGAGAAGATTGCATAAAACAAAGGACATAGCAAGAAGATGAGAGATAGGTGGAAACACTGACACGGTATTGCTGGAGAGCTGGAGCAGCTGCTGAAAGGGATGATAGTAAAAGACTTGATCAGCTCAAGTAGCTCCTAAGTACCAGGCTTGCACTTCTGGGCTCATTCATGGGAACAGAGGGAGAGTGCAAAACACAGGGAAGATGGGGGACTGTGGTGGCAGAGCACTCTCCAGAGGTGCTGGACAGACTAATACTACAAACTGGTGCTACCTGAGGTTAGGGCAAGGTACCCGCAGGCAGACACTGTGATACAGCAGACTGTGGAGTCAGAAAGGAGAGATGAGGGAGTGGAGTGGAACATTTTATGCAAAAGCAGTAATACCCTGCTAAGATACTAACTACAAAAACCCTTTGAATTTTTTCTCAATTTACTGAGAAAAGGATGTAGAAATGTCTGGATATATGTTTAAGAGTAAAACAAGTTGCTCTGCCAGAACAATATACCTTTAGAAAACTGGAAAGAAACATGAAAGGGGCTGACTAGCAGCAATCTTCTGTTGAAGTCAGGCTGACAGGGAAAGTTTTTGTGTCTTAACATCAAAGATGCTAAAAAGACATAAGACAAAGTTGAGAGATTTTTTCAGACATTGTTCCTGCCCTAAGCAACAGTTGGCACATTAAATACGATTCTTCTTCAAGGGGAGAATTTAACTTAGTGTTAGATCTGAAATGAGATGGTTAGTATCCATATTACTGATTATCCATATTCATTACATTTAATAAGAACATATTATAATCTGATAATAGTGGTCTGTGGCAAAAAAGAGTTGAGGGAGGAGTTTTTCATTGCTAGGGCAATGTTTAACAAGTTTATTTTTTTACAAAAAATACTCCAGGAATCTACTACTCCTTCTGAGATTTTTCAGAGCAGGAGATTTTGACACAAGCTCTAAGACGATCACAGAAAGAAATGAATGGGATTGTTTTGCCCATATAAAAATAACAGGAGAATGCCAAAATTCATCATTATTGGCAGCTTCAGGGCACATTGCTGCAAGTCAATGTTACTGGGACAGTGCAGGGAGGTTTGGACCATATCTGCTTGCACTTTGCTGAGTTCTCGTCATTGCTTATTCATTTTTCACCTTTCAAAATATGAAACCCAACATTTTTCATATTTGGATGGCAAAGTCCAGAGTTAACTAAATCAGAAGTGAGAAGGATACCAAGTGATTTCATAGACCATGACAGTTGTGGTTTTTATGCAGGGGATTTTCTCGGTATGCTGTTTGGAACGTGGAAGAAAAATCAAAACGTTGCTGTACTTTCCCCGTTTCAGTGTGCATGATGAGTAATGCCCTTCTGACTGTGCCATCTTTGTCAGGAGAGCTGGGGCAACTCCTCACAAGCTGTGTGCCTGACTAGGTAAGTAACAGCAGAACAGCCTTAGAGTTCAGAAAAACATACAATTTGGTGGAGTTTGACAAGTTATTACATATCCTCTGAGGCACAGTAATTGCATGAATGTGCTTTAAGCATGGGGCAAATCTGGGTTACTGTTGTATACTTTTAACCTCTTTTATTGCAGGTTAAGAGGTCTGCAGCCTCCAAATTAAGTGTTATCATTTCTACTTACTTTTCTGGGAGAGTTTTGATATGAAGACAATGGAGATTTTACATGAGGGCTATACACATGATATGGCTGAGCAATGGTTATGAAACATGCATTTTACTGTTGGAGACTAAATAATAGGTCAAATTTTGCCACCACCATGCTTTGACCCTTATTTGCCCAGAGAGCTGAATAGCCCAGTTTTCACCTCTAAGCAGTCCTCCTTTCCACTTCCATTTGTTGTGGCTGCTTTCCTCTTTCACACCTGTGTATAACCTTGCTTAGTCAGACTTCATATTTGATTATGTGAGGACTGACAGCAGCTGGCAAATAACCGTGATAAAGGGGTTTGTATTACAGACGTTACCTCCCCAGAAATCGCTGCAAAGATGATGTGTTTCACAAAGACTATTAGCAGAATTAAGTATGGATGGGTTTATTTGCTTAGTACAAAGATAGCAGGATTTGAACCCTACAAACTTAAATGTGCTCTCCCTTTTGTTTGTTTATTTTTGTTAACAGCTTTTTCTTGCTAAGTCTCTAAATTTTGAAACTGACATTATTTAGTGAATCTTAGTATATAAGAAATGAAAAATACAATAGATTTTAATATGAGACAATGAGATGCACAACTTGGCAATACTGAAATCTGTTTTCCTTGTCATTAGAGATACAATGAAGTTATTTTATAGCTCTGTGATCTCATTAGTTTTTGCATGTAGTTATTCATCAACAAAGATATAGTATGAGTAATTTCCATAAAGAGCAGCAATGTTAAAGTTTTAGTCTCTCACAGCATGACTACGGGAGATTCCAATGAGGTCAAAACATAGTGGGCAGCTAACTGATTCCCTCAGGTAGCATTAACAGAGAAGAAACTGTACTGCCCACATGCATGACAGCTTTCCACTAATTTTCCATTAACTGTTCTGTCAGTTTGCTTTACTTGTTGAAAGAAGCCAAACTAATATTACAGGAAAGAAGAATTAGTTAGAGGTGAGAAAATAACACTCTGGGAGTTTCCTTCAGATTTGGGAAGTTTCTCTTTAATTTTTTTCCAGTTTCCCAGCCAACCACAAGATAAAATTATACCTTCCTCAGTGCTGTGTGCAGTGTTGTAATGACTTGTGGGTCTAGGAAAAAGTTTTTGTGATGTGCTGAAAAACTCTTCTGGTGTTCTATCTTTTTTGTGTAAAATGTAAATATTGCTAGAGGAATTAGGACAGTGTGGAATCAGTTTAGAGAATGGGTGCTACTGGTGTAAATACCAAGCATTAAAGTGAGTTTGAGAATGAGTGGAGATGTCTGAAAATACCCAAAGAAAAGGGAATATTTAAATACACACTGCAGTTATGCTTAAAATATATTTTTAAACTGTAGTCACTTGGTGATGCTCTTGAGTTGTATTTCAGCTTTGGAACAGATAATTGGCAGAAGAGAAAGTATTACTTAAATGTTCTTCCATTTTCACTCCTCTCTCTCAGCTGAATCCTGAATTTACTAGTGTCCTATTGTACACTCCTGAGCTCTCTCCTGGGTCTCTCCTGCACAGACTCAATAAGCAAAGCTAGAGTCATTGTGAGTTCTGTGCCAGAAATAATCAGTCCAGGTGGTGGGATGCATCTCACTATTTCCAACCATCTAAAAGTATCCCCTGAAAATTAGTTGTTCAGACTCTCTTCGTTGTTGCTAGAGAGACAGAGGCCCTTCCAGAGAGTATTTCATTTCAACTCACCATATGCCAGTTCTGTTTTGACCACAAAAGAAGTCTAAACGAGTATTTTGCAGTTGACTCCCTTTTTTTTGGGTTGCCCCTTCCTGAGATTCTTTTAGGGGTTTTTTTTGGCCTTGTGGGCTCCATACTGCAGTCACAGTACAGCATATCCAGGATCTACCTGAGATACAGCAGAGAGCATGTCATGCTATAGAAACCATCATGAGGCATATGACCAAATGTTCAGAGATTTCTGCAGTACCTCAACTGTAACAGAAATCTAAGGACCTAAAGCATATCTTGAAACAATGATAAAACCAGCTCTAGCAGCCCTGCCTTGTTATTTCCAAGACTTATCTTCACGTCAGCTTCCCATGGATGCACTGGATAGCCAAGTCTTCTGAAACTGCAGTTGCTAAAGCTTGGCCAAGGAGGTGATGCAGTCACCATCCCTGCAGGTATTTAAGAGGTGTCTGGATCTGGCGCTGGGTGATGTGGTTTAGTGGTTTAGTGGTTACAGTGGTAGAGCTGGGTGGATGGTTGGACTGGATGATCTTAAAGGTCTCTTCCAACCTTGATGATTCTATGATTCTAGGATTCTCTGGTCCTGGGACTGTTCTGAGACACTGCTGCTCATCTAAAACACTTAAAAAGCGGTTTTAGACTGAAAAAATGATCTAGGGAATTCTGACTTGTATACAAGGCCAGAGAACTTAGTCAGATTTTATTTTCCATCATAGGTATCTTTCTGTAGTACCTATTCCCTTGAATGGGTATGATCTTTAACATGTTGACTCCTTGAATGAAGATGTTATTGTAGAGCATAAATACTTACGCATGCCCTGTATGTTCTGTGTTTCAACAGTGTGTAACAAAGGAAGCTAACTTTGTGATGCCAGAAAATATGCCTTAAATAACTAGTGTTTATAAGAAAATAGTTGCAAGTTACACAGCTGATGATTTTATATTTATGAGAACTCAGTGGGAAGTGGGTGACTTTAAAACCAGTCTCAAATACGTCTTTTTATTGGCAGTGTCCTGTCTTTGCAAAGTATATGCTTGAAAGCTAGGAGTCAGATATTATTTGTTTCTTTGGCCTCATGATCTGACTAATCACACAGCTTAGAATTTGCAGATGTATCAGTACCAGTTTTCCTTAAATTCTGGGTATGTTGGTGTGCCATTTGTCTAGGCATGATTTTTTAAAGGTTGTTCTTGGTTGACAGCAATTTGTTCATGATACAACAGACCCCATCTGGACTGATCACTGCATTTATGTTGCTGTGAGATCTCAAGTAAATACTATTTGAAAGTTTTATTATCTGCTGTGAGCAATGGAAATACAAATAAGGAAAGTCAATTAATGCCAAACATTATTTTCACACTGTGACATCCTGAGGGTGGCTTAAACTTGGTCAGTTGTATGGGAATGCAATGGAAATATTGGGTGCAGTAGCAAAGTTGGAAAAGCTACTGAAGTACCAAAGAACTGCTGACACTCCCATCACCTGTATCCAAGGAATTTTGTTCTTACAGACACAAGGGTGCTCTCAAAGCAGGTTGTAAGCCAAACACAGCCTCCTTTTGGTAGCTGAGATATCACATACCATCAAGCTCAGTGGGGCTGACATGAACCTGGACTTTTTTTTTTTCCGCCAGTCTGTTGTGCACTGATTGATGCTGCTGGCAGATTTGGCAAAGTGGCATTTTCTAATCCCAGAGAATCCCAGAGAATCCCCTCTGCTCATGTAGAATAGATTGTCTCGTTGCTGCAACTAAAGGGCCATAGTAGTTTTAGCCCCCACTCTAGGAACAAAAAGCAAAAGGAGGAATTCAACTGGAAATGTTTTTAAGCTTTCAAAAACAAAACTTTTGGGTTTTTTTGAGTCAGAGTCCTTGTTCTTTGTGCTCCATCAATGGAAAAAAATAATTTTCTGTTGGATTAGTGAATTCACCTGCAGCAGATTTCTCAAGCACTATAAAAGGTCCTGATACATTGAGTGAGACAAATGTGTTAAAAATTTGAGGAAATGCTTATTACTATTTTATCTCCAACTGTTTTTTTTTCCCTTTCTATTTATTTTTCAAGAAGAGAAAACATTCTCAGTAGTTATCAGCCTTATATGTGTAAAATATTATGCTTATTTCTGAATGACCACAGGAAAAATTCTGAAGTTGCATGTTTCTGGAAATTGCATGAATTATATGGATTATTAGTCATACAACCCCCTTATTTTTATAAAACAAGGAAGAACATATGTTTCCTATTTGATGTAAAATAGTCATCTTACAGAGAGGCAGAAAACACTGAATTCCATACCTCAGAAGAAAGAGTAATCCAGAATAGCTTTAAAGAAAATTGCCACAGTCTATGCCAGTCACTGAAGATGTTACCCACTGCTTCCTCCACGTTTGTTTTCTTTTCATACAAAACCCACACTTTGCAAAAAGAGGGATTTTATATCAGGATTTGATTGTTAACTGAATGTAAGTGGTTCTTTTCAAATAACATGTTTGTGGTAGAGTGGGTGCCCTTAAAATTTAAATAGTTGCATCTGACTTACAGAGTTCTTTAGTGATTTGGAAATCAAGCTGAGTGGATTTCCTTTCTGACTTGCTTAGTGAATCTGGGCATATTCCCTGTATACAAAAATGAAGGGTCACTGGGGCTATGGCTAAACTGTGCTGCTCAGGGTACTTTATAGCTTCCAGCAGCAAGGAGACATCAGTTGTGATCCAACCCCATTTAGGACAAGACCTGCTTAAATCATATTGCTCCATCACCTTGCTTTTCATTGGAATTGGTGTCTTGGTAGGCAGCTATGGATGACTGGGAGCCAGGATTGTAAGGCATTGAGGTGTGCTGAATGTATTAGTACTGGAGCCAAGATAACACACAATTCTCTACTTAAATGAATCAACAAAACTGCATTCTTTGAGCTGTGAGCTGCTATTTAATAATTGCTAATGAGAGCTCTGCTAAACAGGTTGAAATATACTGTGTAGTCAATATAACGTGTAGTTTAGTGGCAAGCCAGGAACTCATGGTACCTTTGTCAGCAGCTATTGGTGTGGAAGATCAGATATGGTCTATAGTTACCTATGTTTCAGTTTCCAGCTCTTTTGTTCATATGCTGTGGTGTCTAGGAGCCATGGAACCACGTAGCTGCTTGACATTGAGGATGGCCTGGGTGAGACAGTGGCTCAAAGGCACAGATGTCTGAATGGAATTAAAGGGTTCAGAGAAGAAGGTCTGACCTGAGTACTTCAGCCAACCTGGCAGTATCCCCCCAAAATGTACTGGGTCATTTTGCCCTCACAAAGGGGCATCAGGACACAGTGGCCTGGCTGTAGTGATGTGGACTCAGAGATAGTTCTTTGAGACTGATTGAGTCTTTTACAATTACTGTATGGATGACTGAACCTGGATTTGCATAATTAGTGGGTCATTTTAACCTTCATTTTCTTTTCTGTAGGAAGGCTGCCTAGATGCACTTCTGAGCAGCTGATTCTGCTGAGATAAGTGCTTAAGAGTATTCTTACTCATGTGCATTGTATTTGTTTTTTGAGGTCAGCTCTTAATTTTATGAAGATCGGTCAGAATTCCCATTCTGCCCATCACAAACTTTACTTCAGCTCTTTCCTATTCCAGCATTAACTGCAGTATCATCATTGAGATTATAGGGGCAACAACTGTAAATCAAGAATATATTTCTCTGTAACTCCTTGAGATTTCCAGTTTGGTAATTAATCTCTGATAAGCAGTCTTTAGAAACACTTATAGAATCATAGAATCATAGAATCAGATGGGTTGGAAAGGACCTCTGAGATCATCAAGTCCAACCCTTGATCCACTA
>JAWWLV010000121.1:84208678-84226433 GCA_035041135.1 Platyrinchus mystaceus | reverse complement strand
GTTATCCCTAACAGAAGTGGCAAGTTCAAGTTTTGCCTTCGTCTCTCCGATTTTCTTTCGGCAAGACCTAACTATATACCTAAACTCTTCCTGAGTAGCCAACCCTTTTTTCCATAATCAGTAGGCTCTCTTTTTTATCCTAATTTCCTTTAAAATCTCCCTGTTCAGACCGGTAGTCTTCCCTGTCATCTTGCCTTTTGACAGGCCGGGACAGTCTTCTCTTGTGTGTTCAAGACTTCCTTCTTGAAGCATGTCTATCCCTCCTGGACCCCTTTGTTTTCAAGGGTAGTTTCCCAGGGTACACTCTGGACTAGTCTTCTGAAAAGGCCAAAATCTGCCCTCCAGAAGTCCAGTGTAGAGGTTTTATTGATGGCCCCCCTTGCATCCCTGAGTATTGAAAACTCTATTTTTTCATGGTCGCTGTGCCCCAGATGGCCCCCGACCACCACATCTCCCACCAGCCCCTCTCTATTTGTGAACAGAAGGTCCAGCGGGGCCCCATCTGTGATAATGTGATAGACGTGTGATTATTAAGCATGCCAGGGAATCATCTTGGGATCAAGAATCTCCATAATTTGTGCTGTTAAGGAACTGTTGTAACAGCCATGTTTGTGATTTTGTTCCAAGCCAGTTAACAATTTCTCAACTAATGTTTGAGCATGGGTGGGGTTGATATGGACCAGAGATCACACAGGCTGAGCAACAGGCACCTTGTTATGGAGAAGGAAGTTGAACAATGTGGACGTACAATGTTCTGTGCTAGAAAATCAATCTAAGCACAGTTTAGTTCACTTGTGGTTTTGTATTGTCTGGATCTCAGTTTTTCATAGTAGATGTAGTATTTATTTACAATTTGTGCATTATTTATTTATTTCCAAGTTATTTATGAAATGTGGACCTACACATAACAAAGCACAGAGAAAATAATCATTTTCAAAAACCTTGCTGAACATTTTTGAGTCAGTATTACACAAACTTTCTTTTTTAGAGAGTGACTAACTTGGTAATGGAGTTAGCAGAGACAATGTGGCTAAGTGCTTGGACCAAGAACTTTGATGTAATAAAGCTGCACTTTCAAGGCCTTTTCTTCAGTGTTTTTGACAGTCCGGAGATCCAGCGATTACTATTCCATTATAGCAGTCCCTGTGGGTATTGCATGCTGATCCCCACCAAGCTGCTTAAGTGCATTAACTTCTGAGAACGTATAATTTAACTGATACAATTTTTTTTTTCATTCTGGATTAGATTTATTAATTAGTCTTGCATGGATTTAGAAATTCCATGTATTTCATGTTTATTTCTGGTAGGAATGTGTGTGTTCCTTTCAGTTTTAATGGAAGTTAAAAAAACTACTTTAATCTCTTCTGAATCAATTTCATTTCGATTGAAACCTTTTGTTTTCACAAGGGCTCTAGTTAAGAGCATTCTGAATAGCACAATTACTGGTAGAATCATTACAGAACTTTTTCTCTGTCATAGACACAGTCTGCCCACTGAAACATGATGTATTTGTCATCTGTTCTTGTGTGTAGAACATATTTAATAATAGTCTGACATTTCCAAGAATTTTCTGACCTGATATTCTGGAATACCATATTTTGGTTAGAATTAGAGTTGATACTATTATTACAAAATAACTATAACATTTTCTAACAAAGTCCATCAATTCCTCCAAATCACTGAATACCTAAACATTATGGTGATACTGATGCTTCCACTCTACCAGTATTGTCTTTTGTTATTAATATACAGTAAAAAAAATAAAAGAATCAAAAGGTTGTTCAAAGATATTTAAGATCAATCTCTCAGTGTATAATTCATTTGAGACTGGGACATCTAAATTTAAATGCATAAATGCAGGTGCTTGGAAGTTCTTGTTATGGAGCTAATGGTGCTTGGAGACTAGCCCCCACCATCTTAATCTGATTGCCCTAATTTAAGGTGTTTACCATTATTTGAGATGCCTTAGGATGTATGAGACATCCACACGACACATCCACAGGATAACAGCCCTATGGAAGACCTGAGTCCTTCTGGAGTGGCAGATAAAGGTGAAAAGCAGAATACCCTAAGTGATATTACATGTAAGTCAGTGAGTTTTTAATTTCAGGGAAATGAATCTCACCCTTAACACTTATTTTGGTACACGATGACCTGATCTTCAGGCTCCACTGACTGGGTTGATCATAATTCTCCTGTCTGTGGGAAGCTTACATAGTTGGCTCACACAGGGATGCCTACATGTAGACATCTGAATTTAGGTATTTGAATCAGGAACCAAGTTCCGCTGTGGTACAGGAACTGAGAGCTTACAATACGGAATCCTTGTAGGATCCTTAAGCTGTTCTCCACTTGTTTTCTCTGTCTCTACTTAATTCTTTCAAATTTGCTGAATAAGTGGTATGTTTTATTATGTCATGGTATTCGGAGGGGTTTTTTCACCAGACATTCCCCTGTCTATGTTACATCCTTATGTCACCTTCTAGCTATCTGTTGTTACAAGTGTATCACTTGTATTTTCATGTATTTCTACCACAGAACCACAGATAACCTTGGAAGAGCTATACTGTTGAGAGACTGGACTGTCAGTAGCACATGGTCATTCACCCATGAGATCTCCTGGTCACATAATGTAGTTGTAGTGCTCTGCAAAGTATTTACAAATTCTTGTTCAGTATAACTGTCCTAACCTATCTTGTCATGTCATATAAGTGAAATTTGTCTCAAATTGCTTTGATTTCTTCCTTCTCTCTTCACTGACAGGTGAAATCCAATTGCACTGGCTTCACATACATGGCCAAGGTCATGCCTTTATGGGACAAAGTCACTTTTCATTCTCACTACAAGTGTCAGTTTGCTTAGCTGATATTTTTAGTCAAACTGATATCCTGCCAGTAGCCTAGCAGCTGAGAACCCACGACAGCAAGATATTAACAGCTAAAGGGAAAACTTGATCAGTACTAGAATTAACAAATTCTAAATGAAGATAGGTTGTTCAAGAATATTCAGTGATGACCTGATTGTTTCACTACTGTGAAGGATTCCAAGACTGCCAAGACTCCTGCAAAGAGGGAATATAACTGTTTGTAAAACTTAAAAGAATTGTAGTACTTATTAGTCTTTCCTGCCTTTAATTTCTTTGATAAATTGGTAGATATATGGCAATAAATAATAAAAGGATGAATGCAAATCCTTTCATTATCACAAGCTAGAAAATATTGGCATCTAGATGTTATTTATAGGGGAATCAGCAGTTAATAATTATCCAGACAGACTGAATCAAAAGGAAACTGCTGTCCTGTCACTGGTGAACACAAAATCCAAATTAAATTCATGTTGCATTCCCACACAAGATCTGTAAGGTACCTGTTACAAAACGATTTAAAATACATTTTAAAAAAACCATGGTTATATAAGGCTGAAAAGGTTGTTAAAGTTGAGCTTGAAAAACAGAGGGATATAATCAGTTGTTTTTGGATTTAATGATAATTTTGGTACCATCAAAGAGCACTAAACTTCATTATTGTATTTTAAAAACTGTTTGCATCATGCTGCTGTGTGCACATATGTGAGTAGAAAATGTATACGTGTGATAGCCAGGGGACAATAAAGCATGCCTGGGTTAGCTTGGGCACTATTTCCATTCCACAGTTATAATCAGATGAAAGTACATAGAAGTTTAATTTAAAAAGCATCATTAAACTGTAAAACATTGCAGTGCTAGGACACAAGCTGTGTAACAAACCACATGAGAAGGTGATGATTACAATATTGCATTTTTCCTTGTGGGCTTTGTTAGGTTCACATGATGTGTGCTACCAAAGCATGTCTGTTTTCCTTTGCTTTCTTGAGCAGAACAAAAGTCCTGTTGCTGCTTTCCTCTGCATTAGCCATGGTGTTTTATTTTGCTCTGTGGGCATGCCATAAGTCTTGTCTTTTAGTTCTGCTTCAGCATAATGTTTAGGTTCATGAGTGTCCCAAACAGGACTTCCCTCCATCCCCTGCTGTGTAGTATGCTGGCTGGCACAGGTGACACAGTGCATCTTAATGGGTTCATTATGTGTGATAGCTAAAAGCACTTCCTACATGAGTTATTAATAGATGATAACTGGTGGAGGCTGGACTGTGTAATGGGGTAGATTACCTGGTCTCTTGTAAACAATATCCTATTTCTTAAGGGAAGGCATTGAAGAATTACTGGTTGTAACCACGTAAAATTGGCATAATTTCAGCAGTTTTGGTCAACTCATAAAGTTGACTGCTTCCAGGGGCAGTGCAAGCAGCAACTTCTATTTTTCAGTGTTTACCCTAGCCTGCTAGAGCTATAAAGAAAGGCTATGAATGGTTTTATTATGAATCACTGAGCTGATGTCAAGTAAAGATAGACCAGACCTCTCCTCCACCAAAGATCTTAAGGGTTTGCCTGGGACTCTGTAACTCTGTAATTGGGACTCTGGCCACTTGCAGACTTGGCAATGGCCAAACTTATCTGTCTCTCTGGTAAAGGGCTGGAAAGAGGAGGATCATATAAAATGAGATACTTCACAGCCCAATGTGCTCATTTGACAGACAGAATTAAGCTCTTTTGGAGGTTATCAGAAGTACTTAATGGAGTAAGTGAGCTCCAGGGGTAGTTGAGGTCAAAATCATGAATAGCAGAGAAGGGAGATGCCTAGTGACAGCTTGAGCATGAGGACCATGCCTCCTGCCAGGCTGTGCTGAAAGGGTCACTAATGGCTGCATTTGAAAGAAAAGAGGCCACCACTTGGGTGGCAAAAGATAGGACTCTGACAGTTCATTTAAAGGATACTGGGACACACTAACACCTGCCACAGCAGGGGAAGGTCTGCCAGTGTTTCTCTTGTTCTCAAAAAATCATCCTGGCTCTTTTGGGATACCGCCTGTAATGTTCAGCTTTCCCCTACACATGGGAATTGGAGGGGGCCCACCTGCTTCTAGGCACTGCATCAGCTCCCCTAAAGCCTAGCCCATGAGTTGTTTTTTGCAGAGCTTATAGATCCATGGTACAACAAAAGGTTTTTTAATGCCAGCCCTGTCCCTGTTGCTAGAGAAATTCTTACTCTTGGGGAAAAAAAAAGATCAGTGTAGGCTGGCATAAGCCCATGCACTGCAATTAGGAGCTCTAAATTAGGTGATGTAGCCATCACATAGATTAGACTGTAGTTATCCTGTGTAGCTCTTGTCTTTCACTAGTCATGCCTAAAATAGGAGAAAAAAAACAGACAATGTTACTATAGATAAGATAAGGAGCAGCTCTTTAATGAAGGCCTTCTGGTGCATGGAGTAAAAAGCGCACACAAGTGTCCAGGAGTCCCACAAGTTTTTAGTACTAATCCATCCAATCCAAGAACTATCCACACCCAGATCCTCACAGATCTGCCCTCCTTGGCACGCCTCCCCAGAACTGAGTCAGAGGTCTCAAGATCCCTTTCTTCCTCATCTTCCTCCTTCTCATGACAGGCATTGTCTTTGGAGCTTCTCCAAGGTTCCAGGCCTTCGAGGTTTCTTTGGCTACAACGATATCTTGTTGTTTCAGTTCAGGTACATATGTCCTAAACCAAGATATGTTTGCTAGAGTCTTTCCTTGAGAAGAACACTAAACAAGCCTAAGGAGTTTAGAAAAAATATGAAGCGTGAGAATAGGGTTTGGTAAGTGTCAACTGCTATTCTGAAGTGTGAAAAACTATACAGCCGTACTGAAAATCCATATTTACTACAAAGCTATATTAAGAGCTAAATAAAACATACAAAGAGCTAAAAACCTTAAAAATGTTAAGGCATCTCTAGGATGTGTTTTGGTCTGATAAAGTGTATACCAAGAAACAGGTCTGCATTTTCTAATTTTCAAGATTACTAGAACATTTCATCAGAAGCCTAAAAATCATGAATGTGTTAAACAGAAAAGCTATAACGTATACAACTTTCCAGTAGTTTTTTATTTTACAAATTAATCAGAAAGTAAGTTGGGCAACAGCATTAGACTTAAAAATTTGTCTGTAATTGAAGGACTGTATTTCACTCTGTTACATGTAAAATTCAGAGTAGGTACATGTAAATTCAGAGTACAAAGTACTCAAAGTGTTTTGTACAACTCAAAAGTTTTGTACAAAGAGTACGAAGTAGTACATGGAAATTCAGAGTAGGTCCAAATACAGGAACTTCATTTTTAGTATGTATAAATGTAGACACTAGAGATATCATCTTTGTCTTGTTAATGAAAATATTGTTATATTAATTAAAAAAAATCAGACTTTTCATAAGTAAGATATCTAATCACAGGAAAAAACCCAGTAATTAGAAAAAGACTCATATAAGTTTAATTTATGGTTATAAAAAAGGAAACGGGGGAAAATCACATATGCTTTTATTCCACAGAGAAAATAAACCTTCTACAGCTTTTAGACAGAGCTCTAGATACTCATTTTTATAGCTATGCTCATATTCATCCTACTTCTGGTTAATTGGTGAGATGAAAATGGATTAATTTTCACACCCTACTGAAAAAAAAAAATCCCACAAGCCTCTCCTATTTCCTCTAATTAAGCACTCCAACTGCAAGACATAATAAGGTACAAAATTACTATTGAAATAATGTTCCCAACTCTTAAGGAAAGAGATGTTTTACTTCATCACAAACAAAAGTTAATACCTTGGAGAAATCTCTGTTATGATTTATTGAAAAAGTGTGGTTATTTTTATTACTGAACAATCAGAAAATAAATCTCTCTAATATGTTTTGACTGTAGAAAAGTCACTTCAGCTGCGCTCTGCTTATGCCATGTCTCCTAGACTTGCTTTGTAGAGAACATGTGGTCTCTCCTCTAAACTAAACATCCCCAAGTTCTTGTTGTGTTTTCTCAAAATATATTTTAATTTTTTTTATAGACTTTTGCAGATCTTCTCTGGATTTTTTTCCACTTGTTTGACTGAAATGCTCTAAGTTGCACTGTATTGGGCTAGAAGAAAATGTATTTAGGTATATTTATTTTTAGCTAGCAACAAAAGTGGGAAAAAAAGCACTTTTTGGTGTTTTCTATAAGGGTTTCCCTGAAATAAGGTTTAACAGGTGTCTTTTTGTCACTCTGTTTCATATTCTATTCTGTCTTCCGGACAATAAAAATTAGTTTACATTGTGGAGACTATAGTTGAGTAATCATAAAATAAAATGTATGATGTCAAGATTAAAATAAGCAAGCTGAAGACAATCTGGCAATATGATAAAGAATTGGTTTAATTGTGAGAACTGGCCAAACAGATAAAAGGGGAAATCCAAGTATGGGTAAACATAGATGAAAGCCCTAGGAATGGAGTTTTTGTTAACTTTTTCACTAGGCTAAGCCTTATGACATTGATATTTTTTGATGATGTTTTCCAGAAAACAAAATAGAAAAGTATTTGTAAATCATTGGCTGATCAAATGACCACTGTAGAACTATAATTTCCTAATTACTCCATATTAACTATAACAGAATCCAGGTTAAGAGATGTAGTTAATTTTTTATTGTTACTTGTTCCTTTGGAAATCACTGAACTTCACAGAGTCCAGAGAAAAGTACAAATAATAAGATTTATGTATTCTAGCTACTCTTTTGAGGAGAACTTACTCATTTCTAGAGGGTTCCTGGGCAGACTTCCCCTCAACTTTTGTGAATGATAGAGCATTAGCAGAACTACAAGTGAGTGAGAGTGCTCTGTAATCTGGAGGAACAGTTTGATACCACCCCGGTCTCCTGCCATATCTTGTATCTACTCTTGTGTGTTTGTTAGCTGGAGACCACCTTTACTCAACCAGAGAGCCCTGTTCTTGGCAATTCCATGTGCCCCTCTGCCTTCTCCTTCGTTACAGTGGATACTCCACTGCTGAGCACTGACTTGCTGAACTCTTCTGACAGAGGACTTTTTTTTTCAGTCAGGTGGAAACGAGAATCAGGAGAGGAAGGGAATTCTCCCTTTATTCTCTCAAACTGAGCACCTGCTGTTGCAGGTAGCATGTCATAAACGGACAGTCCTGATGGGGCTCACAGAATATCTATCTCCCACACCACAAACCCCAGGATGGCTTCACAATATCCTCCAGCATTGTCAACACTGTATCACTGAAGCCAAAGGTGAGACAAAAGACTCTGAACTGTTCTATCTGTTAGTGCTGGGTCTAGCTACAGGTACATCCAAGCTCACATCAGTGCACCCTCCATAAACTCTTGTTTTCCACAGAAAGGGAGCTTGACTGGGTAGACTGAAAAGGCTCTGTGGAATATTGCGTCTGCCTGCCCTGCTTAGAGGCTGGAAAGATCTGAAGCATAGAGCACGATTGTGCTAATTATAACTGTAGCCTGTGCTACAGGCTTATGTTGAATGTCTTGATTTATTCAGTCAGTATGTTTGCTGTAATTCTTAAAAACATCATCAGTCAAAAATCATAAGAAGAGTTATTTCATTAGGGCTTCTGCTGAGATTATGGTAATAGCACATCTGTAGTCTATCTTGATTTTTGCCCTTACATCACATAAATGACCACTATTACTGCTTTGGTTGTTGTTTACTCAGCAAATGAACTTCATCCCAATTCATTCTATTCTACTTTGTAATTTATTTACTTTGTGTTTATAGTGTGACTGAGCTGACCAAGGCTTTATCATGTTTGCATTGAGATTGTGTGCCCAATGTATAGGGAATGTTCCACTATGGAAAGCCAGTAGAAACTCGATACATACTTATACATAAGAAACATAGCTCTATTCAAAACTGATGATCTTGTAAACCTGCACTTTCCAATCTACACTTTTTATTTTCTCAAAATAAAACTTGTAATCACAGTTTCCACTTGTTTTTCAGACTTTTTTTGTCACTGTCAGATGAGTTAGTGTATTCTTATGGCTGAACATGCTCCCAGGTCCAGGATGACTCCACCTTTCTTCAATACAACTCTGCACTTCTCTGTGCCATTACCTTTCTGTCCTCTCTAAGCACAGGTCTGGATTATGCAAACCTTCTGGTACATTCTATGCAGCATGTGATGCAGGCTTGAATTGTTCAGGTTCTGGTCTTTTGCAAGTCAATACCCACATGCAGTGACTTTCCCACTCTGCTGTCATTTAAGAGAAGAATCAGTCTGTATAATCAAGAAGGGAGGTCTGCACTCTTAAATTCCATTACAGTAATAAGTAGCAGCAAGTTTTGCTCCACTCATCTGGAAAGGTAACTGCCTTCCATCCGCCAAATAAGTCTTCATTGTCTGAAATGACTATGCATTCTAGAATAAATTTTTAGAGTTGGCATTTTCAAGATTCAAACAGAATTTTGTACTGGTGTTAGTATAGCTGGCTTTTTGCTTCTCTAAGGCCAGAGGTCCCTCTGTTAGGCTGGAGAATGTTTGTCAAGTAACATAGTTTGAGTCTGGGAGTGTCTGAGCTATTTGACTTTTCACTCATTGAACTCTCATTCTGCTGTAATGATAAACAGAAAGTAAATTGGAGCTGATTAGAGAACATGACCTGCAAGAGAAAAACATACAATAAAACACAGCAATTACTGAAAAATGTCAAAGCATTTTATGTGGAACCTTTTGGATGCATTTGGTGGCCACTTGGAGAGCTGAGCCAGTGTTGGAGCCAGAGGACAGGGACATGTATACATCCAGGATTAATCATGAATCAAAACACATGAAAAAATAAAAATGGGTGGGATGTACATACTGTGGAGATGTATCATTATGGGCCTCGCTAATCTGGGCAATCTGGTTAGCTGAATGCTATCCTATTGCCACCTCTGTAAGTTCTGTTGACCTTTTTCAGAAGAATTGTGTTTTTAATATTCTCTATGTTTTATTGTTATTTAATACTATGTTTGAGTCTGGTATTACTTGTTTGGAAAAAATGCACCTGTCAGTGCATTTAATAAGTTTATTTAATATGTTTATTTAATTAATTTAAAGAATGACTGCTGTAGGAGCACATGGAAGGCAAATATGATTTTTTAAAAATAGAACACCAACATTAGGATTGCTGTGCTTTCACACTATTCATGTACTTTATTTTGCCTACAGACTCAAATGACAGAAAAGGCATTTTACTTAAACAGTTTTCCCTCTGTCTCATGGCACTATTTGGGGTTGAGATATATGATGATCCTGAAAAGAGTGCTGTGAGGAATATGCTATGTTTGTCTTCAGAGTACAAGTTATTCACCAGGCTTTTCTTACTTATGGACTAAATCATAGAAAGTTAGGTCATCAAGTCCAACTCTAAACCTAATACTGCCAGATCCACTACTAAACTATATTCCAAAGCAGCACATCTACATGTCTTTTAAATATCTCCAGGGCTGGTGGCCCAAGAGCTCAACCAATTTCCTAAGTTTGTTTCAGTGTTCCAGTACTTGACAACTCTTTCAATGAAGAAATTTTTTTCTAATATCCAGTCTCAACCTTTTCTGGCACAGCTTGAGACCATTTCTTCTTGTGCTGTCATTTGCTACCTGGGAGAAGAGACAAAGCCCCACCTGCCTACAGCCTCCTTCTATTGCAGAGAGTGATAAGGTCCCTCCTGAGCCTCCTTTCCTCCAGGCTAAACAACCCCAGCTCCCTTAACTGTTCCTCATCAGATTTGTGCTCCAGACCCATCACCAGCTTTGTTGCCCTTCTGTGCACATGCTCCAGCACCTAAATGTCTTTCTTGTAGTGAGGGGCCCAGAACTGAACACAGGATTCAAGATGCAGCCTCACCAGTGCTGAGTACAGGGCAATGGTCACTGCCCTGGTCCTGCTGGCTATACAATTTTGATACAGGCCAGGATGCCATTGGCCTTCTTGGCCCCCTGGGCACGCTGCTGGCTCACACAAGAACAATGTGGGTATGGCTTTCTGCAACGAAAGACTGTTAGTGCTGTATTTCACTTTCCTTGCTCTTTTCGCTACAGTATAATATTATAATAATTGAAAAATAATCCTGTATATTTTAGATTATAGTTCATAAATCACCTTTCAATTGTTACCCAAACACTTCCTTACAAGGATATGTAATTCTTGGATTAACATCTGTCCAATAATTTTTTGGCTTGTATCATCAATACAAAACAGTTACAGCAGAAATTAATTTTCAATTATTATTCCTAGTACAAAAAGGTGGTCTTTGGCACATACATATAAGACCTGCCAACACAATCCATATACTGAGTAGAAACAGCTTGATTCCTCAGTACTAAGGCGTTGTTTCTTCAAGTGGTCCCTATTTTTCCTGCTAATGTATGTCATTTGCTGCAGCCCAAAGAACTGATAGAGATAGTGGATGTTTGCAAGCAGAAGCACCTGCTCTACAAGGGCCAGCAGAGACTCAGATGTTATTGATTTGCATAGACAGTCAGAACATCCTTAAAAAAATACACATCAGCAAAGGAATACTTGGTGTTTTGGATCCTCAGTGGATATACAAACTGCCCTGCAGTTGTTGGCTCAAGTACTCACAAGATAAGTCATTTCCAGTGTAAACATTTGAACACAGATACACACAAAAGCAACCTAACTCAAGCACCTGACACCTTGAGAAGGAGAATTCAGGCATGCATGATCATACACTGCCAGCCCAAGCTCTCATTCAGCTGTCTGGGTGCAGCAGGTGCAAGGCAGGACTAGTGAAGTCCAGTCTATGAGAAGGTATCCTCCACATGATTCTTCCTATGCACTTGGTAGATGTTTCTGATGCTGGAGCCAGGATACAGCTGGGCTCGAGGCATCACGTCGTTCAGCAGGCATAAACCTTAGCTTCACAAGACAGACATGACTTAAGGATGCAGGAATTCTAAAATATTCTGTAAAACATCTAAGGAAAAGAAATGCAGAACAAATCCAAGTAACCTTTGAGAAGCTCCTACGAATTGTAAATCCATTTCTTTTTTTTCTTCATATTCTATGTCATAAATTTGTATTTTGGCCGTGAAGGAGGATATACATAAAAGAAATATACTGAACTTTCCAAAATACCTTAATGTCAGTGTGAAGTCAGAAAAAAAATTAATCACTGTGGCAATTTCTAATACAAATTACATGTATTCTGCATTATAATAATGTTCTATTTAGCGATGTACCCAGCCTTTGCCTGCGGTGCAGTAGGTGCTGGAGAGGTGAATAAAAATATCAAGCAGATGGTGATGTTCCCTAGAATTATCTGCTCTCCAGAAGTCTGTGACTACTTCAATTTAGGCAGTTTCATAGTCCCTGACTAAAAGTTCTTACATGAATGACTGTAAGAGGTTAAATGGATGATGTGTGAAGGAAACCTCCTTTTGTTCACTCAGAATTTGTGATGTGCTGACTTCCTCTGACAGCCTTCTGTCCCTGTATGGTGGGAGAGTTCAGAGGGGTCAAGTACTGAAACAGAAAAATAACCAAAAAACCAGTTTTATACTGATATATGTCTTAAGAGCCCTTATGGAGCCTAAATAAAAGACTATTTACCTTCTTTGGCCAAAGATGAGATCACTCAAACCTGAAGCTTGTGAGGGCCCAGCTTTTCCATTTAGTACCCATTTTTAAGGAAAACACAGTCTCCAAGGCACGTTTGTGACGCAGGAGCTGAAGCCACTCTGAGTGGTTCCTGTGAACTGTTCAGAGGAGATGTGTTGCATAGTCATCTTCAGTTATGAGGACAGAAAACATGAAGAACAGCCAGAGCAAACCTGTGCTGTCTGTTGGAGATAGTTTTCCTCAAAGCATTTGAAATAATAGATGCAGCTGGGGATCGTTTGGTTTTCCAAACAAACATCACAACCTGATCTGGCTTTTTAGACACTTTAAAATTCCATTTTCTTCAAAAATTCATCCAAAGCAATATATTAGAGAAAAGATCTTAAAAGCAGTATGACTAAAAGGGCTCTAGGGAAACAAGATGAAATGATTAGACATTTTTCTGTGGTTTGATATTCTGCAGCACTTCTTCTCATTATTTTGGTACATCTAAAAGTAAAATATTCATTACTCTATAAATAGCTTGTCGACTAGAGAAGCAGAGTGACAGACTATGTGTGATGTATTATTAGGTTGGTTTGATTTAAAAGATGTGCTCCTACAGGGTATCCCTGTGTATGTGTAACTTTTGATGAAAGGTCTAGTGACTGCCTCTGTCTATTTATTAAACTCAGTACCCCTCAAACAACAATTTTCATCCACATTAAGGAATAGGTCACAGAAGGATGTGGTAGGGACTGGCAGGCCAAACTTAAATCAATATTCCTTGTTTTATACTAAGCCTGGAGTGAATCTATGGAGTGACAGCAAGGATGAAGAATGATAGCTGTAAGGTCAAGGAGCCTTTGAAGAAACCACTGCTAAAAGATATTGCTAAAAACTATTTGTATCCTTAATGCTCCACTGTCTTTGAGAAATCTGAAGTGAGGTTCTGATACAGTACCTCTGAAATTGAGATTTTTGTAGCTGAGCTGGTATGTGTTCTACGCAGATCAGAGATCTTCCAATCTTTACTCAGTCTTAGATCATAGAGATGGATATATTTACTTGTAAAACTGTGCTGCTCTCACAGTGTATTAGGCTAACACTGTGAGAAGACATTGATTTGAACTCCTGTACAAACATATTAGAATGTTTCACTTAGTTTTATTGTCCCCTCTAAGACTGTTCAACAACAGAGAATATCACTGAGCTGCCATCTTGTAATCAGTGACTGCAGTTTTTGGAGTTCACCACCAAATATTTTTGTGCTACTCAACTTGAGTAAGCCCATGGTATCCTTTTCTCCCAGCCTGTTTGCCTCCAGCCTATCTCTATAATTTACTGCACCCCTAGAACAAAAAGTTTCAGTCTTCACTTTCCTCCAGATCCTTTCTGCCTTCTTTTCTCACAGCCCGCTTAAAATTTACTACATAAATTCATATTTTTTACATGTTTCTTATTTCCAAGCAATACCAAGACTTCTATAGCTTGAAAGAAGCAAAAATTCTGCCATGGCATATTCTCCATGAAGAAAATCTCTTCTAGCGAGAGGTATATACTGCTTCTGCTACAAGGTTAAAATTGTGAAATAAAACAATAACGTCCTATTTAAAGTGATAACCTTCTTAAAGTTGTCTTCTGGACAGAAAGTTTTTTTAGGTACAAGTATTGCTTTGAGTTCCAGTGAACATATCTCTATGTCACCTACTCTGTAAAATAGCCTCTACACATTATACATAAAGTTTTAAAACAAGAGTTTTGTGTGAGCCTGACAACTGTGGTAGTGAAAGAGGTTTTGTATTCGGATACTTCAGCACCGTTTGTAGAAATGATGCATAGAAATGTACATGTCAGCCAAGGTGGGATGTTTCACTCAGTGCAGTCTGTGAAAGAGGACTTTAAAATGGGGTGAACCTAATTAATTTTTGCTGGAAAGAGATAGGTGCTTATACAGCACATAAGGAACATGCTGAATCTGGTAGCCTGACAGAGGTGACACTGCTGCATCTCCATACTCTGGATTCAGCCAGTAGTGAGGCTGAGCCTGTATTCCCAGTAGGCACACAGACATAGGTGTCCACGCATGTAGTACGTGCCACATAGGCAGACACATAAATGTCATCATTCTGTTCCCTTCTCTGGCTGATCAGGGAGAAGGTCTGTTAGTGTCAAATATGCATATATGTATGTGCACTGTGGGTACCCCAGCAGCTGGGCTTGCTTGCTGGGCTGCCTGCTCTCCTGGGATGGGCCTGGGAGGAGCTGGGACTGGGTGCTGTTTGAGTTCCCTCATGTGCCATTGCTCCTCTGTGCTCCTTTTCTTGCCTGTGTAGGTGACCTTTTCCTTGCATAAGCTGACATATGTACTATAGAATTAAAACTTATCTGCTTTGAAATGCTGCATAGCAAAGGAGTGAACCAGTGTTTGAAGGAGTTAATAGAAATCTAGGGACAAAAGCTGCTATAGTGTATTTATAGGCAATCTGCAGCAATTGTTAAATGTTAACAGCTAACGTGCAGGCTACAAAGGTAAATGCCTCCTCTGCATGACAAGATAAAAGTGCTTAACAAGTTGTACTTGGGTTGTTTTTTTTCCTGTGCAAGCATTATGTTTATTATATTTTTCAGCAGAGCAATGATATGAGTTCTGAATGTCCATTTGTCATCTTGCTTTACTACACTCCTCTTTAAAAGGTGGAGTTCCAAATATGGAGCAGAACATTCTCATAAAATGGAATAAATTCCAAGCTTTTACTCAGATACTATAGAAAAAACCACAAAACTGGTTTGACAAATTACATCTGGAGATTTGACCTTAATGTCTTCCTGTTTCTTATTCTGAATGTTGAAGATATGATTATAAATAATAATAAAACTAATAACAGTAGTAACAACATAAGGTGTGGTCTCTGATTAAATAGCCATGCTCATGCAGAATGGTGGCTGCCTGAACGCTTTTCCAGCAGAGTGAATCCCAATATCATGGAATGGCATGGGTTGGAAGGGACCTTAAAGATCTTGGCAGTACTTTTCCACTGGTTCTCATAAGGGGCTTTGTGTTTCTTATAGAGATGATGGATTTGGAGCTGTTTGGAGACATGAAAATAACAGGAATTCCATTAGATTTCACAGATTTTTGTGCTTGCCTCCAATGGATGGGAGAGACATGAAAGTTTAATGCATGCAGTTGATGTTTGCTAAGACTGAATAAGATGATTTTCCAGGACCTCTAAGCTTTTGGGCTTGAGAACATGCTCATGAGCAGTGGAAGGTCACAGCTGACATTGAGCAGCTGGGGCTGTTTTGAAAGTTTGTGGTCTGGGAGCAGTAAGATAAACAGCAGCTCATCAGCGTCCTACTAAAAAAATAAATAGAGCTTGTTATCCCCAACTTTTGAACAATTAGGAAAAAATGCCATTATGGTGACCATGGACTTTATTATCTATAGTATAAAAAAAATGTCAGAAGGCCCTGACTTGTGGGAACTTGGTTTTGGTCTGGAGGAAGAGAATAATACCATTCATAATGGCTAGGTCATTTATCCCACAATTTTTGCAAAAATAGTTATTAATTTTCACTTAAATCAGCTTCCTTTATGTACAGTTGATATCCCAAGTTCTGTTCATGGGGATGACAGTGTATTCCAGCTAATTATGCTTAAAGATTTGTTATGACTAAGTTTAAAGGTTAATTCTGCAATTTTCTTCTTTCTGGTTATAGCTTCATACAAAAATGGCATCCACAGAATACTGGTTTCAGAGCTGAATATAAAGCTAATGGTCCTGAAGAGGACTCACATAATTTGCCATGTATTTGGCTGCTCTTCTCTCTTTTTAAAAACAAAGGATGATAACATCTATTGGTTTTCATTTTAATGCACTAGAATTAGCTGTAATAGAAGTTTTCCAAAACACTGTAAGCAGAAGTATATAAAGTTATGCCAAAAAGACTATGAATAATAGATCTGAAGAAAGTCCTGGAAGTGCATGGGTTCCTCTCACAGACTGCATTAGGCAGAACTTGCTTACAGAGTTTACTATGTTTTAGGGAGTATTTATTTTTACTTTGTATGATTTTTGCTCTGAGGAATCAGAAATCCATATATTATATATCACATATTGGATGGGAAATTTGTAATATCTACCAAAGAAAATAGATTAAAAATACAAGATTTTGTAAAAGTAATAACTCATTGGTTGCTTTGTTGAACATGAAGGAAATACCTGGAGAAAAGTGGAGAGCCTTGTTGGTTTCTTCTGTACACACCCTATGTTTATCTTCAGATTGTCTCTACAAACAGCTCCAAATCATTAAAGGACATCAGAACTGTGTTATTGACTTCAGGGGACCTATTAAAATCTAACTTTTCCTATATTCAGTACCTTGAGTTGTTGGTAAAATTAGGATTGAAGAGTTGAAAATTAAAAAAAAATAAAATTGAGTTCACTTTCTCTTCTCAAGCCAAGTGCCTGCTTCTTTTTTCAGATTTAAGGTTTGTCTTGACAATGAAGAGTCACTAATATTTCTCTAAGGGGATAAAATAAAATGTATTTTCTAGACTGGGCTTAAATGTAGTATCTCTTAAAAGTATTACTGGAAAAGCTAAGTACTTGCAAGCATTTTTTGACTTTTGTCAGCTATAAGTCAATGGGTACATTTTTACTTATCATGTCATTTAGTACTCCCATGTGTTTCTTTCAGTTCTTAAGTGCAGCTCTAGCCTGGGATTATAGAAGTTCTTAAGTGGTTTTAAATATTAAATATTTAAATAATGATTTAATGGCTTAAAGCAAGCAACAATTTATGAGCTGAAACTAAGCACAGCCACCATTTGTAAGGGATTCCAAGGCAGAGGTTTTCAATTAGCCAACTTTTATCACAGATTATTTGAGGTATTCAAAAGTTTTGTATTTTTTTCCCTCTTAATATGCTGTAACTTAGGCCTAGTAAAGTACCATAAAAAGTCTCTTAAGAAAAGAAGTGTATAAAGGTATAAAGATTTAATACAGATGCAGTAGGAACATACAAATGGACAAACTGAGACAAAGGAAACATGTTTGCAGTCAAGGAAAATTCAAAAACTCTCCAAGGTCTGACACAGTTTTGGTTCATTACTGATTCATTGCTATGAGCAGATCCGTGGTTTAAAAGGTGGTAACATCTGGATCTCAGCCCCCACAGTTTAGGGGGCGCACCAGCTCCTGGTTCTTTGTCCATGTTTGGAGCCATTTCTGACGGCTGAAGGGATGGGGAAGGGGGAGACTCCATGCAGCGAGATGTTCCGTCCCGGCC
>JAWWLV010000121.1:84197152-84208578 GCA_035041135.1 Platyrinchus mystaceus | reverse complement strand
CAGGGACTTTTACAGACAATGCAAAAAGCCATTTTAACCACATGTTTCACTTTAACCTTAAATTCCTCACTCCTACAGTAACATACTTTTTAGTGTGAATTTGTAACTTTTTAATAGCTGAAACAGATATGTAACTTTAGAGTTTGTCAGCATCATAAGTAAAATATCACAGAATCCACCACTGATAATTTAGAAAACCACCACAAATGTTGTTCTTGCCAAGCGGCTTTTCACTGGTTGGCCCAGCGTGTATTGGTGCATGGTGTTATTCTTCTCCAGGAATTTCCATTTCCCTTTGTTGAATGTTATGAGGTTCCTGTCCACTCATTTCTTCTCAGGTCTCTCTGAATGGCAACACACCCATCTGGTCTGTCAACCCTTCCTCACAGCTTTGTACAGACGATGTCTACATATCTTCACACTTTCCTACTGCCTCAGAGACCTGGGATTCCTGAACTCCAGTCATACCAGTAAAGCAAAAAACCACTGAGTACCCTGACCAGTTTTCCTCAGTCTTCCTTTTGCAACTGATACACTTGTAGAAGCCCTTCTCATTACCTTTCATATGCCTCACCAGATTCAACTCCAGACAGGTTTTGACTTTCTTAACCACATCCCAACACACTGTATATAAGCTTTGTCCTTTAGCTGCAGCAGAGAATTGAGAGATAGTTTGCTTATCAAAAATACATGAAAAAAACAGAGAGGAAAACAGCTTTATCTGTTAATGATCTTATTTAAAAAATGTGAAGTATTCAAGCATCATGCAAGATCCATATGCAGGTATATATGTATGTATACTTTAATATATGTATTTTTTATACTATACATTCTTGAAATAGGGCTATATTTTGCAATTTATTATATCTGAATATAATTTTAAGCCTCAAATTCTGACTGTTTTGGGCATTCTTCAGCATGACTCAGTTCATATTAATCAATCTGAACCAGGCAAAAGGATGTCAAAGTGTGATAGTTTTAGTTTAGGCCTTCCTGGCAACCAGCTCGTAACCAAGGAAGTAGCCACGTTCCCAGTATTCCATACGATTTTTACGTAAACCAGGGTATAAATAAGACGGAGATTAGAGAGCTCGCTCTCTTCTCTTCCGGTGAGGTTCAGGAGCAGTGTGTCCCTGCGTTGGTCTCGCTCATCTAGAGGCTGAGGCCTGCAGTGACCGCTGGTCTGCCGTGCGCGAGGTTGGGGAGTGCTGGCCGTGTCTGCCGATCTTGGTTTTTCTGAGGGACGTGGTGAGATTTTGTTTTGCTAGTTCTTTATTTCGCTAGTTCTTGAGTTCGATTGTGCGTATCTGTTCTGTTTTTGTCCCTTTTTGTCTCTGCCCTTTCCCTTTCCCTTTGAGAGTGTTTGGGGTCCCTTTGCTGTGTACATAGCATTTTAATTGTAGATAACTGTAATATATGTAAAAATATATATTTTGATACAATTCAATTGGTTTTGTGTTCTTCAATTTTTATAATTTTTTTCCTTTGCCCTAAGGGAAGAAGACAAGGGGAAGGGGTTGTTACTGTGACTTTGGGCATTTGGCAGAGAGCCAGGTCCGAACCATCACAAAGAAGGTGTCATTTTCCACCACTGAATGCAAGTCTGACACTGGTAAGGTGGGATTTTTTTTAAGTTTCTTAAGATATGTAATATACTGAAACTGAATGGATCATAGATAAGAATTAGTAGTTATATTTAAGAAATTTGTACAACCTGCAGGACAAATAACCAACAAAACATTATTTAAAAATGTTTTCTTGACTTAGCTATACTTACTGAACAAGCTATACTTACTGAACAGCAAAATCAAAATCCAACTGATACTTACAACTGAGAAATAATGGATTTTACATGCTTATGCATTCAAAGCTACCTACAATTGTTTATTGACTCGAGTGTTTTATAAGTATATTTTGCTATGTATGTGTCACAGAAGAATATTAGTATCTTTTTTTACAACAACAGACATCCAAGGATGTCTGTAAACACTAAGGTACTTAGCTTTGTCTGAACTTTAATGGCAGAGCAGATGCTTTTCCAGAGTTCATCTTTGCAAGCTGCTTCAAGCAGAAGATTCACGTATAAAATACATACGTAGTAGTGTTGTTCAAGTTGTCTCTGCATGGTCATGTTAATCTTCAAACTGGACAACAGCAAGTGCATGGGGAACCCAGATAAACAGCAGCATCCTATGCTCTTTGCAGCATCTCTGTTCACTTTGAGGCTGTGGTTTAGCAATTTAGCTGGAATGGCTGCCAAGACGTGAGATTCAGGTATGTGCTTCTGGGGTGGGTGGTGCACTGTCCGTTCCAGTGACAGCATGATTGTATATGTTCTTAAACCAACTGTGAAACCATCCCCTAGGGTACTACAGTGTACAGAAGAGGGTGTGCAGGGGACTTTGAAATTAATAGAGTCCAACCTTTAGAATCTCATCACAGAATTTGTTGCTGGCAATGCAGACACAACGTTATCTTCAGACCAGGAATGTTTTGTGTAGGTATTGTAATTTTCATCTCCTCTCTTGCATTTTAAAACTACTAGAGATTATTATATTGACTCCAGATGATTGTGAGATAGAAATGATTTACAGCTCTGTTCCACTGAGTGGAAAAGAGTTACGTCAGTTTCAATCAAAGTTGTAGTCATTTTTTTATTCGTCCTTGTTAAGTGTCAGCTTGTTTTACTTTCAATATGTTGAGCAATATATTTGCGCAATATATTATGAATATGATTGACTAGATCTTTGTGATATGAAATAGCTTCTGGAAGAAATAATCTGGTTAGTTTCAATAATACATTTCATATTGCTGTTGTCTAAGTAGCTCTCAGAAGGGAAACCATCACTTAAGCCATTTGTCCGATCTGGCTATAAATCAGTGGATGCTACACTGCAGAAAATATTCCTTAATTGGCAGGCACTTCAATGGGATGACCTCATAATTTTTTCCATCTCCAGTACAGAGGTGTCTAAGATTTATTACAATCTTAATATAAATTCAAGACTATGGATATATTTTTATGACTTTTTTCATGACAATGACAAAAAAAGGCCAACATAAGTACCAGATAGCTTTATAGTGTCAGGATATTAAAATATGTCTATCCAAGTTTAGGGTGAAATTTAAGTAGGAAGCATCTGCAAATGACTATTTTCTCATCTCTGTTCTTTTCTAGGATATAAAACTAATTAATTCTGTTACAGAGAAACAATTTTTTTCCTATCAATGCAATATACGACTTAAAAAAATTGCAGTTTCAGGATTATTTTAAAATGATATAATTTGCTAATCTTTCTGAAGCAGATGGCAGATAAGCATATTATGACAAAGGGTTAGAGTAGGAGCCAGATCTAACAAAGAGTACAGGCCTGAATAAACCTTCTGGTCTACTTTGTTCGGAGAAGTAGTCTGACTACTTCTTACCTAATAGTTCCCTTATCTTGAGATTTTTAAATGTCAGTAAGAATGCCTTTTTCATCCCGAAAAGTTACAGCATTTAACCTAAAGGCTAGATGCCAACCTTCCAACTAACCAGCCCTGGAATCCAGAAACAAGACAAAAACCCCCAATTTTATACTGGTGGACAAAGTAAACCCCAAAAAACTTTTAGAAATGCTGGTGCTAGGGTAACAGTAGCTAGTACTGGAAGGTTACTGAGATGCTTAGAGAAAAGCTTAGGAGCAACAGAGG
The DNA here is from genome assembly GCA_035041135.1 of Platyrinchus mystaceus. Taxonomy (NCBI): domain Eukaryota; kingdom Metazoa; phylum Chordata; class Aves; order Passeriformes; family Tyrannidae; genus Platyrinchus; species Platyrinchus mystaceus. The sequence goes on along the minus strand of JAWWLV010000121.1, from coordinate 84,204,885 downwards.
AACTGAGGGTGTGGGGGGAACACCTCAGATAGGGAAAGGAGGTCAAAAGGACACTCCTTAGGAGTGAGAATGAAGGCAGGATGTGACCACAGAGTAAAGGGTTACACCAGATAATGTAGCAAAAAGACGGAGTCTGGAAGCCAACTGCAGAAAATGGGATTTACAATACTGTCTATATTCTATAGATCCTGCTAAAGATGAGAAGGTGAAACTTAGCATTGCCATGTAAAGCCCAGGGTTTTTTCAGCACTAATTTGTGGAAGAAGGCGTAAATTGTGAGCAAAAAAGGGACTGCTGTGCTCTTGGCACAACTTTGGTCCTCCTGTACATACGATTCATATGCCAAATGGGAATCAGGACTGATCTGGCCTTTCTGGAATTAGACCTTTTCAGTGGGTGATAGATCAAACCATTAAACTATCCAGGCTACTGTCTACAGGATGCTGGACCAATTCCTGAAGTCGTAACTTCTGCCCCTTCTGACTTAATCACATTTTCTATTGGTTTTGCCATGCAACAAGGAAATAGTTTTAATTTTTGTTCTGCCATACTCTTTATCAAGGGTGAGAGCTTGTGCACATTCTTATTTGCATTTGTCAGCAGATGAAACAATTACAAAGTAGCAGCAATGGCCCTGGGACTTGTTTGTGTTTGTATTCTGCAGCTCTGCTCAGCCCTTCTGAGCATCCTTTAACCATGATCATCAGATGGCCCCTTCAAGCTTCCTTTAATGATACCCACTACATGATCAAGATACAGTCTCCAGCCACATCACAGAAGCCATCCCAGACTTCCAAAACAGTGACAACTTGAACCAAGCATACCACATACATAACTACATATTTTTGTAGAATATGTGTTTCTTTGCCTCTGTTGCTCTGTAAGGGTGCTCTACATGTTAAATATATGTTGCACATACAGCCAGGAAAACTCAAGGTGAATGTGGCTTGCAGTCATGGTTTCTGGGAAAACACCATCACCTAATGCCTTTATTTCTTGGGAGGGAATGTCTGATTGCATCAAGCTGGGTGGCGATTCCCCAAGAGCTCTCACAAGAACAGTTTGAGAGCTGTGCATTGATTAGAGGCCTTTGCCTCTGCTGAGACTGTGAGGTTTGGTCAGGTACATGGCAGACAACGGAGAATACTACCAGGTAATGTCACATCTCTGGGATGAGTTGACACAATTACAATGTCACCATGGTTGGCAAAAGGGAATTTGAGTCTGGGAGGAGACTGTTGTTGGGAGTGATCTGGGAAGAAGGCAGGAATTGGACAGATGGGATCATTATCCAGAAGCAAAGGGGGGAAAATGGGAGACCTTGGATGGCTGATGATTCAGATAGCTAGAGAGTGTCCGAGAGAAATGGAAACACTTAGAGGCAAAAGACTGCCAGAGACAACACTGTAGCAAAAGGAGCTATATAAGACCAGACATGGAGAGGAGATGTGAAGGAAGAGGAAGGCAGAACAGTGGTAGGTCATCCAGGACTTCTGTTATACAAAGGTGAGAGGAACATGTGTAGTGTGATCGCTCTAAAGGCAGTGACGCGTAAAATTAACCTCTCTAGCAAATGATTGTATTTTCAAGGGAAAATATGGTTATTTATAATAGATATATATTTCTAACTTCCAGAAAAATAATTTAAAGGACAAATACATATGCCAATGAAGTCAATAACAAAACTGTAGGTCAAATCAGTCCAAGTATGCTACCAACACATACATATATATATAAAAATGTATACAACACTACTAAAGAAAAAGTTTTATGTTGTTTTGTATAAATAGCTGCAAATAAATAGATTAAGTATAGGAAAAGCTTTTTCCTCACATTCACCCCTGTAATTTTGTTAGTCACCAGATGAGTTACTATTGGGTCAGAACCATCTTGTGGGGAGTGTCTGTGTGTGTGGAGAGGGAAGGGATGGGTCAAACCTCATGGAGGTGGGGTGGTGTCATATTCCTCATGGCAGGCCCCTCGAGTCCACATGGGCAAGCCCTGGAATTGCTGTCAGTCACAAACAGCCTGGGAAAATTATAACACATCGCACCTCCTGGAGCCCCTAACCCAGCTCAGATTGGGAGAGATAGTGAGAACACTGCCCCTCACCCTGACCTGGAACCCCCAGAGTGGGTTCAGACGTCCCATTTGGAGGGGTTGGCCATAGGGACCAGAGAAGATAAAACCAAGGGCATGTGTTTGCCTTATCTCGCAGCCTTGCCACTTGGACTTGTGAGAGCTGCTCTTCTAAAAGCATTTGATGGTACCTATATAATCTGTCTCTCCCTCTTTCTCCTTCTCTCTTCTTGCTCCTTCTGCTTCTCTTTCTTTGCTCCTTTCTTGATGCTTGGGGTGTTTTGGAGCTGGAGGGATTGAATATTGATTTAAGTTATGTGGAATTGGTTGGATTTTGCCTTAAGTGTTGTTAGTGTATTGGATCTTGTTTTAGCTTTTGTTGATTTACTGGATTTTGACTTTTGTGGATTAACGGTATATGTTGAATCAGTATTGTAATGGAACATTTTTATCTAGCTTGTGTGGTGTCCTTTTGAACTTTGGCCAAGTCCCCTTGTTTACTCCCCTAAATTAATAAAGAAATTCCTGGGGAACAAGCCTGTAGCTTATTCTCTTGACACTATCTCAAGGTATTGAAGAACCCGATATCTATATTAAAGTAAAAATCACAGCCAATCTCGTGAGCCAGCAGCTCCCAGGGCTCTGAGTTTTACAACTTTCCATGGTCATTCAAATGCCCATATCCCTTGAAGACCTCAGAGCTGGCAGCCATTCATGAATGCCTCATTAGCTATTTATCATGGTCATAAGTGTTGGACAAATGTTTTTCTTGGACTATGCAGTTGTTGCTTCCATTACATTATTTCCTCACTGTTGGCTGCCGTTCTGTGACTTTTTGCTGGCGATAATTTTTTTCAGGTCACAGTGTTCCGTGGTTTAACTTCTCCAGAAGACTGGTTATTAGGAAGGTAAATAGATATGATCACTGGCACTGAGGATAGAATATTTGATATTTGCAGGAATGCTGTTGCAGAGAAAAATGTCGCATAGATTCACAGCATAGGAGCTCAGGAGAGACCATTATATCTAGTTTCTTTCACCGGACAGCCTGCGGATTTTTGGAATGTCTTATAAAAAAGCAGGATCCTAAACTTAATCCCTCCTGTTTATAAGTACTTGATCTTTCAATGCTTATTTTGATAAGAAGTGTCTAAGAAACTTCTGTGTAAGGACACACCTGTAATATAACACTTGTGGTACCTTGGAACTAACAGATTTCATTGGTGAACAAATGAAAGAGTGGTTGTTAGAACTCACTGCTTAGGTGAGTTCTGACAGGATTTTTTCCTGTTTACATGAGGAAGGGAATTGCTTAATTTGGTTATTTTCCAAAATCACCTTCTTGGGTTTTCACACTGGAGGAAGAAGAGCATAAGCTCCAGAAATTGAAAGTTCTGTTATAGCTCAAAGCTGATTGATCCAATCACAAATTTGGTTTTGCGGGTATGTAAATGTGCTGCGGTTATATAGGATCTTGTAGTGGGTTTCCCCTGGCCAGATACCAGGTACCCACTAAAGCCACTCTCTCCCTCTGCAACTGGACAGAGGAGAGAAAAAAAAAAACCCCGAAGGATTCATGAGTTGAGATAACAGCTGGGAGAGGTCAGTTAATAATTACCATCATGGACAAAACAGGCTCAAAGTGGGGATAGTACTTATATTTATTACAACAGGATAAGTGCCAAAGAATGAGAAATAAAACAGTCTTAAAAACACCTTCCCCCCACCTCTCCTTCCTTCCATCTTCTCCCTCCTCCCCCTCAGCGGTGCAGGGGGATGTGGAATGGGGGTTATAGTCAGTTGTTTTTTCTGCTGCTGCTCAGAGAGAGGAGTCCTTCCCCTTTTCTCGTGGGGTCCCTCCCACAGGAGACAGTCCTTGATGGACCTCTCCAGCGTGAGTCCATTCCACGGGCAACAATTCTCATGAAATTGCTGTCCCGTGGGTCACTTCTCCATGGGGTGCAGTCCTTCACGGATGAGCTGTATCGATGTGGGTCCCCCACAGGGGCGACAAGTCCTACCCGGGAAGAAACTGCTCCAGTGTGGGCTTCCCTCTCCATGGGCTGCAGGACTCTGTCAGGACCCTGCTTTATCTTGGGCCTCCCACAGGGTCACAGCCTCCTTCATGCATCCACCTGCTCCAGCATGGGCTCCTCCATGGGCTGCAGGTAGGTCTCTGCATCCCGATGGTCCTCCATGGGCTGCAGGGGCCACAGCTCTGGTGCCTGGAGCACCTCCTGCCCCTCCTTCTGCACTGACCTTGGTGTCTACTTTGTTGTTCCCATGTTCTCACTCTGCTCCTCCCTGACTGGAATTCTTTCTGGCCTACAACCTTCTGTTCTTAAATATGTTATCACAGAGGCGTTACTATCACTCCTGATTGTCTCAGCCTTGGCCTGGAAGCCTGTTCTGGAGTTGGCTGGCATTGGCTCCATGGAGCAGCTTCTAACAGAAGACAACTCTGTAACACCTCCCGCTACTAAAACCCATCCATGGAAACCCACTACAGATCTCCACTCTTAAGATAATGGTGGAAACACAAGCCTGTGTTGATACACTGAAGATGGAATCGGTCTTTTGATGTTTTGCTGTTGATGACAGGTTTCTTTTGCTTGTGTATGATTTCTTGCCAAGAGTGTTTGTCTCTGTGAAGCTATGGTAGAACCCATGGAGTGGGGAAAATGTTTGGCTGCAGAACTGGAGGCACTCACTCAGGGACATCTGTTGCAGCTGCACTCTTAAATCCTGCTTCTTTTCTATGAGGCTGTGGGGGGACTGATTTGCGCTGACTTATGTATTTAGCATCTCTCTGTCTGCACTTGCATATTGATCATGATGGAGTGTCTCTGGATTTAAAGTTTCCATATCTTTCCTTTCCTCCCCAGATGTCCAGGCTGAAAGTTACACAGGTTATTTCATTAGAAGAATAGTCTGTGTTTCCTCTCTATGCTGCACTTGGAATACAGCTGACAGCAGTGCCTACTGCGACATGGTAATTAAATCCCTAGTGTTTTTCACCGCACTTATTATTCATTGCAGAATAGGTGTGTTTTCTTACAACTTGTTCCCAAGGAAAGAATTTTTCAGTAATGTTATTGCCTATTTAATGGTTGGGCTTTTATACCGTGTCTCTAAATTCTACCTTCAGAATGCCCATTGGTAAAAAGTCTTTTTGGAAGATATTTTTTAAGGATGCTTAGACTTAAGCAATAGACTTTCACCCAGTCTATCCTCCTATGAGTGGGATCTTTCATGAAATCTGTCAAGTATACTAGGAAGATGGCTTATGAAGTGATAGTAGCAACTTTCAACACTATGCTTAGAGTACCCATGCTTTTAAACATGGGTACCTAAACTATGCAATTTAAAGAGTATTCTCCCAGAGTATAAAAAGAGGGAGAAAGTACTTTTCCAATCTGATAATTTTACTTGACCTCCTGAGAGACTTACACGAGATAAATGAAGGTAATATGCCAACAACTGATTCGGTGTTATGCTCTGCTGTGCTGGACACTCTCCATGCACTCTGGCAATTTTTAAACTGAGATTAGACGATACTTGTGAACCCCAGGAATGACATGGAATAACCTGAGGTGAATATGTTAAAACAGGAGGCTAAGTGCAGTATGTGAATTAGACTTATATCTGGTACTGCAGACTGGTTAAATGATAAAAGGCTTTGAAGTTTGGATTCATATATAAAATGGTTTATATACTAATGTAATAAATGCATAACAAAGAATTACTGGAAGAATCCTGTAACTCCAGAGTTCTATGTATGGCCTTCTTTTTTTGACACCTTATGGGCCCACCAAGTGCTGCACTTTCCATGGAGAACCCATGGAGCCCCTGAGACATGAATTTGAAGCCCTAGCGTGGATGTGCAGCTATCTCCCTCTATGGTGTGTTCTGTATATCTTTTGGTCAGAGAACTTCCATAGAGCAGAAGCGACCTGGAGCTCCTTAGGACAGCAGTTTTTATGGAGAACCTGGCTAAATGTTGCAATGAGTGCATTGAAATACAACACTTGGAGAGTATCTGGGAATGGGAGTTTTAATTCTGGTGGATAAAAGAAACATTTTAGGGTTCTACTTGAGTTTTGTAAGTGGGTTCTCAAGGATTACATCCTTAACAAGCTTGTTAATGCAAAAAGCACTGCAACTATATACATCTGCGTTTCATCAGTCTTGACTCTGTGGATCTGAAGGCTTGAAAGGACAAATACAAGTGGTGAGAATCAGCAAATTGCATTCTAACTTGCAAATATAAAATCTCGTAGGTCAGAAAGAGGAGTGATGGAGGAAAGGCTAAGTTGTGTACACAGAGAAGACAGACAAGCTCCCTGATATGGAGAAGTAGACAGGGCTTTTTTGTTGGACAGAATATGAAACTGAGAAATAGAAGTGCGTTAGATGAATCTTGACCTGAATCTTGGTCTGTGGGATCTGAAAGTATCCTTGTTTAACTCCTACTCACATATCTTATAATATTGTTTACCCTTTTTGCAGCAGCATGATAACTTTCAGTTATGTTTAGATTGTGCCTGTTTAGACTGCTGTTAAGATAGTTGTCCAGCTACTCCTTGCTACAAAAATGTTTAAACTTGCACTTGGTTTTATTAAATTGCATCTTACTTTTTTCTGACCACTTTTCAAATGTGTTGAGAGAATTTGAAATTCTTATCCTGTCATTCAATGCTCTCTTAGGTGTTGATGTCCTTATTTACAGTTTTTCCCACCATTAAGATGAAAATACTGGCCAGAGCTGGAACTAGAATATAATTCAACCAATATGTGCTACCATTTTGATACTAAATGTTTCAAATCTTCTGTCTGAATACTCTTTTCAAATAACTTTTGCACTACCCTGTAATGGCTAGGCCAAAGTCCTTTATTTAATTTCCAAGATTATTACCTTATTTCACTTCTGAAAGGCAATGCCAAAAACTCCTGCTAAAGCTGAGGTATATATTATGCATGCATTCTACTATCCTCAGCAGCATTTAGAGAAAATCTTAGTGTCTGAAAGACAGAAGAGCCATGGTATTCATACAAGTAACAAATGAAGATAATCTGCTGAAATGACATGAAATAATGCTGCATAAAGTAGTCTCTGCATGACCTTTTTTTAATCATGTTAACATAGTGGTCAACAGATTATTCTTAAATATGGCTGTGAATTTTGCTTCTGGAAAACACTTCCCTGTGACTACTATTTTTGGCTGTGCATTTTCATGAGCTCTTTTTACTGAAGAGAAATGCTCTCCATGTACACACACACCCCTCTATTTCCTTTTTTTGTGGCACTCCCGGATCCATCTGATGTGGGGAGCTATATAAAAAATTACTCTCTCTCTCTTTCTTCTGTCAAAAGGATAACAGAAATCACTAAAAAATTAGACCACCATGTTAGCCCCTGCAAACCCTTACTTTTAAAGGACTTATTTTTAAGTCAGTGAAAGGTGATGTATGATACTCGGCACATGCAGAGACAATGGAAAATCGTTTCCATAGGACTAGGTTTCTTGTACTTCAGTACATTCTTCCTTTTCATCAATATGAAGGGCAATACAAACAATTTCAGAAAATAATGGAATAAATATTCCACAATGTTTGCCAAAATATCCCTGCAAATAAACTAGAGTTCATGCAAA
>JAWWLV010000121.1:84183402-84197052 GCA_035041135.1 Platyrinchus mystaceus | reverse complement strand
ATTTCAGAAAATAATGGAATAAATATTCCACAATGTTTGCCAAAATATCCCTGCAAATAAACTAGAGTTCATGCAAATGAACTTAAGAGTTGAACATTAATGTTCACACTGTATTTCATATTCATGAATTATGCACAGTTTGCTGCAAAAGTTTTGTTGCCACACAATCTTATTTCTGTTTGCAAAAGGGAATGAAACAATTTTTCATCTTCTCTTTCTACAAGTAGATGCTTATTTTGTTCTTTAAAGAAATGTCTTTCATAGGAAGCAACTAGGCATCAGGTATTCATTCTTAAAAGACCTTTGGAACTGTAACGAATTACATATGCAAATTTTCTGCAAATCAATCTCTGAGAGTTGAGCAGAGTTGTGATTTTTTGAAAGAATGTGGAATTTTTCTAAGTGGGAACTATTAAACAAAAGCTATAATATTAAACTCTAAACCCTTATAAAGAAACTCCTTGAATTTAGGAAGTGTTAGACATTACCAACTCTAAGAAAAAGGAGTTGAAAAAAATGTACAACTCTGCTCTATGTATGTAGTATTTTGTGTCATCACAGTGAGTATGAAAAAACTGGCACATCATTTGGAGCTGAGGAAAATTAGCAAAATATGCAGCAGAGTTTAGCTTGTTCTCATAAATTCCATGCAAAGTCAAGGTAGGATGGTGTTTCCTAAAGATGGGTTTCTAAATTGGAAGATAGACTCAAGGTAATATTAGTTGTGTACAGTGAACAAAATCTGGTTTTATATTTGTCCATTAGCTAATGAAGAGGTTTTTTATGTAGCTCAAATGCATTGGCTTTTTGTGATGCATATGAAATTAGAAACTAGAATCCAACAGTTCATTTCTAGATGTTTTTTAGTAGATGATGCTATTCTAAACTCTAAGAGAAATAGTTGTGGGGTTTTGTTTTGTTTGTTTGTTTGTTTTTTAGACTTTAGAATCTGTTTTTCAGCTTGGTTTAATCAGGATGAGCTGTGAAGTTAATTTCTTCCTGTTACAAAGACTTTAGTGTCTGAGAGAAAAATTTTCTTTACTCATTTTCTATGAAGGAAGAGGGAATGCTGAGACTAAATATACATTACTATTTCTTAATTCTAGTGTCAAAGGAGAATTGAATGTCTTCTTCCTAACTGCTTGCTTTCAATCATATTTTAGTACCAATTGTGCTTTTTTATTCCTTTCTAGTCACAGTTACTCAGAATGGATATTATACACCTGGATTTTTGTTCTATTTTATGGAAGATGAACATCGCTTTCCATTTCATATAAAATGTAGACTATTTTTTAGTTGCTAACTAAAGCAAAACATTTCTTATTGATGTGCAGCAATCACCTCTGAATGGGATAAGCTGCATGACTCTAAGACAAGGCTTAAGCTTACTTTTTCCAGGACTTCGAGGAAAATGTTGTGAAGAAGAAATAATACAAGCATCAAGATATAGGGACAGAGGAAAAGCAATGCTGCCTCATCCTTCAAGTCAGAAAGTTTCATGAGAGGAGGAAGAGATTGTGGAAGCCAAAGATGTGGGGAGTGAAAGTCATTTCAGTCCTTGACAAGCCCCTCCGAACCTCTGGGAAACAAATGAAGTTGAATTTAGGTGCCAGCAGATTATGTCCTGGCTTCACTTTACAGTTCTACCTCTATCATCTACCTCTGTAGTGTGCTAGTGTGACTTTCAGACTTAGTTTTTTGGGGTTTTTTTGAAAATAGTCTTAAGGTGTTTTGCTTTCTCTTTTCCAGCTTGAACTCTTAAATTTTTCATAAAAAGCAGCATATGCAAATCTCAGGATTTTTGCATGTGCTAATAAAGGCATAGCTATGAGCATACACCAGATTATATCCACAGAAAGATGCCTTCAGCTTTGCACAGTACTGTATATTGTGCTATTAATAGAGTTTTGTGTTAATCCTCAAAAGAGAGCTGAAGATAGCAAAATATAATTTTCTATAAATAAATACTTGCCAAATCTCCACTTAATAAGCAATTTGATAATAATACTATCTGTACTCTGGAGCTGAAAGATGCCCTCAACACCATATTACATAAAAGAAATTGCAAGAAGAAAATTTAAAGCTTGAACTTATTGTCCCAATATAGAAATTTGGTTTTAGGTTTTTGGCACTTACCAACTCCCAATGACACCTAAAAATAGAATAAATTCATTCTTTGCTGTCAATTTGCAGCACTTCTTAAAAACTTTTTCAGACACTCTGGATTATTTGAATCAATATCCTTATTTTCTATTCTGGTTTGAACCTAATCTTCTTTGTGTTGTGAACTAGTTTTAGTAACATGTCTTACTATGTTATCGGTTTAATTTTGTTAGTGATAATAGGCTACAAAGAGTGAATAATGAGAATAAGAAGGAATTGGCAAAGCCAGATTTGGGCAGGTGCAAAAAGGAAAATAGTCACCTTCAGGTTAGAAAGTAAAGGCTTTGTTTCTCAAGTGTATTTATCAAGAGATAATATAAAAGTTGAAAAGAGGGATGCGTGAAAATTAAAAATGTTTGGAATCCCTGTAGATGCTTTACCTAACAAAGTGAAACATCGAAGAGAGTGACTTTCTAACTCCTTATCCAGTAAAGGCTGATGATCTCTCACAAACATTTTAGAAGGGCAAAGTCAGGTCCCATTCTGAATAAGCATAGACATTCAAAGGTTGCAATTCAATAGTAAAATTAAATAGGAGGCTTAAGATTTCATTTTACTTTGAATTGTTGTTTCATTCAATTCCAGACTAAAAAGAATCTTAAGAAACTTACAAGAGAAAGGGTGTACTTTCACAAGAAATTAAACAAAATATGCAGACAAGCCTTTGTTCATGTGAAAGCTCCTACCAATGTGGTATGATAGTGCAAACAAAATGAGAAAATACTGCACAATGATACAATGCTCATAAGAAGTGCAGAATGTTTGAAAGCAGCAGGGCTGTTGTTTATGACTCCTATTCAAGGCTCAGAATAAAACTGTGTGACCAGCTGGAAAATACCAAACCAAATAGATTCAGTGAGGCAATAGAAGAGATATCCTTCGTCCAAATGAAAGAATACAAGATAAAAAAATTGAGATCTAGTGGAATAAATTACAATAGCATAAAAGCAAATTATAAAATGTTGTTATATTTTTAGACACTTTGGATGCAAGAAGCCTGTCAGAAGTCTGAGGTATAAAACAGATGTCAAGGTCATCCATGGTGGAAAAGTTGAACAAGTTCTTTGTGTTGGTGATATCTACTGAGAATCTAAGAGTATCTTCCACTACGAAGTCTATAAAAATTTGCGAATTAGTTTGAAGTGTCAATGGATTTTTTCTTTTTAAATTAGAAACAAGTAATGAAAATCCTATTCAGAATGGAATGATAGTCAAGTATCCAGTTATGATGAAAAACCTTTCTAAACTATCTGATGTTGTGGAGGATGCAGCTAAATGAAGTCTTACCTCATACTGACTTTGTTTCTCAGATCCTACCTCAGGATGTGCTACTAACCTCTGTTACATACGGGATACTGGGACAGATGAAACTGTAGTCTTAACTGACAACAGTTGTGATATTCTCCTGCATTTTCCTCAGAAATATAGACAATTGTTACAGCTACTTTGTTATTTAACTTTTTTCCACCTCATTAATACCACTTAATTGTTAGGATGACAAAACAAAAAAATTCACCGGCTTGTGCTACAGCACATCTCAGAAGACAGTAAGCTTGTCAGTCGTAGTAGCCCTTGTGGTTTTTACAGTATTTTGTATATAACTAGAAAGAAAAGAGAAAGAAATAAAGAGAAAGGAAAGTAAAGCTTTGTAAGTAAGCCATACATAATGGTGTATAGCTATTTGTAAGCTGGCTTTGTGAATTTTGTAATTGTGCAAGATCAAGAACACAGATTTTAAGACAGTAATTAATAAAAAATAGAACGTTCGGAACATATATGTAAGAACTCTATTTTTTGTCATTGTATGAAATCCAAAGTTTCTGAGCTATAAAAAGAGATGAAAAGCTTTGGCTCATAAATCAGAAAAAAAATAAGTGTGATGAAGGTAGAAGAAATTCCCTATATACTCTTAAATGGCAATTCACTAAATGCCTCAAGTTGCTTTTTTTTTTGCAGTTCAGTGGTAGCTCATATTACTAACACTTGTAAATACCCTGAAACACTTTTTTCTGGTAGATTAAAAATTTTTAGATGAGGAAGCACTGTCCTTGTCTTACACACAAGCTGAACCCTTTTCCTGCCTTTATTGTGGTGAATGGTTAAGATTCCTGTCTGACCACAGCAAACTGTGATTAATAATGACCTTTGGCTATCAAAGAGCCCCACACATACTTAAGAGTAACAATACTCAGCTTGAGGAGTGCTCTGAATGAGTAATGCATATTTGATGACTCTTGTGTTCCTCACAACTCTGAGAATGCTTTTTTGAATGCTCCCAAATTATACCTCCTTGTACGAAACTAGCCTGTGGGATTAAATGAAAACTTTTTTTGGGAAAGGAAGCAGCCCAGTTATTGCCAATAATTGTTGGATACAAGATAAAAAATGCTAATAGTAACTTGAAATCTAAATAAAGCAAATTTGTGATATTTGTTGAAAAATCTGTCTGAGCCTTGCTTCAAAAATGTTAAAGCATTTTGCCCATCTGGTCATCTGTCCTTAGCATGAAGTCTCTCACCATTTTGTTTACCTGAGTTGAACACCAATTTTGCATCTTGGTAAGTGTGAAAAAAGGAAAGTACATTAACCTATTAGGATAAAGTTACTGTGCTTTACACCACTCAACTTTTATAGGAGGGAAGAAGGGAGAGTGTCTGCCATTTTTGGGTAACTGGGATACGATATTTTAAAGCACAGCAGGAACGTGCACTCAGAGAGCAACTGTTGGTGATGGTGTCTGTGACGCGGAGAAGGGGAGCACTGACACCTCCAGACAATGTCTCTCTCTGACTGTGTTGATGCAGGGCTGGGAGCACTTCTGCAGGAGGCTGTCCTGGAAGAATGAGGTGGTCCTGTAGCCAGCAGGACTGTGCAAGTGGAATGGGGTGTCTCAGAGAAAGGGCCAGGGACTCTGGTCCTACTCTCACACATAGCTGCATGGAGAAAGAGGGAAAAGTGCAGAGGCAGCAGAGACTGGCATGGAAAAGGAGTCTGGACATGTCTCAGCTGGAAACTCTAGAGATTTCTCTTTCAGTAGATAGTGGCTTCCAGATACCTTTGAGTGTAGTTTTCCTGCAGTTTTTGACATTACTGTAAGATTGGGCAAAACGTGTTCATAGCATGAATCTGTACCAGAACTCCATTTAAGTAGTATGTGAAGACTGAAATATCACCTGGACAGGATAAGGAAACAGATAAGAAAGTTATAAGAAATGGGGATAATCATCAACGTGTTTCAAAAATATTTTCCAAATTAGAAAAAAAGTCAGAGAAAGTAGTATGTTCAACAAGTTACTTTACTGGGAGAAATGACAGATTTTTTAATTAATGTTTTTGTTGTCACAGAAGGACAAAACTCTTGGAGAACTTTAAAGGGCTGTTAGGAGTATTTATATGTACTATATTAAACACAGGTAAAAATTGTTCTAACAGATTATTCATAATTTACATTATGATTAAGATTTTGAGAGGAAATGTGATGTTACCTTGCAAGCTTATATAAAATTTATCTACAACTTAAGTAGAGTAAAGAAGGATGTTGTCATTAGCTGTGGCCATACAGCTTTGTTTTAGAACTAAAACATCTGATGCAACTCAAAACTGATTTTTTAAAAAGTATGCTAGAGCTGTTGAAGAAAAAATTGTAACTAATTCCAAATTTCTTCAACTCTCGGAGTTACATCTATAGTGCTAGAGGAAAGTCCTTGTTTGGAGCAAGATCACCTTGTAAATATTGTGTAAAAAACCTGTACCACAATAAATATAAGAAAACTAACAAGATCAAATGGTGAAGGGTCTAGAGGGAAAGCCACATGAGGAGCAGCTGAGACTGACCACTTGTCTTGTTGAGTCTGGAGAAGAGGAGACGCATTGCAGTCTACAACTTCTTCATGAGAGGAAGAGGAGGGGCAGGCTCTGATCTCTTTGTGGTGACCAGTGACAGGAGCCAAGGGAATGCCCTGAAAATGTGTCAGGGGAGTTTTACGTTGGACAGTAGAAAAAGATTCTTCACCCAGAGGGTACTTGGACACTCTAACAGGCTCCCTTGGGAGGATGGCACCAAACCTTCCAGAGTTCAGGAAGCATTTGGACAATGCTCTCAGGCACATGGTGTGATTCTTTGGGTTGTTCTGTGCAGGGCCAGGAGTTGGACCATGATGATCCTTGTAGATCCCTTCTGACTCAGGATATTTTATGACTACTCATAGAATGCAACTCAGGAAGAGTTTACGAATATAGTTAGGACATGTAAAAAGAAAATTAGAGAGACAAAGGCACAGTTTGAACTCAATCAGTCCACTTCTGTTAGGGATAACAAGAAGTGCTTCTACAAATACATCAATAGCAAAAGAGGGGGCAGGGAAAACCTCCATTCTTTGTTGGACATGGGGGAGAACATAGTCACCAAAGATGAATAAAAGGCTGAGGTATTTGACACCTTCTTTACCTTAGTCTTCAACAGTAAGACAGGTTGTCCTGAGGACAGCTGGCTTCTGGAGCTTGTAGACAGGGATAAGAAGCTGAATAGCCCCCCTGTAATCAAGGAGGAAACAGTTAGCAAACTGCTGAGCCACTTGGATCCTCACAAGTCTATGGGACCAGATGGGATCCACCCAAGGGTGATGAGGGAGCTGGTGGAAATGCTCGCCAAGCTGCTCTCCATCATTTACCGACACTCCTGGCTCACTGGGGAGGTCCCAGATGATTGAAAGTTGGCGAATGTCACGCCCATCCACAAAAAAGGCTGCAAGGAGGACCCAGGAAACCACAGGTCTGTCAGCCTGATCTCAGTGTCTGGCAAGGTTATGGAGCAGATCATCCTAAGTGCAATCACACAGCACCTACAGGATGGACAAAGGATCAGAACCAGCTAGCACGAGTTTAGGAAGGGCAGGTCCTGTATGACCAACCTGATCTCCTTTTATAACCAGGTGACCTGCCTGGTGAATGAGGGGAAGGCTGTGGATGTGGCACTTAGTGCTGTGGTCTAGTAACCACAGCAGTGTTGGATCAAGGGTAGGACTTGTTGATCTCGGAGGTCTGTTCCAACCCAGTTGATTCTATGATTCTATGGCTCTGTGAACCATTCCATTAAGTTCTCTAAACTGTGAGTAGAAAATTCTTCAAGCAACCATGTGGATGAATCATTCAGATGAGGTAGACCAACATTTACCTTTCTTTGTTGCTCATACATTTTATTTAATGAGCATTTTATCTATCTTATTTGAGATATGTATGAACATGATTGTCTTGATATCTCACTGTTCACTTACAGATTTTAATTTTCCAACAAGAAAGGCAGTAACAGCCATCATACTACAGAGGACAAACAGAAGAACATGGATAGATTACATGGTCATGAAGACCAAATAGGAACTGTTATCTTAATCTCTGCAAATTCACTCAAATAAATGAGCTGACATGGTATGAGTGAGAACCAGTTCATAGTCTGCCTAACTAATATCCTGTTTCTGATGATGAGTCATACCAGTTACTTCAAATGAATATATGGAAAACTGAAAATAGATTTATAGGTGTAGGAGATTATACCAAAAAAGTTTCAGCCTAATTTCTAGTAGTTACAGATTTGTTTAGCCTTCTAAAGTATTTTTTTGATGTTGATAACCATGGTAACTCTTAATTTATATATCTTCTCACTCTTTCCTGTCTGAGAACAGGAGTATGAAATATTAATGAATCTTGAAGCTAAATGGAAGACCTTGACTTCCCACAGTCTTATGGAAAATAACAGTGATCTTCCTTTTAATGTACAGACATTACCCAGTACACACTAAATTTATGATGACTTATATACAACGCTCTGCAATTTAAAGAACTACAGCTGTTTACAACTTTATCTTTTTAGTTTATGCATTTCTCTCCCATATAAGTAATCAGACCAGAGCACAGGTACATACACGTATCCATGCACATCTGCACCTTTCCTTAAAGACTAAATTTGCTGATCTTTCTGTAGAAACTGAAAAAACATCGGCTAAATAATTTCTGCTCAAAGAGAAATGAATGGTGGGTGTTTTAAACTTTGCTTTTTCAGTCACTAAGTAAGGTTCATTCCGCAAAGTTTTATAACATGAAATCATGCTCTTTCTTTTGTGTGATTTTTATGTCGTTTTAATATCTGATATAAGAAATACTACAGAATTAGTCACAATCCTCAATTGCTTCTTTCATTACATTGAGTTGTTGAGACAAAGACTAGAATAATCTAACCATAGGGGGAAGTATTAAAAAATAAAATCAAAGAAATAGAATCCTGAGAGATTTGAGATATTGTTCAGATTTGAGAAACCTGTCTAAAAATACCTTCAGTCTAATGATTATACCATTTGCATCTCCCTTTTCTAAAGATATTGTGACACCTCTAGCTCTTTGGCAACAGCTTCTGGGAAAGGTGAAGCCAACACAATTACACTTGCGATGGATGCCTGTTAAATCCTGACCACAAGTTACCAGCATTCACCTGCACTGACATCTTCACTGGCATGCACAAAGCCTTATTTTGCTCCCCTAAGGACTTACTCTTTTCTGTCATGATGAGCAGTCCTGACAAGTGTGTACTGAGATATCAGGTACCTTGCAAGTGGTACTGAACTGGAAACTCCCTGAGAAGAATCAGTATCAGAACTAGTCATAATAATGGTAGAATTTCACTTTTTCAGATTTGCAAAAAATCAGGAACAGTCTGCATAAGCCACATGCCTCATTCTCCTGTTCTTTGCTCTGGATCTTCTGAGCTGCTCTGGAGTCTGGAAGAACTGACAATCCAGCCCATAGTCCTGACTCACATGAAATGGGTGCACACACAAAATTGTGAAGCCTCCCCAGTCCCTCTCCTGCCCTACACACAGGCTGTATTCACTCCTGTGTTTTGAACAATACAGGGTTGCTTATTTAAACACTTGGCCAAAGCCTGCACCTCAGGGATCTTTGACTTCCTGAAAAGTCCTGATTTTTCACTCTTATGGAGGCTGAAAGACACTGTCTTGCAAAGATATTCCCATCTGTACCGAGGGGAAGCATCTAAACCTTTCAGTTTATGACAGTATATTACACCAACACTGACATTTTGCTGTAGATAAGACAGAACTCTGTGTCAGGAGCTGAGCAGCATTCAGTCAGTGATGTCTGCCAAAAAGAGGATGCAATTAGGAAGGTCTCTGATGAGCACTGACTTTATCATGAAATGTTTTAATTGTGCTCACCACAGAATGAAAGCGGAGCCTAATAGGGAACCAAGACCAATAATGAGCCTCCAGTACAAGCAAAGTATCCTTCATTGACAGAGAACCAAGTAACTGGGAAGGACAGAGGTTATCAAAAGGATTAAAATAGGGGTTTGGTGCAACTGAGACAGGATGCAAGACGAAAACAATGAAATATGTTTAAAAAAGAAGGAAAAGGAAGAATTAGGATACTTTATAAAACCCTAAAGAAGAAGACATAGTATATATAAGTCTGCTCAGATGTAATTTGGAAATGGCAGAAGTATTAAATTTTTAACAAAGGCCAGTTACCTTCCAGTTATCAAGTTTCTTACCATTAAATATACATTTCAAAAAATGAGCCAAAATGGTCTTTAGGCAATTTAATTAAGTTTTTCTGCTCTACTAAGGGCTTCATCTTGACAGGCCCTGTGTTCTTTGTGTCTGTTAATCTCACCATTTAATTGTCTATCCAGCTATTACTTCTTCTCTCCCAGCTTAATGACTTGTGGTATCATATATAAATGAAGTTTTAAGCGGAATATGAATCTTTCTGTCAAAGAAAGTCCAGGTATGGATAATGTGTGTTCTTAAAAAAATAATTATTTGGTACATTCAGGATCTGATTGTCTAGGAAAATGGAAACTGCTGACTTTTCAAGAAAACCCCACAAGGTGAAGGTGAATAAAATATTGCCTATAAAAAAGTGTCCTATTAAACTAATATTTGAGACAATAGAAAGAAATTAAAGGCTCAATCCTTTAAGCCAGTAGGTAATAATAGGCAAATTTATAGCATATGCTATGGCATTTTGCTGAACTGGGTTGTATAGCTTAACAGTCAGCACCCTGAAATACCTGCCTAGGAAACCAAGCAGTTGTCATAATTCAAAAAGTGAATTATTATAATTTCATTTTACCTTATGCAAAAAAAGTTATGTTTTATTAACATTTGAGCTGAAAGCTTCAATTTTTTTTATGCTTTGTTTCAGCTTTTTACATACTGTCGATTGTAAGAAGTGAAGCTGCAGGGAAAAGGGACATTCTGAACAGTTTCTCTTGAAATACTGCAATCTACAGAACAGGATAGAGACAGAAAAACTTTTTACTTTATGGACTAAATGCACTTTTCCTGGTCATTCTGGTAGATACATGGTAGGCAGTTCCCCTCTGCATGATGCCAGCAGGGGTTCCTGGTGTAGTGCAGCATTCTGAGCAGCTCTTCTGAGCTGGTCCCAAATGCCTTGTACACCAATGCCTGTTGCTATCCTGGACTCAGCATGAATATCCCAGAGACTCCCATCCACTTTCACTGCTCCTTCAGTATTAACTGGGATGATGGCTTTAGACCCCACTTATCACAAAGACCTGGACTATTCCATAGTTCACTTTTTTATAATTGCTGGCTCAAGGTTTCTTACCAATGTTGGTAGAATTTCATGCTGTCAAAGATGAAGTGAATGCTTAAAGCACCATCCTCTGTGAGCCATTCGTGGTGTTCAGACATGTAAAAGACCTCTGAGATTGACTCCACCACCTCCCCGAGTAGCCCATTCCAATACTTAATCACCCTTTCTGTGAAGAATTTCTTCCTATGTCCAACCTAAACCACCCCTGGAGCATCTTAAGATTTTGCCCTCTTGTCCTATTGCTGGTTGACCGGAAAAAGAGGCCAACCCTCACCTGGCTACAACCTTCTTTCAGGTTGTTGTAGAAAGTGGCAGTTTCCAGAACCTCATGCCTATTAGTGGGCCTGACTTTGTATCTGCTTGCACTCCCTGCCACTATCACTGTCCCCTGACACTTCTAAAAGCTAAAAGTTTTGGGAGAGCAAGTCCCCACTAATGCAATACATCCCTCTTGTCAAGTTCGTCTTCATCATGATTGAGTTCCCTGCTGTATACCTAAGTGACAGAAAAAATGGGGAAATTTGGGGCAAGTCACTCTGCTTTTACTACTGAGCCGCTAACCAGGAATATATCACTTTAAATATAAAACCCAAAGAGCCTCTTGCAATCAAGACCGTATTTTTTTCTGTTTCCCTCAGTCTGCTTTCGGCCACTGATAAGTAGGAGAAGTCTGCAAAATATGTCACCAAAACCTCAACTTTTTCTGATACTGATCAGGGGGAAAGTCTTTCTTTAGACTTTAATTGATTTTAGGCCATTTTCAGGCCATTAAACCAAAGAAGGGGTTTGTTAACTTGAAGAATGCTCCAATTTTTAAGCATGATTGATTTTGACAGGTCTTATATAGGCTAACCACTTTAATGAAAAACTGTCAACTGTTATGGTGCTGTGAATCAAAAGAACTGAAGGTTTGTCCTTTCAAAAGGTTATTATCTTGCATAGTCCACAGTTTTTCTTTCTCTTTTTTTTTTTTTTCTGGAAAATTACTTCACTTGTGTAACTGTCAAAGGTTTAATATATGGTCTATACAATGCAGACATTTTCCAAATTAATTAGCCTAAAGCAGAAATAAAATGTCTTTGCCATTATAGCAGATCCCCATTGTAGCCATATTTCAACATAGCTCAAAGCTTGAAGAGCGTTCAAAGGGGTTAGTTTTTTTTTTGTGTGTGTGTGTTTTGTTTGTTTGGTTTTCTGTTTTTGTTTGTTTGGGTTTTTGTTTTTATTTTTGTGCTAAGCAAAAGTACAATGATTTTAAAGACTATCAGGTAAAACACATAGCATTATTTCTCCATCTCAGTGATCTAATTGTTACTGTTCACATTTAGGTGAACAAAAAATACACCCAAAACTGTTTGGGCAAAAAAAGAGCTAATATATGTGTAGTAGACTCTAAAATTATTATTCAAAATTATTATTGTGTTTTACAAACGCAAAAATGGACAGCATTATTAACATACAAATCAGTTTATTTATTCTTATTTTAAGTCATTATTTTAGGGGTTGTCATACATAAGCAGCAGAAAGGGTTTAATTAATATAAGTTCATATGAAATGTCTTTATTTCTGAAATGCCTTTATTTATTTCTAAAATTAAACAATGCACGTCATCTCTCTTTCCAATATTTTTTTCAGTTGTAAAAGCAGCTAAGCTGCACTGTGAAGTTCCAAATTTCTGTCTTTAAAAACCCCAGTAATAAAATCACATTTTAGAAGAGAATTTTTAATGTAGATTTTCAAAATGTTAAAATAGATAGAAAATGAAAATCCTTTGCTTTTTTTTTTTTTTGTTTTTTTTTTTTGTTTGTATCACATATAATACATATGAAGAGTGAAAGTCACTCTAAAGTGTTTCTGGAAAAATCAAAGCTACACAGCAACAGAAATTATATCTATGCTGATGACTGAGACAAGTGCTTAGTTTATTCTCTAGGCAACTCCAGAGAAAAGATAGCCCTTTTAAGCTGCAGCGATCAGACACAGCAGCTCAGCAGGGCATCCAAAAAGCTACCTCTAGTAGTGTTGGGCAGGTCTTAACAAATTTTGTAGTTGTTTCTCAAAGCCCTCTTGTGGTCCATTGCAAAATAATGTATGGCTAAAATACAAGGCAATTACAGTGATTCACGGTTTGGAAAACTGGGCTCACAGGAGGGGGATTCATTTATTCAGGTATTATAAATCCCTCTGACTGCACAGACGTCAATACTGATTTATACTCTACAAGGGCTTGATCATCTCAGTCTGTAAGAATAGAGTTCCCTAAAGATGTGATCCAAAGACCAATGAAGTCATTGGGAGGTTTTCCATTAATTTCAGTGACTTTTAGATTAGTCTGCAGGCATTTAATGTTAATCTATTTTAAAAAATAAAATACAGGTAACCCTGGAAGCAAGTACAAACACATATATATTTTTAAAAAGACATATCCAAAACATTAAACTTCAAATAAAACTTCAAACAAGAAACAGATTTAGAATCTTTAACAACTGTAGGCAATGAATTCCACAGATTATCACCGCTCTTACAGGCTGTGCTTTGCAATCCCACTGTACTTTACCTTAATTTTTATCTCCATTGTGAAGCGCAAGTAAAAACATGCAGCAGTACAGAATAGTAAGATTACAATGCAGAGAGAACTGTTTATAGCAAAGACTTGGAGCTGGACTACTAATGAGGTGAATTTTGACTGGTGTGTCTAGCTGAATCTATTGTGCTCTGTCCCATTTTCGTTTTTTCCCCAGTGTTTTATAGCTGACCACTGAAGACCCAAAGTGTCATGTTTCAAAGGAATATATGTGCTTGTGAGGTGTTTGATTGACTTCATATACAGCCTTATGCACTAACACCTACAAAATT
>JAWWLV010000121.1:84146428-84183158 GCA_035041135.1 Platyrinchus mystaceus | reverse complement strand
AGTGCCATGGTCTAGTAACTGTGGTGGTAGTGGATCAAGGGTTGGACTTGATGATCTCAGAGGTCCTTTCCAACCCGTCTGATTGATTCTGTGATTCTATGTTTCTATGAATTTTGAAATGTTTTTATTAATATTGCATAACATTGCAACACAGGAAAAAGCATTTTTCGCATACAGCCAATCACATATGAAGAGTGACATAGCACTGCTATTATCCAGTTTATAAAGTCATAAAAAGTTATAACTTCATTATAAAAAAATAGTTAAGATGCTGGACAAATTTTCTAGTCTTTATCCAGCGTAAGAGGAAAAACAGTATGTATAAAGCTATTATAATAAATGATCTTAGGAAAAAAAATGAGACCTGTATTTTAAAAAGACAAACTGATTTTGAGTTATTAGAGATCCAGGGACAATTTTAAACACCACAAAACAAAATCCAACTTTGTTGGGATTAGGAATTTTTAGGGAGTTAGGAAGAGTCCATGCTCTCCTCACATCACTATTTTTACTGTCACTAAATAATATCTTCTGGTTTAGAAGAAAGACCAATATCTTGTTATTTTTATTTGATTAATTTACAGTTTTTATGCTATTATTTTGAAATAAAGTTCTATGGACCTAGCATAGGAAAATAATACAATTTAAGCTTCTATTAAAAAAAAAAAATCTCTTACTGTACCAAGTAAAGTGTTCAGCTACACTGAAGTCGGTATGGTCCCTTGGCAACAATTACCTCTTGTTCTGTAAACAAATTGACATTTTTGAAGGACCTTTGCCTTCGCACTGGAGAGCAGTACTGCTGCTGCACTTTTGCTCCTTTACATTCTTGTTTGGTTATATTCAGGGGAGGGGCTATTCTGCTGACTCAGAAAATGAAGTGGGAAGCCATTCCTGAGGTAAGACATATGAAAAATGGTGATACAAGAAACCATGGACATTGTTGTGGCAGGCCAGAGTAGTCTGTCACTTCTCTGAAGATACTACTAGCTTTTCTCTTTCCACTGATGTCTTGAATGTTGCCCATAGGCTTTTTTTTCTGACTATTTCCATCTTACTCCTCTTTTTCCTTCTTCTCCCTCAATACTCATCTCTCTTTTACTGAAAACAGAAAAAGTTGCTACCCCAGTAAACTTATTGAGATGTAGATCCAGAATCCAGCATGTTCCACATGAATTTTTTCAGGGACATCTCTGACTTTGGAAGAGGTTCTTGACAGAACAAGAAGAACTAGTCTTTGAGCCTGTCTGCCGTAGCGCAGAAATATGCCTTTTTCTGTTTCTTGAGCTCCCATGTCTATTGTTTCTGATGTTGAATCTTTCTGACATTAATTTAAACAGAAGAATTCCATAAAATTCAGATGTAGCATGTAACTAGCGTTTTGCAGTGTTTAACTGATGTTCATTTATTCTGAGGAAGTACGTGGAATGGTACTAAACAGCAATGGACCTTTTCTGTCCTGTTCAGAAAATGAAAATCATCGACTCAGCCACAATTTTATTATGCTTATTTTGTCAGGTTTCAGATGGCTCTATGTTATTGGTAAGATTATATATAGTTTTAGGCAAAATAATCTATATTTCCAATTGTGTTCTCCTATCAAACTGTTTTTCTTGATTTAATATTCAACATTGTCATAGTAAATTGTTGAAAATAAGTTAATTTTCTTTTACTTCTTTACTAGCATATGAGTGGCACTGATTTCAGCTGTTAATAACTCTTTCAATGTAGTTCCTACTGTATATCAAATATGACTTAGGGTCATGTCTTAATAGGATACTTACCACAGCAAAATCTGTCATGATCAAGTGAACACATAGATTATCATGGAAGCATTTTCTGAAATATTTAATAGCAATTATTGAATATGTTCGCAAAAGTTTCAGTGTTCTGTGAAAAGGAAAACCATGTATGGAAGTTTTAGTCACAAAAACATTATTCCAAAAGTTGTAAAAATGAAGCTGAATTAGTAATAAATTATTCAAACCCATCTGGGAGCCTGAGTTATACAGTCTGTTTCTTGGCTTTAGGTGTCTATTCTTGCTGGATTGTGTCATAGTTTCTGTTAGAAAGTGCAAAAAACCTGACTAGATGATGTCAGCACAGACAAGGTGGCTCCTGGCAGCAGATATTAAATAATGGCTGGCCTTAAACACTGTGAAACGCATTTGGCTAGCTGGTGGCAGTCTGTACTGTGTGACCTCTCCTTCTAGGTGCCTTAGTTCCAGCCAGCAGAGTCCCTGGCACAGGGATGCGAGCATGAGCTTGGAAACCTGTCCTTATTTCAGGCAGCAGTGCAGAGGCGGCTGCTCACCCACTGCTGGATCCTCTTCAATCCTCTCTGGCAGGAACCCCCCGTGAAGGTTGCTTCCTGAGTTGGTGAACATTTTCCTCTGTAAAGAGTAAAATGTATTAAAGTAGGGGTTCCCAAGGTTTTCTGTCTAAAGATTTCCCTATTACCTTTCTCCTCTGTTCCAGACCCCACAAGGCCATGTATGAAACAAGATGCCTGGTCCTTTTGTTCTCTCAGCTGCTGTGACTGTGCTGGACTGTTGCCCAGTCCTGGAAATGCCCATGTAGCAGACCTAGTTGAAGTTTCTTAGGGTTAATATGAAGTCATAATCTGAGTTGGAGTTTGGGGCATACACTGAAGCCTCCAGGATCCATCAAGAGAGTCAGTGCAAGCCTCTGACCACTCACTTAAGTCCTGGCATGAGGATTGCAGCTGTCTTTTGGGAATCTCTGCACTAGAGAGGACCTGCCTTTTACCCTCAGCTGAGGTTGTCATGCTATCACTCCCTTATTTGTTAAAAAATGCATCTCTTAGGCAACAAATAAAATGTAGCAAAAATCCACCTGCCAACCAACAAACAAACCCAAGAATGCTTTGCCAACAAGGCGGGTAGCTGGATCTGTCTCCTGAATGTATTGTTTGTAAGTCCCTTCAGGTATAGTCTGAACTTCTCACTGAAGAAAATTGCTGCTCCTGCAAGAACCTGATCAGCTTCCCTTACTGATTATGTGTGAATGTAAACCTCAGATTTCTCTTCCAAAAAGAAAACACAAATACTGACCTATATTTCAGGTTTTTGCATTCTCCTGTTTCCACTTGTCTCACCTGGAACCAGGCAGCATTGATACTTTAAGATATTTGACCTCTCTCTTTGGAATTACTCAAAACCCGTATCTTTTATTTATCTGAAAAAGAATTGATTAAAATATTTTCCTTGCCCTTGTTCTGTACCATGCAGTGCCCCTGGCTGCCTGCGTGCAGCTCTGAAGAGCTCCTGTACCAGAGGTGCTGATTGATTACCCTGCAACACCCGTCTCTCCCTCACACCAGCCTGGCCATGATATGGAGATGAAAGAATCCTCATGATACAGGAAACGGTTTTCACCTTTCCCTCTTCAATGAATTTTTATTGCAGAAGGCTACAACTCAAGTGAGCTCAGAGACTGCTAATAACTTTTACTTCCTGATACACATCCAAACACCTCCTCCTGCCCTTCCAGCTTCATTCACTTACTCCAGTGTCTTCTCTCTCCCCTTTCTCTGGTTAGCTCAGGTTGTGAGACACAGTGTGATATTATCCCCAGGAAGAATAAGAAGGAAGAAGAAGCTAAGGGAAGTAGCCAACCAAGAGATAGGAGTCCTCTGGCAGGGCCAGTACATGGCAAAACTTCCTTCTAGGCCAGCCTGCAGCCAGGAGATGTAAATAATCTGACTGGCACCAGCTGGGAAGTTAACAGTTGAAAGGTCTCTCATCCCTAGTGGGCAGCAGAGACTGCCTTATGGGCCAGACCCAGCCTGCAAGCTGGTTGCAGTGCAGTCTTGCCTTAAACCTAAACTAGAGAATATAATTTTCCTTCTAGAATAACGAAAAAAATTGCCCTTAATTTACTCAGCTATTTTGGAATATGAGATGCAATTGCTAGTTACTTGGATCAGTGTTGCTCCCTTATTTGAATTTTCCACAGAATTATGTGCATACCATCAGAAAGTCCTGCAGTTCTGTTTCCCCACTTCTCCTTGCCTCATTAACCTCCACAGTGGTTCTTGACACATGTGATTTGCTGTTCCTGTTGCCTGGCCTGAATAACAGCCTCTGCCCCATTTCTATCTCCACCACAAAGATCTTGCTTAAACTGGGGGCTACATTCTAGAAAATAGTAGCATTTTCCAGTTAAAACATGTGTTTTCTTTCTCTATGAAGAATGTCTTTATACTTCCTCAGATGATGGCTTCCGAATAACACTCCTGTGTCACTCCCCCTAGTCCTCTTGCTAATTTAGCATTGTCAGTTGCACAGTAGTTAGCCATTTACTATTAATATTCTCCAGTGACCTTGGCAGGACACCATATTCTACAGTCCACACCTTCTAGAAGGGAGGATTTTTCCCAGTTGTTCAGGTAATATAAAAATGTGCGTTTAAAAAAAACCATCTCCAAATCTGCGGCTACAGTCCTCAGTCCTAACTGACAGACAGGCACTATTTGATAGAGGAAGAGCATTCAAGGACTCTGGTGACTTAGAATTTACTGTTATATTGGTTTGTGGTGTTATTCCTTCACTGGTCTTTCCCACAGTAGTAGACAATCCCATTTAAAATGCCCAGTGCTTCTTTTCACATGAAATTAAATCCTCTGTGCTAGGTACAAGCATACTATAATTATCTGCTCTTTATTTATATTTGCTTGTATAGATTAATACTTTGTCTCGCTATTTCCCTTACAATCATAAGCAATTCTCTCTGTGATTGATCCAGCTTCTGTGCTGATCCCACATGATTTTGTAGCCAGCAGACCAGTGCATCTTTGCTGTCTAGTCTGATTGCTTTGTTGAATATTACAGATTTGTGATTCACTATTGTATTCCAATAACTTTTTGACCTGCATTAGCAATGAGGTAGTTTTGTTCTAGGCTAGTCTGTACTGTCACGTCCCACACACAGATTTTTTCATGGCTGAATGCCTGAGAAGATTTTTTAAATCTCTGCAAGCTTTTCCAAGTTCTCATTTCTATACATGTATTTTGGTGTAAGAAAATAGGGCAGAGGGAAATTCTAGCTTCTTCTGTCCCTTGATTCTCTTGACTAGTAGGAATTATGTAATAATCCTTCTTTGTAAGGTTACTTTCTAAGTTGAGCACTTTCCCTATATATTCTAATCAAGTGAAGGAAAAGAAATGCCTCCTGGCAAAAGCTGTGAACCTATGAGACTACCTATGGATGTACTGCACTCATACAACCAAGAGGCACAATTATTTTGCTACAGGACTTAAGACTTTTGGTAGAATACAGGAGAGGGAGTTAGAGGAGCCAAGCTGCAACTTCTCCATGAGAGTCAACCTTGGAGTACAAAAAGAACTTCTTGAATTGCTTGGGGAGCTGATGAAATAATAGTAATGGATGCACTTGGACAGAAAGACATTTGTTAACATGTTCCTATTTTCTGGCAACAGGAGTGTGGGAGCTGAAGTCAATGTAATTTCACTCTATCTGTGTTCAGGAAAAGAATACAAAAGAATCTGATTTTTTATCGTTAAGCTGGCAGTACAGAGACTCACAATTTCTGAGTTCTGGAAAGCCAGACATTCTTCTTAACTGAAGAATATTAAAAAAAGACAGATTGAACTCTGCTTTAGGCCCAGGAGTGTAAATCTGGAATAAGTTCACTGGTTTTGATGAGGATACTTTGGATTTACACCAGTAACTGAGAATAGAACTTGGCTCTGTGTTTTATTCTTCTGGTGGTAGTGAAAAATATGATCCAAGATGTGCAAGTGATCACAGGAGTATTCTCATACTGATTCTACACTTAACTTTTAAATTCAGGATTTAAGACTGTAGAACAAAATCCAGCTTATACAAGAGTACCTCTAAGCAACCTGGTAAAGAGGATCTATAAAAAGAGTAGTAATCTAATGCTTGCATGGCTCATATAACTTCCCTGTATGGGTTTGTCTTGCCTCATGAGACAAGATTCAGAAAAGATTGTTGTATTTAACTTTTTTATTTATTTAAGTTTATGGATATAACACACAAAAATAAGTTTATGCAGTAATTTTCGGAAAAAGGCTGTGTGGTGTTGCAGGAACTGAAGAAGCCTGAATGAGTACTTTGTGTTGTAATGCCTTTACAGACATGTCAGCTATGGAGTAGATCATTATAGACACTGACATTGTCAGCTTTTGAACTGCAGCATTATTCTTTTTAGCCCCAAATTGTTTTATTGCAGGTAACTGGTTAGCAGGTGAAAATATCACAAAGCCAATAAGGCTGCTTAAGCCTCATGTGCTGTTTTGACACTACCTTCTCTTTTGTGAGAACATGTATGGAAAGTCTTACAACATAAAGTTAGAACCAGTTCAAGCCTTCAAAGATTACTTTTTTTTTTTCTTTCTGATAATATTCCATATCCTGCTGTGACTTTCCATTTGTTTAGTTGCTATAATGTAAAAACTTCCTGATTCACCCTTCTTGGCATGATAAATCCACAAATACTGTGCTTTAAAATGATACACAGATGGGAAAGTTTCTAACAGGCATCAAAGCCATTAAATTTGTACTGCTTTTCCTATTGTTTAGTAATCACTGAGAGGGAGTGGATCCCTCTGTGACCTGGCTAATTGCAATGAAAATTACAGAGTATTAAAAACAAATGGGAAGATGAAAAAGTTGCAGTAGGATTTGGAAAGGAATTTCAATCTCATGGACATTTATTGTCACTTGAGTGCCCAACTGCCTCAGGCTTCATTGGAAGTCCCATCATGGAAGCTGGAAAAAACAAACCCCTAGCTAACCCATGCCTCTAAACTTTAAAAAAAAGTTTTAAGAAGCCATAGTCACAGACTAAATAGGGCATGATTTCAGGACATGCTATGCTTCTGTCACTGGCTTTAATTGGACAAGCATGTTCATGTGCTTTGGTTTTTCCTAGCAACAGAAGAGAATCAATAGAAGTGTCATCAAGCAACATGCTTGCTCTTTATTCACTTTGATAATCCTTCTCCTCAGTGGGAAACTGCTGCCAGTGTACTTAAATTGTAATGTTTTAATCACACAGTCCCCTTGAACTCAGTGAGGTGATATTTAAATTTTAAAGGGATGATACAAGAAAACCCAAACACTTCTGGTGCTAAATGTTCATCAAACACAGTGTCTCTGGCTTTTCTCCCATTCCTGAATACTGAACAGTTGAAACCAAGTGAGATTCCAGTCCAGTAATGCACTTACTGTTTACATAATACTTGAGGGACATGAATGGCTTTATGAAATCAATCAAATCACTTCTGATGTTAAAATAAATAGATGCTTTCAGATACATTCTAACCTAGTTTACTCCAAACTAACAAATACATCTTTAGGGGTTTTTTAATTCTTTGGTACTGCTTTTAGCCTTCATTTTCCAGTATTCTCT
Source organism: Platyrinchus mystaceus (assembly GCA_035041135.1). Classification (NCBI taxonomy): domain Eukaryota; kingdom Metazoa; phylum Chordata; class Aves; order Passeriformes; family Tyrannidae; genus Platyrinchus; species Platyrinchus mystaceus. Next base: position 84,175,738 of record JAWWLV010000121.1, on the reverse strand, counting down.
CATAAGAAATAATGGGATAAAAGAATAGACTGACTAACGTGGTCTTCTTTTTAGGCAGAGAACTACACTTTGATGCTGTAAAAGAAGTGACTAAACACGTCTCATTGGGCATAATGAACAGGACTTTAAGTGATGTCATTAAAAATGATATACTTAGTTATTTTCTGATGAGGAGTATGTTCAGTCACACAGATGGCACATGTGTTTTATATGACATTTCTTGAGAGTTATTTATATGAAAGTCCATTACTATTCTGGATTATATTTCTCTTTTTAGGGACTTTCCCAAATGGAATTGTTGAATATACTTAATGCCTACAGAACCATGATCACTGCACAGTTACAGCAAAATGCATACAACTTCCTGGGTAATGATAGTGGGACATGGGTGAAACCATAAACACAAATGACTTCAATATGGCTGTCTGGTTTTTTTAGGTCTTTCTTTTGCTCTGTTCATAGAAGAGATCCACAGAATAGATCCAAGTATTACCCAAACATTCCTATTTCGGTTTCATATCCTCAGTGGTTTTGGGAACACGAAGAATTTTTATCAGTGGTAGCTATGTTCTGCTCATGCTAAGGCAAAAATATTGCTAGGAGTTGACAAGGCTCATATCCTTGATCCTTCTGTAATAATGACATGAGACTGAAAGGTTTTGTCACTGCTATGATGATTGACAACTGTAGGGCTGCACATTAAGATATCTGAGATAGTCCAGTGGTGAAAGAGTCTTAAGTCTACAAGAGAAAACTGTTTCTCCATAATCTTTAACCCAAACATTGATCTATATGCTCAGACCGTAGCTCAGGCAATTTTTATGTGTTTATTCAATGTTTTTTTTCTATCAGTATAGATATTAAACACCATATTGGGTAGCAGTTGATAGTGGAATTAGTACCACTGCTTGCAATACATGTTTCAGTATGTCTGTATTCAGTTAAAGACTAGTGGAATCAGAATAAATTCACCAGTAAATATCATCAAGACTGATAACTGATCATTTGCCATTTAGACAGAGGAACACATTATGATCAAAAATAAACATATATTGTACTTGCACTTAGAATACTAATCCTCAACATATTGATGGGCTTTCTCCAAAATTCTTCAGTTACAGCTTTGTCCCATTAGCCTGACAGTTCTCATTAAAATAAGATACCAGCTTTTACTACATATTCTGAAAGCAAAAAAATAGGATACAGCAAGGATAAGGTAAAAACCTTCTTTCATTGTCAGAGGTTCCACTGCTACAAAATGTTATTGACAAGTTGACATTAAGGAGAAAACCACAAACCATACCAATTACTTTTGTTTAGAAAGAGATGTCCAGGAAATTCAGATATGTTGAACCTGCTTCCTCAGAAGACCGTCTAGCCAGCTACTTTTAATTTTACAAGATTTGCAACAGTCTTAGCATAAGGCATTTCAGAAATTCAGTAATAAACAAGAGTAACTTTAAAAAGACTGAACAGTACAAGTAATTAAGCATGCTTAATTAATTTTACTGTTGATTTCCCAAGATTTATAATGGTCTAGAGAGACATATAAAACCCCTGAAACTGCAAGGTCAGGCAATTAATAAACCTTAAAATGTAGATCTATTGCTATAGAAAAGTTACTTCACTTCTGAGTTGGTAGAGTATTTATGGCAACTCAAGCACCGGCTCAACAGGAGTATTTTTAGTGTCTCATTGCTGAAAAACATTCTTAATTTGAAAGTCCAAATTTTTCATCCTTCCCACTGCACAGCTGACATCAGTCAGGGTGTTGTAATCCATGGTTTGACATGAGATGCTTTGAATGTCTTGGGAGTATGGAAAAAGCTGTGTAGTTAAATCTTTGCCTTCTCTTAGATAAGTCTTTTAGGCACCGTTTTGGCATCACATCAGCAAAGTCTAGGCTGACAGTCGTGACCAGGCTAGTAGGAGGCTTTTCTTCCTTCTTCTTTTTTTCTTTGCTGGTGCATGTGTAGCCATATTGATTCATCCATCTCTTCTTCAGTCTCCCAAACAACCTAGGCAAAACAAAGAAAAGAAACAAAACTTGTGACACATGTAAGAAGGCTGGTTGGACTTTTAACCTCATTTATTTGTATTCATTTGGTTATTCCTTCACAGCAGGAATTGTCTCCTTCCCAAGTTAGTACAAGATGCAACTCTAGAGGGGGCCTTCGGGAATGACTGCCATCAATCCTAAAATAACAAGTGCTGAGTTTGATCCAGAATGGTGTGTTTGCAGAACATATGCATCGAATAGTCTCAGTTTCCAAACTTACTGCGGTTAACAGACTAAAAGGCAAAATATTTCCATTTCTTACTCCAAAACTAAACAAAAATTTCTAAATGGCTTTCAGTAAAACTAGTAGGCAAATTTCATAGCTCTCAAGATATGATACAACAAAGCTGAACTACGCTACAGCTTCAAATATTTAGCTGCATTTCTATATAGATCTGAGAAGCCTCCAATTGTTTGATGGTCTGAACTGGTTTCTGATATCTAACTTGTTCTTGAAGATGTATATAGGGTAAGTCAGTATAGAAATGCCATAACAAATTTTGTATTTTAAATTGAATATACCAATATGAAAAAGTTACTATATTACATAGACCAAAAACTGTTGCACAACTTAAATAATTTTTCTGCAATTTCTGCAATGAATCTTTTCTGCAATTTACATTTCTTCCGCTAATTCTTCCCTTTCAAGGTTTCTGAATGCCTCATTGATTCTTTAGCTATTTTACCCACTTGTGACAAGCCATGACACATTCAGACACCGGTTAACTAGTAAGCAAAGCTACCCAGTGTGTCACCCAGGATTTACCACAATGGTGGTACCGCAATGGTGTGAGACCCTTTCCCTTCCCTGCCAGGGTGCAACCAAAGTCACCACCACAACTTGCTAACAGCCACTGTGGGGCTTGCAGGGGCGGCTGCATGGGACAAACTCTTACAGGTGTGTGAGACTCACACATCTCAGATGTTGTCTGTGGTGTTACATGAGACCTTCTAGCCTGTGTTCTCCAACTCTGCCTCCTGCTGTGCCTGGTTTTTCCAGCTTGATCCCTTGCCTGTTGTTGTGCTCCCAGTTTCAGTTGCCATTCTGTTGATTTGGCTGCAGTTAGCAGGATTTATGACTGTCTTATACAAGCCCTGAGAGGTAGCTTTGTTGGTGTGAATAATTCTCTCTCTATGTCCCTTAATTGCTGCTAATATTTGTTTTGTTTTCATAATAGCTCTAAGCCAGATTTTCCGTGAGGAGGTTACCAATAATGCTGCATGCCCTGAGGAGTTCATGTGCATGATCTCCTGCTGTGTCAACCTTTTACTCATTCTGGTAAACAGATCTTGTCTGGGACAAGTGTGACCTGAAAGATGACATGTGGTGCACTGATGCTTATCTAGATTTTAGAAAAATGCATGACCAGTTGAAGTCAGTCCCATAACTGTGACTGCTGGTGATATCAGGTTCCTCTCACACACTGTGTCCTCTGCATGAGCAGCTAAAGCCAAACTGCTTCAAGGCAAAGGCCAGATTACAGCAGTGCTATTTAATTTCCTATCCAGCATTTAGCTCCCCAAATTTTCCTTGTGGATTGCTCCAAACTGCCAGTCCAACCACGTGATTCAATGTGCAGCCAGCTGGCCAGAGTACACTCAGAGCCTGGTCAATATTTGGAAAGAAGCACACGCTGCCTGATTTCAGCTGAAATAATGGAATATCCATAAATACAACATGATTTTTGAAGAGGTTAAGCAGCTAGTCATTTGTTAGATTGCTTACCAATGATCTTAGTCTATCCATCAAACAAATTAAAGGGCTTCTACAAAAGCAAATCAGAAAACAAGACAGTGGAAAACTGTCTCAAGTACTTGGTTGATAGTCCAAAACCTGAGCGTTGCCTCTCACAGTTCAAGTTCTCAACAGAAGCAACAAAAGTTGAAGATAAAGGACATGAATATGAACTGGTTGCAGGATGGAATTTATGTATTTCCACAAAGATGTCTCTCCAGCTATTTAGGGAGGCTTAGCTCCTCATTCTCTCTCTGCTACTCTGTCTGACCTTTCATACTCCAGTGAGTTGGGCACTTTGAGCAAGAACAACCTTGTGCCAGAAGGAATAGCAAAAGTAGAAAAAAAAAAGACCAACATTCCCAAGATTACTCACTTCTGCTGCCTGATTTTCTCTTGTTTATTTATGAATTTACAGAAGTATATGTTAATTTCTATTCTACTTTGGAGTTTGAGTTTGGTTCGTTTGCTTTTGTAGAATTTTAAGATGCTGATCTTAACTTTCACTTAGCAGAACTGAGTTTTTTGAGTCTAAAAGTTTTGGAGTTTGCTTCCCATTCAGTCATACAGGAAGTTATCCAGGAAGCTGCAACCAAGTCAGATGATATTATGAAAATATGAAAGAATATTAATAAACTCTGAAGAATTGTGAAATGACATCTTGTGACCCTAGGTTAGCAACAGAAGGAAGTTCTATATAATTAAATTTAAAAAAAAAAAAGATTTGATCTACCTCCATGTTGATGGCAAGTTGCAAATTGAATCTGAGTCAGCAGTGCCCTGGCAGCCAGGAGGGCCAACTGTGTCCTGGGGGGCATCAGAAGCATCACCAGCTGGTTGAGGGAGGGGATTGTCCCACTCTGCTGTGCGCTGGTGTGGCCTCACCTTGAATATTGTGTGCAGTTTTGGGCACCACAATATAAGAAAGACATTAAGCTACTGAAAACCTCTAAAGGAGGGCAACAAAGATGGTGAAGGGCTTTGAGGGGAAGCCGTATGAGGAGCAGCTGAGATCACTTGTTCTGTTTAACCTGGAGAAGAGAAGAGGAGAATGAGTGGAGGTCTCACTGCAGTCTGCAACTTCCTTGTGAGTGGAAGAGCAGGAGCAGGTACTGATCTCTTCTCTGTGGTGCCCAGTGACAGAACCAGAGGGAATGGCCTGAAGTTGTGTCAGGGAAGGTTTAGGTTGGATATTAGAAAAAGGTTCTTCACCCAGAGGGTGGTTTGGTGTGGAACAGGCTCCCCAGGGAAGTGGTCACATCATCAAGACTGACAGAGTTCAAGAAGTGTTTGGATGATACTCTCAGGCACATGGTGTGACTCTTGGGGATGGTCCTATGCAGCGCCAGGAGTTGGACTCCATGGTCCTTGTGGAACCCTTCTAACTCAGCATATTTTGAGATTCTGTGATAAATAAAACTAACTAGGGGCAAAATGTTCCTCGTTGTGTTTGTTTAGATGTGTAGTGATCCTCATGTGTGGAAAAACAATAACACAGAGAACTGAAAGGAACCTGAACAAAGTGCAATAAGGTCCTGTGTAGTCTGTAAATGAACAGTTATACCTGGCATGAATATGCATCTGTGATAGTTTTAATCTAGACCTTCCCTAGTAACTAGTTGTAACTAAGGAAATGCCCATTTCCCAGGTTATTCCATCCTGTTTTTTAATGTAACAAGACGTAGAAATAAGACAGAGATTAGAGAGCTCGCTCTCTTCTCTTCCAGTGAGGTTCAGGAGCAGTGTGTCCCTGCGTGTGTCTCGCTTATCTAGAGGCTGAGGCCTGCAGTGACCGCTGGTCTGCTACGTGGGAGGCTGAAGAGTGCTGGACGTGTCTGCTGATCTTGTTTCTCTAAGGGATGTGGTGAGATTTTATTTTGTTAGTTCTTTATTTTGCTAGTTCTTGAGTTCAACTGTGCATATATTTTCTGTTTTGTCCCTTTTCCCCCTTTCCCTTTCCTTTCGGGGAAGTTTGGGATCCCTTTGCGGTGTACATAGTATTTTAATTGTATATAATGTAATATATGGAAATATATATATTTTGATATAATTCGGTTGATTTCGGGTCCTTCCATTTTTGTAGGTTTTTTTTTTTTTCTTTGCCCTAAGGGAAGAAGGGAGGGGGAAGGGGTTGTTACTGTGAGTTCGGGCATTTGGCAGGGAGCCAGGTCTGAGCCATCACAACCTCACCTGTTGTCTCACAGCAGGTGAACATGTTTCTCACAGCAGGTGAACGTGTTTCTGTGCTTCACCAGGACCTTGACAGCAGGAGGTTAGTCCTGTCATATATAATGAACCACACTAAATTAATGATGAATATGAATGGGTTTTGTAGACTGAAACCAGGTGTACTGAGGTCCTGCTGCTGACACTATGCACGTTTTGGAGGCATTGCATTTTCTTTGGAGTAATTCTAGTTTGGGCTGTTGGATCACAGCGATTAGAACACAGAATCATAAAGTTATAGAATGGTTTGGGTTAGAAGGAACCTTTTAAGATATTTAGCCCAATCCCCCTGTGGGCTGGACATTAGCAGCATTTTTTCTTTCTTTTCACTTTTTTTTTTTTCAGTTCAGCTTGTGTCTTAGTACTACCTCACAATGTGAACCCGAGCATGGTAGTGGGAGATGACCCAAAGAGCTATGCAGTAAATTCATGAGACCACTGAAAAAGGTCAGACTCTTGCAGATATCCTGTGACAAAAAATATACCTAGTCTAGATTATTACACTATTATTTATATATACTTTTCTTATTTTTCTAGTTAATGAAATGCATAATATTTAAAAGTTTGTCTGCACTCTCAAAAAAACCCCCACTTAGCTCCTTTGAAACCTTCATAGTCGTCTAGCTTCCCCTTATCTTTATATACTACAGCTTGCAAAAGATTACAGCAGTAAAAGGAAAAAGTGACTTCCAAACAACATTGTGGGCTTCATGGGCCTCTGTCCTACTTTGAACACCTCTTGACCTGGTTTATGAACTAAAAAATAGTGGGAAAGTGAGATGCAGACATCAGGCTTGAGAACAGCTGAGCAGATGCTGTAAAGCAGAGCTAAGCAGCAGTTACTAACTTATTTTCTTGTCATAGATATCTTGGGCTTTCCATGCCACAGTCACTTGTCTTACCCTTTAACTAGTATTTCAACCATATGTATTAATCAGCCTGCATATAGGGCAGGAAATTCATTAATAAGATCCTGGCCCAACTCTCAGTGACCTCAATGCAGGGATTTTACTCTTCATATCTTGAAAAAGACAGTGACTTAGGTATCACTCGCTTCCCTAAATACAAACAGACTATGCTATTAAATTACCTCATCACTTTTATATTAATGTGGGATTTATTTATTTATAAGGCAGAATACAAACATGAGTGTTGTAACATAGCTGAGAAACACAGTGAAAAATAAAAGCAGATTGAATGTCTTTCAGTAAATACATTTACTTTAATTCATGACTCAGGCCTAATTCTTGTCACTATTTTGTTAAAATAAATTCTAAAGAAAATGAGATTACAATGATAAAACGACATCTCTTACCAATGAGTACCTAGAGCACACATGCAAACAGTTAGACTTTCTGTCTATTCTGCCAGCTAAATACCACCTCAGCTTAATTTTTTACTATTATTTCCAAAACTATCCTTGAATTTTGATCTGGAACAGCTCATTCCCCAAACAATGTCTTAGACTTCCCTGCCAAAAAGAAATAATTAAATTACAAGAAAAATAAGCAATTTGATCATTCCCAAGATTAATACTTATTTTTGCCTGTAATCTACATTCAGGACATCTCTTCTGTCCTAAATCCTTTGTTGATACGCATCTGAGTTGCTTGAAGTAAGAGATTTCTCAATTACAACAACGCAGAAGTATTAAAAATGAAAAGTTTTTGGTCAGGAAATATCATATCATTGAAAATAAATTGTTCCTTGGGAAGGAACAGTATAAATTTTTATTTTTTTGATCTGGAAATAAAATTAGTTATGAAATTTTTGTGACATAGATTGTTGGCAATTTTAATTTTTTACTCCAATATCTGTACAGGCATAATAAATCTACAGTAATTTATAAGTTTATGACATTTAATGGTATGTAAGTGGTCAGCACTGATAAGTGGCGCTTGCTAGTGTCGACTCCATGCTTAAATTTGAGAAGGTATCTCAAAGAACGGAGAACAATTAAAATCTAACTTTACATGTAGTAGCCTATTACAATGGCTTTTTTTTATTGTCAGTCAAGATAAATTGATGGTGTGATAATTTTACATGTTCACTTAAGGATGAAATGATTTACATTTAAAGGGCCTGAGACTATAATTTTTATTACATATGATTGCTGTCTCAACTATAGATGTCTACAATAGGTGAGATAGGTGAGATAAATCCCACCTCAACAGACAAAAGAATTAAGGTGCACATATTGCCATGTTCCACCCCGTCAGCTTTTCCCATCATTCCTATTTTTCTGTGTTTTATCTTAATATATAATTTCAAGGTTTTCTACCTCTAGAAAAATAGGTTATTTAGAGCAAAACTGTCTCTTCCACTTGTACTTTTCAAGCTGTATACAGTGATTTAGTCATTTGAATATTGACACATCAACAGCAGGGAAAAGAATAAAATATTCCTGTCTTTTTTTTTTTTATTTAGCTTTTATAAAGTTGGTATACATAGTTACAGTCTTGTAATGTAGTAAAGGGGATATTATGAGAAAAGACTGTGATTGCTTATCACCTAACCTGACATTTTTTTAAAAAGAAAGAAGAGCAGTAACATCTTACAATTTTGCCTTTTTATTTAGTTAATATTTATTTTGCAGTACCAAACTGGATCTTGATGTTCAGTAGACCTTTAGTGACCGTCCTGAAATATCTTCATGCATAGAGAATAGAATAGAACAGGATATTTCAGTTGGAAATGACCTACAACAATCCAGTCCAACTGCCTGACCACTTCAGATGATGTTGACCAAAAACGAAAGTGTGTTGTTAATGGCAGTGTCCAAATACCTCTTAAACACTGACAGGCCTGGAGCATCGACCACCTCTCTAGAAAGCCTGTTCAGTGTTCGTACACCCTCCTTGTAAAGAAATGCTTCCTGGTGTCCTCACTGTACCTCCCCGGATTCTTCCTTGAACCATTCCCATGTGTCCTATGACTGGATACAAGGAAGAAAAGATCAGCACCTCCCACTCCACTTCCCCTCCTCAGGAAGTTGTAGTGAGCAATGCTGTAGTGAGTCACCCTTTAGCTGCCTTTGCTCCCAACTAGACAATCCCATGAAAATGTACAGTTTAGGAAAAAAAAGCAGAAAAATGAAAGGAAAATAAAATTAAACTATTTGCTTTGTCTTTCCCTTGAGGCAGAAAATAATCATGAGATTATTCCAAAAGTACAATAACAGTTCAAACGTGAGAGTCTGTGGGTCCTTGTGCATGCCTATTGTTCTTAAATGCTTATTGATCCTTTTCCATTCTTGTGAAACTAGTTCTCCGAGAATTTCCTCTCCAGTTTCAGCCTTTTTAAATTGCCACTAAGCAGTTTCCATTAGGACCTATAGCAAGAAAACTGTAGTAATATATATTTTTTTTTTAAATCTGAAAACTAGAGATTTCCTAGGCACATCCTGTGTAAGTTTTTAAGCATCTTATTAAGCAGTGAAGCCTAGAAGAAGGGGCTTATAAGGAAGGACAACTTTTCCAACATTTTTGAAATGAAAAATACATTTCAAATGTATGACTCAGTTATGTTCCAGCAAACAGCGTATTTTCAGAGTTTTTTTTTACTATACCATGAAATCCCTGAATGTAGAAGTAGCTACTGAAGCTGGATCTATAAGCAGTTGCAGTTTCTGTTCAGATGCCATGAGAATGAGAGTTGTAAGGTCTAATTAAGAAATGAACAGAAACTTGAGTGTTTAAGTAGCACTCAGTAGAGTTAGATGCCCAATTTTCCTGACTATATAATGAAGTTGGGACGTCACCTTAAAATTCATTTTGATATTGTTAAAAATTTTATCATAAATCTTTAAAAGTTACTGCTTAGATGTGGCAGTAGGAGATGTCTTATAAATACGAATGTCAAACTAGCAGAATAGATCAAATTAGAAGATACAGTGAGGCATTAATTTTAGATACTTTTGAATATTGTCCAAAAACTATGCAAAGTAGGTATGCACAGATACATATTCCCCACTATTTGATGGCTTATAGAAGCAAAGAAACCTTTAGGTTGAAAAAGACCTTTAAGTTCTTTGAGTCCAAATGTAAACACAGCACTGCCAGGTCTAGCGCTAAACCATGTCACTAAGTGCTACACCTACACGTTTTTTAATGACTCTAGGGATGGTGATTCAAGAACTTACCTGGGCAGCCTGTTCCAATGACTGACAAACTTTCTGGTGAAGACTTTTTTCCTTATTCAGGATAAACTTCCCCTGGTACAGCTCAAGGCCATTTCCTCTTATTCCATCACTAATTGCCTGGGAGAAGACACTGACCCCACTGGGCTACAGCCTCCTTTCAGGTGGCTGTAGAGAGCAATAACGTCTCCCTTGAGCCTCCTTTTCTCCAGGCTAAACAAAACCAGCTCCCTCAGCTGCTCCTCATAAGTCTTACTCTCTAGATCCTTCACCAGCTTTGTTGCCCTTTTCTGGGCATAGTCCAGTACCTCAATGTCTTTCTTGTCATGAAGGGCCCAAAACTGAACACAGGATTCAAGGTGCAGCATCACCAGTGCTAAGTACAGAGGGACAATCACTTCCCTAGTGCTATAGGTCAATTAATTGGTATTCATCCATAGCAGTTGGTAAGATGCAGAAAAACTATGACAGTCAAGCTGTTTTTCAAAATGTTCATGTTATTTAGCCAAAAATCATGTGTAAAAATAGCACTATAGTTTTGAAAAATAAGTAATTGTAGTATAATTTTCAGTTTCTAAAAATGTGGCTTGCTCTGTGTTTATAAAATGTAAAACACATTTTGAAATTACAGTATTCAATGTTGTTGCATTGTTCTTTCTCTTGTGATTTATTGCACCAGTGGTAGTCTGTACCTATAGCATTGTCAGTTAGCCACGTATTCTGCTATGCTGTTTTGTTTTTTTTTTAAATTTAATGAACTTGTTAAGGATTTAATAATCTTTATGTGTGTCTTAATATCAACATCAGTGTAAACTGAGAGTAACATCTTGACTGCCAGCATGTATTTTGGATGCGTATTAGTAAATATACTGGTAGGCAAAAGAAATTCTTCCTAGCTGAAATAACTGCTGAAAAAAGCTGTGTGAAAACCCAAATCACTAGGAAAAGCAAACTGGTTAAAAAGGCATGCCTTTCAGACAACACTCTGTGCTGCAAGTTTAAACATGAGAGATGTGCAGTTCCTGCTGTATCCATGAGTTCATGCCCAGTGACTTGGGTTAGCATTTCCTCACATCTGCTCCTTCCTTATATGTTCGCCAAAAACTTTGGAAGAAACTGTTTGAAACCACTTAAATACTTGTATTATTGTTTGTTTTTGTTTTTTTAAAATAAACCTTTTTCACATTAATGGTCTATTTAAACATGACACGGTCTGTCATAATTCAAATTGCAGTCTAGTTTTCCCATGATGTGTCTTAGACAACTGTGATTTTTTTTTTCTTGGAAGCCTAGCTTGCAAAGAAGTGATCATCATGGGCAAAGATAATAGTTTGTAATAGGAAAATCATGGAGAAAAACCGTAATAGCTGTCTTTTTGAAAAAGGGGAAAAACAACACTCCCTCAAACCTGAACAGAAACTTTCAATTAAAGCATTTGTCCCAAAAAAAAAGAATAGTCCAAACAAATAATCCTGATTTTAAACAGAAAAACTTTAGACTGATGTGATGGTAGTCAACCAATAATTTTAAATCACTTTATCAATTTGCACTCTTTTCTGAACTACATTGGTAACTTATTGTTCTAACAGCTTCTGTTTACCACTTCTTTGCTACACTTCACTGAAAGACAGAGACACTCTGAATTCTTGTGCACAGACTCTTTCATTGCCTTCTGTATGCCAAAGTTGACTCCCTTCACCCCTTTATTTCAGGCTATGTAAGGCATCCCTCCCCCCCCCCGGTTGACTAGTACACATTAAGGACCTTGGTCTGGGGCTGTTTCTGCAAACATATATGTATTTTCAGTTGCCTTGGGACATTTGTTTATTTGTAGTATCAAATTCTGGAGTTTAATTGTTTATCATCATCCAAAATTCTGATTTGAACTCAGTGAGGACAGAGTGTTCAAGCACTTTTATGTGTGGACTGTAAAGTTTTAAATTAAAAGGTATGGGCCTCAAGAGGATAGTTGTCTGGTTATAAAGACTGTAGGCACTTAGTGCACACATATATGCTACACCTCTCGTAGTGTTAAAGATGAATACAAGGTTACCAGCCTGTTCTTCTGAACCCAGACACAACAGCAGTGGCAATGCTTAAGGCAGGATCTCATAATAGGGGTCCTGAATATGGGTCTTGCACACTCCACTATTACTTTTTCAATAAAAGCCTTAACAAAAGAGTACACTTAAATCAGAGGAGTATGGAAGAGTCTTCATTTGTATGATTGCAGTATTACTACTGCTTTTGTGTAAGGGTTGTACAACTTAAAGCACATCTATCTCAATAATCTTTTTTTTGGAAACGTGGGGTTTTTTGTTACAGTTGTATGCTAGCAAAGAGTGTAATTGGCTAGTAAGGTTTAAAATAACGGCTGAGACAGTTAACCTAGCTTTTCCATTTTATTGGTAATAAGAGTTCAGGCATTTAGAACTGAAACCAGCCTGCTAACTTGACTTGAAACCCCTGTGATGTTGATTTAGCTCCTGTTTTAGCCAAGGTATGATAAGGGTTTTTTTTGTTTTGTTTTGTGGGCTGTTTTTTTTTAATGTAGTGTGAACATACCTTATGACTGAAGATCAGAAGGAACAGATGTCACATGGAAGAAGGGTTGGCACTACAGATGCTGAGAGTTCAAATTTGTGTTGTCATAGGTTGTGAAACTATGGAAATAACATTTCCTATTGGATTTTTAAAATTGCATATGTCACACAATAAGTTCTCCTGTGGAGACTTTTTTCCCTTTTCACTGGTGTTTAAGATAAATAAAAATAAAGATGATACTGCTTTCAGTAAAATTAAACTGTCATAACAGAGACAGATGCTGAGAGAAGAGATTGCAAAATGAAAGGGACAGTTAAAATAAGAGAAGTGCAAAGATACACATAGGGCTCCACTACAAAGTATGTTTCATTCCGAGGTTAGATATATAGTTACCTGGAGTCTTTCTATAGTAAGTAAGAAAAACACCCAACTTATTTTCAGTGACGGATTCCAGCCAATGGTAAACAAGTGTTCACCAGTTGTTCAAGGCCAGGCTGGAGTGAGCTCTGAGCAACCTGGTGTAGTGAAAGGTGTCCTTGCCCACGTCAGAGGCGTCAGAACTAGATGATCTTTAACACCCCTTCCAACCCAAACCATTCTATGATTCTATTATTCTAAGTAAAGGCTCACCTGAGTGGCATCTCAATACAATAGCTCTATATATGTGAAAACACCAGAAACCCTGAAAGTCAGGAATGTTGTAGTTTCAGTTGTTTTAACTGTTTAGTGAGAAAAAGGAGAATATGGCTTCACTCACTGTCCTCAGTTTGGGAACTGTAAACATGCCTTAATATCATTTAGAAAGTGACTAACATCTATGCATGACAGAGGACTCTAACCACTAGAAAAATACTAGATAATGGTCAGTGCTGTCAACTGAGGGAGGTTATAGTCTGTGATCTTTGGCTTTCAAATGGTAGATATTTGAACTCTACTGCCTTGCAGTTTTAGCAGAAATACGCCCATATCTTATAACTACTTTCAAAGCTATCTAAGTACAGGGTCTGGCAAGTAGAATTATTTTCACCTGGCAGCAGAGGTCTACTATTCTGAATATCCTGTGTAGTCCTTTCTTTATTATGGCTTCTTGCTAATTTCAGTACAGGAGCCTTGTTCTTCCTGCTAATCTTCACCATATGCAAATGATAAATGTTGGACGTCTCTGCCTCTAACTAATGTGTTATAGACATTCTCAGAGGGAAGGTGAGGTTGGAAGCAGGTTCAATAATTCCAGGGTACAACAATGGAAGCATTAGATCACCTCAAATTGCCATTAAAAATATTTTCTTAGCTTGCTTTTCCAGCTGGCTTAGATTCTATGTTTTAGCTCTGTGGAACTCGGATTCGTCTTGACCCTGAATGCATTGATGAGTTCCTGGTCCATTTATTATTACAAATGGTTACTTTTTAGAGGAAAAACAGTGACTAGGAGAAAGATTACAGAAATGTTTTCTTAACTCTGGTACACCTTGGGAAATCCAGGTTTGGGTGAAACTTTAACCTTCTGTTTTCACTGCAAGGTGGGAGCATTTCTATTCTACTGACTTCTGTTATTTTCACATTTCTATAAAAACTCCCCTGTGGAACAGAATAAATTCTGTGTGTCTCCAAATAGAGTTATGCGGATTATGTGTGCTGTTTTTCCTAGTATTTCATCAGGCTCATTATTAACATTGGACATATCAAAGGAGTAGCCAAAGCAAAGCAAACTGTAACAGCTGTGGAGATGCACATTTCTGTATACTGGCAGGCTAATTTGTGAATTATACTTTTTAAGCAACCTCAGTAAAATGTGTTCTTTGGAAAAAAAAAATGGCCACATATCTCTGTTTTTTTTCAAAGCTTTTAAGCTTCTTTCTCCCCTTACATTCCTGAAGGAATAGAAACATAGTGTGAAATATCACAGGCCAAGAGATTACAATAGAATCTTGAAAAGCAGAAGAGATGTGCTTGAGATATTTAAAAATTTGAAAATTGCAGTCACAGTAGTTCCTGCAGTGCATGGGAGTTACTAGCAAGCTGAAACAAACTCAGAAGGCCAGCTAAATACTTGTGGTGCTGGAAAAATGATGAAAGAAAAGGTCAATGGGCCCAAAATCCTCCACTGCCTAAAAAAGGTCATAGGGAAGGCAGGGATAGACTCTCCCCAAGCTGTGCAGTGAAGAGGCAAGAGGCAGAGGTCAGAAACTGTACCAAGGGAAATTCCTTTGAGATAAAGAAAAAAATTAATAAAAAAAGATAGTGGTCTGGAAGCCACTTGATCCCACCCCTTGTTCATTTTAAGGTTATCCTAAAGTTAGAGCAAGTTCCATGTCTGGTCTTGTTTTCTTTAAAAATCAGTGCATCAAAATCAGGCGATGAATCAAAACCACAAGTAAATTACCTAAGTACAATTAGAAATGTACTTTTAGAAACTACTGAATTTTAATTTAAATTTTCATGCCAGTGGACTCGTACATTTTATGATAGTTATTTTAAACTGTTCTATGAATGTTTCCCATACTCCGTATTTAGGTCAGACCTCTGTATTTATGGGGAAGTCTGAGTAGGACAGAAAATCTTATCTGTGGGACTAACAGGTGACCCAAACTAACTGATCTGATCAAATGCTTCATTCTTTTGAATCCTTTGTTAAGCTCTCATATCACACTGTTTGTGAGTAATGTTTCACATCATCCCCAGTTGGCCCAGAGACTATGTTCCATTCTTGAGGGTAATGACCCAGCCTCTATTATCAACACCTTTATCACCTATTGGCTAGAGTACAGTTGTCTGATAAACCTGAGCATAATGCCTACAGCACTTAGGGAACTCCAGCTAATAGAGAAGGATGGAACACATATCCATGGCCTCTCTGATTACCATGAGTACCCATGGAATTTCAGCTCAAGTTCAAATTTCTTTTATGCTGTCTGTGAAAAAGTCTATGATTGATCCAGTACCTAAGGGGGGACTACAAGAAAGATGGAGATAGACTTTTTACAAGGATGTGTAGTGATGGGACAAGGGGGAATGGCTTTAAACTGAAAGAGAGTAGGTTTAGATTAGGTATTAAGAAGACATTCTTTACTGTGAGATTGGTGAGGCATTGGAACAGGTTGCCCGGAGAAGTCGTGGGTGCCCCATTCTGGGAAGTGTTCAAGGCCAAGTTGGATGGGGCTCTGAGAAACCTGGTCTAGTGGAAGTTGTGTCTGCCCATGGCAGGGGGATTGCAATGAGATGGTCTTTAAGGTACTGTCCAACCCAAACCATTGTATGATTATAACATGTGCTCTTTTTCTATGGACAGTGCATTGTGGGGATAAAGCTCATCTCTCTGAGCTTCTTGTGGTTCAAACTGAGTTCTAGAACTTCTGCAAGGTCAAAAGAATGTCACTAGTTCCTGTTCCTCAACTCCAAGGTCTTCTTCCACTCTGCCTTTTCTGATGTAAATGCATAATAGTTTTCATAATCCTAAAGCTTAAACCCTGCCAGAACACTTCTCCTTCTGGAGAGAATAAGAAATATTAAGGCAAGAGACACACAGTTCTGTTGCTTACTGCAAAGCAGGAAGTGAAGGAGTGAGTGAGGACTGTGACCTATGTGGTGTACCAGGCTGACCACACAGAGCTAACAGCAAGTTCAGGGTCATAGCTGTGGCTTTCTTTTGAGCAGAGGTGGTTAAAAGGCGTAATGGCTAAATTTAGTGATGGAAAATATTTTCTGAGTTCTCTGAAAAATCCATCTTGTTTGCTACCACCAGAAACAGTTGATAAAAACATAGAATATTTTAAGGTTTTAAGTCATCAGGGTATTTACCCAAACATCCAAGTTCATTCCTGTTTAGTGAAACATGTGAGCATTATAGTGTTTTGTGTCTATTACTTTTCTATTCATTATGGCCACCTGAGAAGCAGGCCTGGATGTTAACACAAGAAAAAAGCAAGTTGCAGAATTTTCAGTTATGGAAGCAGAACATCTGATGAGTTAAAGCAAATATGAAATTGGACAAACTAAGAATGCTGTGCTAGTCCCTCTGAGTAAGCAACTAGTCTTGTGACCAGAACTAAAGAAGCTTGAAATTTTTATAGCTTGGACTGCTAATAAAGAAGAAATTATGTTTGTATGGCTGATACAGATGTGCAATTCCTACATCCGCTTCAAGTATAATAATAATAATAATAATGTTGCTAGGTAGAACTTCCAATATTCTATCTCCTGAATATAGTATCTCAAAAGAAAACCACAAAGGACTTCCTAAATATTTAGGTAGAATCTCCCCGAATAACTAACTATGGCTTTCCTAGGGAATTCTGTACCTCTCCTCTTCAAAGTTTTCCTTATTTCAGCCTTCTGTACTTGATCCAATGAAAGCAATTCCTTCTGTGTACCACAGCTGACCTACTGTACCACTTCAGCTTGAGAGCAATGCAATAAAAACAGCTAAAGAATGTGCTGATTAGAACAGTTATTGAGGAAGCATCATGAGGTTTATAGCACCTTCTTAGTTTCCTGATGCCTAAGATCAGCTGAACTAGCAAAGCAGAGAACTGCAGCTGGGAATCAAAACCAGCTTTAAAATGCAAATGTTACTGATATTATGGAGGAATACATCTGAAGAGGAAAGCAGGATGTGCCTTGACAGAACCAAAAATCTGTTCATCATATTATTTTGCCTAGACCTAAGCTTTCTGTACTCCAATTGGGAAGGAATTTGAGCTAAAAAGGTATATTTCAGGTTCAGAATAACTATTTCTTGTAAAATTCTGTATTGAATTCAGTGTGAAATGGCTGAACTATTCTGATTCCAGGAAATTAAAAGGAATCTTGCAATGAATTTACGGCTCTGCAACGAATTTGTGGCTCTGCACTGGAGTTGTAGGCACTTTTATTGTCAACATTTGAATAAGGTCTTGCGGCTCACTGAAATAACTGATTCCTCCACCCACATGTTTTTTTTTTCCATATAACTTTCTAGTCAGTGTGTCAGCAAGGGATTCTAGCCATTATTAACAATGATGACAAACCAGTTCTCTGACAAAACAATTATATTTACTGTTTCACGTGGGTCGAAAGAACACAGTTCAGCTGTAAATTTTGCTTTCTCAGGTCAGTGGTAAAATCACATTGTCAGTAAAAGTAAAGCACCTGCAAAAGCTTTGAAGATTGCTATCAGTAAGCCTATTCATTGGTATAAATTAAATACATTATGCAAATACTATCAATTTAGGAGTTTAATAGATAGTACACTACTCAGGGCACACATTTAAATTATATAAATAATAGGTATAGCAAAAGGGAAGCGGGAAGAGTAGTAAGGAAATTATCACAGTAATCACAAATAATTTCTGGTGGCTTTCAAAGAACTGCTAGGAATTTTTCCTGTTATCCCATGGTATGTTTGAGGTATATTAATGAAACAGTTTCAGTAATACAAAGAAAAAACAAATAGAAGAAAAAGAAAAAATTATTATGTTCTCTTTAGTCACATATGCAGCAGATTATGTAGATAACTACACTTCCCATCTTCACCTGGAACAGATCATTTGTGGGTCATCCAATACCTGATGGATGTCAATGGCTGATCAGTGTCTTTGTTCTGTTATATTGTGTTGTTATATAGGAAGTGTATTATATTCTCTTCTATGCAAAAAAGTGCTGCGGGTACCTCAAGGATGATTTGCATTGATGAATGAAAAGATATACATAACTGCAGTTGTAAAAGGAGATTGTTAATACAAATGCACACCGAGGTAAATGCTAACACGTCGGCGCTGTTTTCGTTGGCATAATGTTCTTCAGAGTCTCTGCACAGAATACTTTCAGTGCTTTCTTATGAAAGCTATTTGTCACTCAGTAACAAATTAAGATCCCTGTGGTCAGTCTACTCTTTCTTTCTTCATTGTTCTTAATTTATAACTTGATACATAAACTGCACAGGAATTTTCCAAACAGAAAGACAAGTGCTATTGCTTCATAGCTTTGAGCACCTAAAATGGCAAATATATTTGGATATGTTCTCACTATACTAAATCCCAAATGAAAGCATTAGCTCATCTCCATTGTGAATTCCTTTGTTTGTGTTCCCAAGTATAAATGATGGGAAGTATTCCTTGAACTATTTATTGCATACATTTCTGTATAGAAAAAAACACACAATATTACTGAACTACATCCACCTGTGTCTTCAGGATACAGTCACACAATAACCAGTACCTATGTCCAAAGAAACTTCTGGCCTCTCCAGAGCTGTTGTGCCATTCCAATTCTCAGCTACAAAGAAGAAAAGGATGAGAGAAGGAAAAAAGCAAGGAAAGTAAGCATGATGGAGAACAGATAAAAATAATACTTGGAGTGTGAGGGGGTGCTCATTAAGAGAAAGAAATAGAAAACCATGAGACAGAAACCTTGTATGCAAAAAAATTCAAAATGCAGATGTGTGGAAGTTACAGAAGTTAGGAGAAAAATTAAGAAAACATTCTTTTCAGCTCAAGGATTAAATGAGTTAATGACTTCCTGTTAAAGACTTCTCGTTGCTGTTGGGTTGTGTGAACTCATTATCTAGGCTAGTTAATGGTTCAGGCCAAGGTATAAATTTCATTATGCTTCATTATGAAAGTGCTTTTCAGAAATATTATTCATAATCGGTGCACTGTATCACTATATTGCTTATAGTGGCCTTTGCCTTAAATGTTGTACTTTATTTGAGCATTTCAGTGTAAAAAATAGGCACAAACAACATTACTGAACCACTTCCACTTGTGTCTCCAGGATACACTCACACAACAGTCAATGCCAATGTCCAAAGAGACTTCTGAGCTTTCCAGGACTACTCTGCCACTTCAGGTCTCAGCTACAAAGAAGACCAACTGGGATTTCTGTCTTGGCCAAACAATGCCATGAAATGCTATGTTTATTTATTGCAGAAGATAGAACCAAATCTACCCTAAACAGAAAGTGAATTAATGGATTCAAAATTACTATGTGTTTCCAACATAGGACTTACACGTCTCTTCTCACTTCGACTTTGTTTGATAAAAGTAAGTGTTACAGGCCTGGAGATTGACAAATTAAATTTGAAAGACATGGATAGGAATCACACAGTATATATTTATTATGGTGAGCAACATAAAATATTATTTTATAATAACTAGCTCCAATAAGAATATTTTAAATTATTTTTGCCTTTTTTTTTTTTTTCTGGATAAATGACAGCTCTCAGATTTTTCTTAGCTCCCTGAATCTACTTTCCTAGAATCTTAGCCAGCTCATAGTAACATAAACACAATTTATCCTCTTCTGTGTCAAAGTGGGCACTGTACAGTGCTCTTCTGAATGTTCTAAACTTGACCAACCAAAAATAGTTGGAAACCAAAAAGAAATCCATTACAGGGACACAGAAACTAAAGGAAAATAGCTTATTAGGCCTTGATCTAAACTATCCTAAAAATTATGCAGACTTCCATTGTGCCTCTGAGTTTTGCATCCAGTCTTTAAGACTACAAACAACAACAAACTGAAGCAAATCTTTACCTCTCAGTAGAGTTTCATTAATACTTTCCCTTAACTTCTTAAAATGAAAATTAGTATTAGAATTTCTAAGCATTATAGTGTTTATTATTTTGTTCAATCTCAAACCGTGAGAGCTTTGTGTTAAGAAAAATGGTATTTTACTAGTACTTGGAAATACTACAATGTTTTCTGGCATTGAATAAATCTTTAAAAAATAAATAATAATGAAACATTGTGGAACAAAATATAACACTTGGAAAACCTGATTTAAAATTGCATGACAAAATAAACCATTATATTTGTTGTGGGCTTGATTTAACAAATTTTGTTCTTTCTCTTTGGAGTTTTTTTCAACACTGTGATAAGCTGCCAGAGTGTCAGCTCTGTGTTTGAGAATTATGTACGTGTGTATTACTGAAAAGGTAAGTGGTAGGGGTCTTTCAGTTTTGGTGAGACAAGATTCAGATGTCACGAGGCTTGTGAACACAAATTGCTGAGCATGGCATATTTGTTTTCCATGATTAATGAGTTGTCTTGCCAAAGATGCTGCAGAAGCATCTTCACCTCCTATGACACTCTGGTCAGTTATTTCTTTTAATCAAGGTTATTAAAACAAAGCAAACTTTGGATAACTAAAAAGATACCACTGCTTTGGATTATACACCAAGAAATTTAAAACATAAAAGAATTCTGGCCTAGTATATGTAGAACAAATGCCATTTCCTACCTCTTTCATATGGTGTATAAGCTAGGAGAATATGGAACTTCAAGTTCTCTTGCAAGATCCCATATATATTTTGAAGAATGATGATTTTCTATTTGACTGATGGCTTCATGTTTTAAAACACCACACACATTATTAAAATCACGGCATAAAAATGAATTCAAAAGCAAACTTCAAGGTCAACGAACTAGCATTTCAGGAATCCTATTTTAGTCATAGCAATGACGTAAAAAAGAGCAAGAGATAAGCAATGACAAAGAGAGTATTAGTCAGTGGTTCCTAAGTTAACCAAAGATAAACAAAGATGAGAATTAAAGAAACCAGATGCACAACTCTATTTTCCATATCAGGAAAGTATCACAATTTTATAGTTCCTACAGAGACACTCAAATGCTGATAATCATTGCCTTAAAAAGCTAAACACTGAGAACATACATCAAATTTTCCCTCTTGTTACCTAGTTGGTGTGACAGCTCTTGTTCTCCCTTGTGAGATCTGAAACTCTAGAATAAATTTTATTTTTCTTTGTCAAACTGGGGCCAAATATTGTATGAAGAAAATTTACATCCAGATGAACTGCAGCATATTAGAATGCAAGTGGCATACTGCTGGGATTTGTCCTCTGATGTCCTCTGATTTGATATCGAGTTCCTCTTGTTTCTTAGTGCCTAAATTTCATCCTTCCACAAGCCAAAAATTGACCCAGAGCTCTCTCACTTATGGTCTAAATAGATGGCATAGGCCTCTGATTCAGCTCAAAATCTGAAAAAAGGTAAAACAGAAATAAAAGAGACATGCCTAAGCATGCCTTAATTGTTGGTTTTGAGGCGAAAAGGTTAGAAGAGTGAGAGACAGGAAAAAAAGTAGGGAACTGTATTCTGGTTTAGACTAGTAACACAGAAGTTTTGCTTTTCAGATTTAACTTCAACATTCCTAGCAGTAATGAACAAATGCTCTGCAGCTTTTTTTTCCTGCCTGTCGTTGCTCCTATTTCTCTTATCAATATTCATGAGACTCTGGGGTTTTTTTAAGTGCTTTGAATTGGACAATATCTACAGAGCAGCTAAATATAAAAGTGTAATATTTAGCCTAAAGTGTGGAATCATTAGAAAAAACTAATTAATTTTGAAAGATGAATTTGAAACAGGATGTTAAAGACACTGTAAGGAAGTAAGTTTCGTATTTGATATCTCTTCTGCCTTACAGGAATTTGAAAGGCTTTTCCTTGTAAGGGGAATAGGTGTCAGTTAGAAGTAAGTTATTTAGTTGTGTAACGAATTTAAAGTAAAAATTTTCTAATTTGTCTGAAGCAGAAAACTCCTTGAATAATATATTCAATAGAAAATCAGAAATCCAATAACAATTTGGAGGCATGGTTTTAAGTAAACCTCTGTGAGATGACAAGAAGGAAATATTTCACTAATTTAAAAGTGAGATGTTAACTTTCGAAGGATGGTATGGAGCTCTAAAATCTCCTAAAATATATCTGCACAGCTCCTGGATCTGCTCTATTACAGAAAATATTTTTATTAGCACTCATTGCACAAAATATACCTTATACTGTCAGGAAATTAAACCAAATTAAGTGATAGATCTTTTTATTTTTTCACTGGCACAAGTTCTGCACAAAGTCTGATTCATTTTCAGTGTAGCAACATGCAAACATACAGCCCTTTCACTAAAGCGGACACAAGGATGTTTTTAGAAACTTAATATTCTAAAAGCAAGGATAATATTCTTTGGAATAGTGGAAAGTCCAACATTGCTACTTCAAACAGTTCTGTCAAGCAAGATTATGTTCTTGCCAAAGCAACACCAATGCTTTTATAAGCACCACCCCAGAATGATCACTGATTAGTAAATGTTGTGTTGTTTATTTGTGTCCTGGTGAACTACCCAGTTCAATTCTGAAATAAGCAGCATTCACCATCATGTGGACAGAAGGAGCCTAATTCTACCAACTCTGCTCTGTTGCAGCTTTGCTCCATTTTTAGGCTGTAAAATCATCTTGTGCCTTTCTTTGACCCTCTCTTTTAATCTAGCCAGCTCCCTAGTCCTTAAATCCTCATAAAACATTTACTTATGTCCTAGAAATGCTCTGTATGAGAGAAACCTGCAGCAAAGACCCTGCAATCCACTGCCAAGATTCTGTGAGGAGTTAAGAGCTGACTGTGAGGGCTTGTCTGCTTCCAGAGCCAGGAGCAAAATCTTTGCCACAGGAAATAAGAAAATACATCAACAGCTTAATTTATCTTCCAATAGAAGTGCCTTGCCATGGGGAGGTACACTGAATGCCAGATGCTGTCACACCAAAATCTGAAGCAATTTCATTACTGGTCTTTCAAAAAAGGAATAATTATATATTCAATCTTTTGTTCAGAGATCTATTTGAGGAGTCCTTCTTAAGGACTTATAGAAAATATGGAACCTAGAGTGTTAGCTGATTGCAACCACATGTATCAAGGGCAAAAAGGTAGCATGAAGCCTGAGAAACAGTCTGACAGGGCCCTGAGAGCAGCAGAAAGCCTTTGCTGGGGCTGTCCACAATCCCTGGTCATGACACAGGACCCTGTTTGAGGGTGGCCCAGAGCTGCCAGCCCCTGCCCCAGTGACATCATGGCAATCCATCGCCATCCCTGTAGGTAGATGACCTCCTGGATGGACCCCCTCATCCCACAGTGTATGCTGTGAGTCTCCATCCCTGCTTCTGACTCCAGCTCCTTTTGGTGCAGGGCGGAACCTGGCCCTGGTTCATTGCTTGGTATCTCTGGAATGACTATAGATAGGCATGGCCAAAGGTTAAGCTAAGTCTGCAAACACAAGTCATCTTTTCTCAAAGTCATTGTTGCACTGAGTATACTTTAGGATGCTCTTCATGCTTGTATCTTAAATGGAAGTTTGGACAACATTATCTGAAAACATAAGGTGATGAAAATTAGTCAAGGTAATTCATGGTGAAAATCTCCACAGTTAATATTTTCTTAAACTGCTTATTGGTGCAAGCATGAAAGATGTCCTTCATAGCGTGAAGAATAAATTCAATAAAAGTTGAGAGATAGTTGAATTAATCTGCCTGTTAGATAGTCTTTTATCTCAAGTCAACAAATTTGGTAGCCAAACTGACAAATCTGTATTTTAGAGTGCTTCTCTGCATGATATTAGAAATAGAAAGTGAAGAACTGGAGTACAGAAGGAGGTAAATGTTAGTAGTAAATGAAAAAAAATTGGCCTGGAATTAAGTGATGAATGGGTGAAGTTGGCACAAGCTTTATTATTTTTTTTCAAAATTACTTCATAGCAGGAAAAAATTACGTAGCATTAAATGCTTTGATGATATCAAGATAATAGAAACTGTAATTATTGTACTACAGAAGAAAAAGAAATAGACCAAGGAAGAGAAGTGAGAGCAATAGACTAATAGATGTATTTATTGCTATAAATTAAAAACTCAGTTAAAGAAAACCAACTAAGAATGCATCCTGAGGGTGCTGAGTGGGATAGAAATGACAAGCTAAATAATTAACAAATTTGATGCACAAGAAAATGCATCAAAAGCAGTACTAAATAAAGTAATAAGTTGGTAGAAAGATTAGTCATAAATTTACTAAGACAACAGCTTGGTTATTATCTGTGTCACCACTCAGGCTTTGACTGAAACAGAGAATGTAGGTGTTGATTCGAAATCCAGTAAAGTCAGTGGCAATAATCCTTATGAGTAATAAATAGCTTTGAGACAGTATCTCAGCTGTTAGGATGTGCCCAGATGCCAAAGAAATCTTATCAGGAAAAAGGGTTCAAGAACTAAAGCAGATGGAAGAAAACTGCAACCTTTTCAAACTACAGATTATGGACACTTGAGCAGTACCACAATTGCTTGATGTTCTAAAGGCAAAAGTTTGTGAGCATCTGTGTAAGGAGAGGTTCTGGCTAGAGATCAGATTGCATGTTTCTAACCAGAAACACTGTTTCAATTTAGAAGTGGAAAAGGATAATTAATGCCAAAGTAGAGGCTGTCAGTATTAAGTGTTGTGTAAACCAAGACTAGTGCAAATATTAATTCATATATTCATATATAATTCTATGCATAGAGAAGCAGGTTTTCAATCCACATAGTTATTCTATGATTCTCCATTATAGTTCACATGGACATGTGAACTTTGTCAAATTCTCCTCTTTTCTACTCTTATTGGCTGTCTGTGGCAGGACATCATCCCCCAAGGATCTGACCAAGACAATGCCCACTTGCAAATGTGTCAGTGGTAGGCTGAGGCAGATGGCAGGCCAGGACAGAAGATATTGAAACCTCTCTGGGTTAAACAGTGAATTAACATCCTGATGGTGAGGCAACCACTGGAATCAAATGACTGTCAGTCCACTATAAAAGTCCAGTTCCCTTTCATACAGTCAGGATCTTCTGACATAATCCTTCCTGGGGTGTATGTGTGGAGATTCCTCCCTTGGGCTGGGGACGCCCCTTATGATAGTCCTTGAGGTTGAGAGAAATGAATCTTCCCACAAGACTGATGGATGAGTTACATCAAACCTCTCCTTAATAATGATGTCTTTTTTAGTAGCTTAAATATAATTTCTTCAATAATTGCTTTAATATAGTGCACTGTCCTCTGCTATACTACTAGTAGTTTTAGCATTCATACTGCGTAGTAAATAATTCTGAGCTCTGCCACTAAGCACAGCAAATCATTCACCTGCTCACATCGCACACAGGTGTCTCTTGCACTGTCCTCTGGTACTGACACCAGGCTCAGACACCCTGTGCAGCCAGAGGCCTGAACAGCCACGTCCCTCCTGAGGGGTTCTGTCTGGGTTAGCACGCTCCCGCAGGAGCAGCAGCAATGGCTTTCGCTCGTTTGGAAATCATCTCATGAATGTGGAAAGTATCTTGAGCTCATGAACTGACCTTTTCTTCTCTAAGAAATAAGTTAGCAAGTTAAATAATCCCCCAGTTTCTTTTTTGAAAAGCTTGAGCACAAATTTTAAGACATCTGGAGAGATGGTACAATTCTAATTTTCCTGACTGAATTACCCCAGTTTTGCAGATAAAAAATTGCCAATGAACATACTTTATTCACTATTATTTTCTGAATTCATCTTCCAAGGAAGATAATCAAAGTATAGTGAAGCAAAGATTATCCAGAGTTTGCTCATTGTTGTAACTACCTACCTTTATGGAAATAGTACACATACAAACCTTTCGGAGAGTACAAGGCTAAAAATTCTTTTTCTGAAGATGGATATTATTGCCGTATTATTAGAAATAAGCAGGCAAAGGTACTATTCTTTTATTCTGCATGCTTTTATCCTCTTGGTGCTTTTGTCCCTGAGATTTTTTTTTCTGCCAAGGTCTCTAGTACCACTTTTGCAAACTCCTTATGATCAGTAGGTGATGAATGCTACTGATTTTCCCTTCCATGTAGAATGATTAAAGTAGAATTTTTCTTAAAGTCTTATAAATTGGCTGATTTTAGGGGAGACTAACTGAAGTAAGACCTTTTTCCTTGTACTTTTTTATTGTTTGTGAACTTTTGTTCTCATATGTTTTATCATGTTCTCTGCCCTCATAGCACTTGCAATGACTATCTTGCTGGGAACACAGGTAACTCACTGTCTCCTCTACTACAAAACTAATGGGACTTCTTACTCCTTTCTCTTTCTTTTCCACTAACTGTGCTTTCAAAATGAAGGGTGCAGCTCATAGTATCCTTGTGTGGTAGCATGTGAGGAAATGTGCTGAGGGCAATTCTCTCTTCAGTTTTCTTGCAGTCCAGTAGAACTGTTCCCAGACCCTTAAGAAGTTCACCGTTTCCCAGATACTCTCAGTAACCTGCATCACAGCAGCATGTTGCTCTTGAGCACTGATGTAGCCATTCATTCCTTCTAACAGGTCACAATAGAGAATTACACTATTTTAATCTTTTATATCTGACAACACTTGAAGAAATGTATGTTGAAAGAACTCATGGGAAACACCTTGAAATGTAAACTCACCAGGAATTCTGACCCAGAGAAAAACCTAAAAATCCAATAAGCAGTGTTTCCTATTTTAGAGTGATACTGGAATATATTCTATTTACTGTGTAACTTTATTCAGAGCCCTGCCTTTTGAAGAGCACTTTAGCAATAAAAATTTCAAAATTTGCTAGCACATTCCTTACTTAGAACAAGTTCTTCCAAGCAGCTGTTAAGCAATTTATCACTGGACAGGCAGGCAGATATTCTGAACTCAGATACCATAATCATTAGTCTCCACTCTCTAGTTTATGGGATATCTGGTCATCTTCTGTATTGGCTCTGGTTTTAAAACTTCTGAATCAGTGGACTTGTGTGTTAGATTATACTTAACTTGTTCTACCATTAACCCTTACCAAATAAGTGTTTATTTCCTGTACAGGTAGGTCTAATTTGCAGCACAGACCATGATGTACTAACCTGCCCAAGAGGGTGGAAGAGCATGAAAAACTGTCTGGCCACGGAAACAAGAAAACTTACAAGTCTACCTGTAAGAAAGAAGAATCAGTGCAGTGGACCAAAAGGAAAGAAATGCATGGGTTTAAATTTTACTGATGTGTGAGCATGGAGAGTAGCAATGGGAGATGGGTGATGGGAAACTGTAAAGGTGTTTAGAGAGCAGAGTATTAAACTGGATTATGGGCAGGAATGTAGGGAGTGAGATGTGCGAATTGCATGTGGCACAATTGATGAGAAATAGACTGCTGGGATATAAAGTGATAAAAATGGATGTTCATATTCAGCCAAAAACATGCTTGGTCTGAGCATGTGATTGAGCTGAGCTGTGCTCAACACCTAGGAAAAGGATACAGATGGCCTCAGATAGCAGGAGGGAAGGCAAGCTGAGTGCAGGCTGGGGGCTCTGCTACTGAAGTGGATCTGCAATCCTGCGATGGCACAGGCTGTGGTGTCTTAGGAAATGACTGCCTTCAGTCCTTCCCACCTCATGGTTCCACTCAGAATCTAAATATTATGACACAGCCTTTTGTCACACACATTCAGCTCATAGCCTCCTTTTTCTGACTCCCATAAGTAACCCATAGCTGTTCTAATTCATTCTGCACATAACTCACCTGTTAGGCCAACAACCCAGCCCACAGCACTTCTTTGTTTTGGTGAATCTTCATTCCAGCTCTCTTCCTCCCATAGTCACCCCACCAGTTCTACTTCAGCCTGTACAGGATGGATAAGTTGGGAGTACCAGTCTTTTAATATCGGGTACACTCAGAGTTTCTGAGTGCATAATTCTTAGGAATGAATTGTGGACTTAGAGTTGGGTTGTGGCTGGTTTGCCAGTGTTCATTAAACACCACAAAATATACAGAAGACACAGACTGCTACACTGTAAATCAGATTCAATTTTATCCCCAGAGTTTGCATGAACTGTTAATATCTGGAAGCCATATAAAGTAGTGAGAAAGAAACTTCTACAGAACAAGCCTAGACCATTAATAGATATGTTGTGAGAAACTGGCTTGTGGGTCAACCCTCATTAAAAAAGGAGTTGTCACATTTGTTATCTTCTCTAGATAGAGGAAAATGTATAATATCATTCATTCTATGATTAGTTAAATTTCAGATTTACATTTTTGTTTGCTCATGCAGTTTCCAGTCATTCAGATTATTGGCCGTGGCTCTTCATTTCAGCATAACTCTGTGGAGACTGAAAACTGGGTTGCTACACATTGCCTGTGACATATCAAGTGTCTTTTCAGGGCACTTGGCCCAGTTTCTGTGCATCCTGTACTTGTGAATCAATCACAGGTCACTGGACTCAGTGTTCAGCTGCTGTGAGCTATCTTCAGAATATCTGTGCTGAAAAAAACCAGTTGTTGATTTGTCTTATCATGTGGAAAGGGAAGACAGAGACAGACCAAATAACTTCATGATTGCTTTGCATCAGTATTTGCCCGTTGTTATAACTTGATCATATTAAAAGGTGTAAAATTTGCAACAAGTCTTGGTTGCTTGACTATGGATATCTGGTAGGATTTAGTGGGGCATAAAGGATCCTGAAAAGTTATATGAAGATTGTTTTAAAACATTAACATTTACAAAAAATGAGCACTGGCAATAATATTTTCACACCTTATGAATGACTTTGTTAGAAAAATAGAGAATTAGCTGACTCAAGGACTTTGAATAAGTACTGTACTGTTAGCTTCAAGCCAGATTAATGTATACTATTTTCTTTGATACTTGCCACATGCTCTCACAGGTTTTGTTTGTTTGTTTGTTTGGTTTTGTTGTTGTTTTTATTGTGGTATTTCTTTAAGTATCAAGTGGGGCTGTGGGGACCCCCGGTGGCCTAGCGGTTAAGATGCTGGTCTCTCAGCGCCAAGGCCACAGGTTCTAATCCCGGTCCC
>JAWWLV010000121.1:84121721-84146328 GCA_035041135.1 Platyrinchus mystaceus | reverse complement strand
AATCCATTGCGCAGGCTTGAAAGGTGGGAACACCTTTCCCAGATCTTCGTTCGCGAAGACTGGCCATTATATATATAAGTGGGGCTGTGCTATATTTTGAGAGTTTATAGAAATTTTAGGGTTTAACTTCATATAACATGGTTAACAAACAAAGTTGAAATGCAATATTAAGAAAAAAGTTTTAGTGAATAGAACAAATTGCAGCTAATCACTGACAAAAGGTAATACGTGGACAAAGCATAGTAAAAACTAGGCATAGATAATCAGTCAAAATGAAACACAGAACTTTTTCCTGCAGAAAGTTAATTCACTGAACTATACTCTCTAAGGGTTGCTAAAATACCTATGTAGGCAGCTCAAGAGGACAGGTTAATACTAATGGTGACATCCTAGGGTGGCTCAGGTTATTAGGACTCTGGTGTGATCAGTATTTCATCCACAGGCTGTATAGGGAGGTGATCATTTCAAGAGACCCCCGAACAAGGAATTACAAAACGCAGAGCTGTATCGGATGCTGATATTTCAGTTACATGTCTCAGGCAAAGCCATTGCTGTGTTTAGCTCAGTCAGATTTAACTTCAAAATATATGCTTCAAGTATGGCACAGAGTTAATATAGCCTAAATATGTTTCAGCATATGACCATTATTATATAACTAGGGAAAAGATTTCCACTTTTTGTAGTTGAAGAGTTCCTGAGAACTAGAACTAGGTATAACAACTCTAGTCATCTTTTATATATATCTATATATCTATATATCTATATATCTATATAACTATATATCTATATAACTATATATCTATATATCTGTATTTCACAGAATCAGATACACTGATCCTTGTATCAGGGATCAAATAAAACTGAAGGAAAAGATTTCTGAGTTCTCTGAACCTCAGGGTGTGAATAGAGACTATAATAAAAGTTTCCTCCTTTTTCAAAAGAAAGATAAGTATTTATCATCTTACATTTTCTTATCTGCATATAGACCTCCTGGCTCATTCTCTGACGTAGTATATAGTATTTGCATGTGCAACATGGAAGTACATTTATTATTACAGTATTTAATGCTGGTAGAATGTTATATATAGTTTGAAAGAGAGGCAATATTGAATGAAACTCTTTTCTCCCAGAAGATATTTGCCATATTAAAACATTTAATAATGAGAATGTGAAGAACACGTATATCAGTCAGAAAATTATATCCTTATACTGTGATAGGTGATATGATATCAGACCCTACAGGTAAATGTGTTGGGAGAAAATGTATTTTAAATGGTTTTCAAAAAGATGTTGGCAGCATTAGGATACTGACCTTATAAAATGTGAAGGCAAGAGCAAACTTCATGGATATAGATAAAGATGACTTATACACAAACACAAAGTTGACTTATTCCAGTGTCATATTCTTTGATACATTAAGTCTGTTCCAGTAGGAGGAGAAAAGAAAAGCAAACCATTGAGAAATTATATTTCTGTGTGGAAAAAAGAATGCTATATACCCTTGCTTATATTTGTTATGTCACACTATTTCAAGAAAAGAAACAGAGCTAACTAATGGAGTGTTATAAGGAGATTAACAACAAAGATCAATAAATTGAGACAAAGTATAATTAAATTACTCATCACATCTGTGTAAGAAAAGACACTGATTTAAAACATGGAATCTCCACCTAAGCTTTTTATCAAATTAAAGTGTGAACAGGTGAAAAATGGAAAAATGCATAATTTAATGCAATGAAATTTATCTCAATTATCCATGCAGGTGAATCTCTAAATGTAATGTTCTGCTCACCAATATTTTAGCTTTGATCTTTTTTCAACCAATATCAGAAAGAGATAAAATCATTGATCACAGAAATCAGCTATTTTTTCTGAAATTACATCAGAAATGAATTTGTTTAGAAATTACTTAGCTCTGTATTATTTTTGGACAGTTGCTATATGCTAATAAAAGTTATCTCACACCCACAGGCCTCACTTCTTGTTAATTCTGGGGCTTGTGGTGTGTAACTCTGAGGTTCACTTCATGAAGGCTCAAGGTAGCCTTCTTGAAAGCTCCCCAAATTGTAAAAATGGTACCAGTAGCTCATGTTAATCTTTGTGAGCAATTTTAAAATAGATTGTAACTAAAAAATGTAATGCCATTGTTTCTGCTCTCTGAAATAGAGAAAGCAAATGTGTTCTAACAGGTGTGTTTAGTAGTTTTTCTCTGCATTTCCCTTGGAAATAGGACCATGTTGCATCTTTGAATTTCAGAAATGGATAAATGGCCATTTATCTACTTCCTTTACACTCGAATTTTTTTCCCAATATCTAGAGTGAAATATCCCTTTTGAATATTAGTACATTAGATTCTTGCTGTGCCCGTGACTGACATGAGGAGACGTAGTGCCCCTGCTTTGACAGAAACTTTGCATGGCACTCTTTTTGTTCTCTGCCTTTTAATGCCTATCTTTTGATTTTTCCACCATCTGAATAAACCATATTTACTGTGACTCTGAGTACTGCTCTCTTGTCTATGTTGTTGTTGCTTAATTGGGATGCAGTGCTCAGAGATTTGGTTTCATATTGTCTCAGAGGTTCCCAGGCAGGACACTGAAGATGTTGGATATAAAGTCATCCTTCACATGTCCTGCATTAATTCTTTTCAGATCCAGATAGTGACTGTTTTTCTCCAAGATGGCTTGGCATTTTGAGTCATTATCCAGTTTGCAAGCTGTAATAATCCCTCTGCCCTCCCTTGGGCAGGTGGGGTGTATGTAGATTTATCACCTACTTGCCTTGGTACTAGTTTAAAGCATTTCTCAAGACCCAGCAAGACATTTTGCAGCATTTTTATATTTGTTGATGAAGAAGTAGAGCCGTGACAATGTTGAAGAAAGCCTTCACTTGGATAGCAGTACAATCAGCACTGTTAGCAGCTAGGGTGGTGCAAGTTTGTAGACTTTCTCTTGAGCTGTCAAAATTCAGTAGTGATTTAAACCAATGTAAATAAATGGATTGTGCCTTAGATTTTATTAGCTGACCAGTTCACTGCTCAGATCTCTGTTACATGCTATTTGAACTGTTAAAGAATAGCCCTTGAATGTTTTGTAAATAGTGTGTTAATCTCACTGGGATTGTCTGCTTGTCGTTGCTTAAAGAAATAAACATTTTAAAGATAAAATATTGAACTTCAGAATATATTAAAGTCCAAACTTAGGGAAAGCCTAGTAGCCATTAAAAGAGAGCTTCTTTCAACCTTGGTTCCTTTTCAACCATTACAAACTGTTCTAAGAGTTGTAGAACCTTTCATACAGTTTTCAAGAAAAGGTTAGATGTTTTTGCCATAAATGAGATCCTCTTAAGTTCTTTATGTTAAATTGTTGTCCTATTACTCTTGAAAGGCACTGCTTGCTGCTAGGACACCAGGTTGCCAAACACTATAGCTTCAAATAGGCTTATTTTTCACTCTATAAAGATTATTGGGGCTCCTCAAAGCCCTAGCTGCTTGGGGGGAAAAGGAAACAATTCTTCATCAATACTCATAATGTCTCCTAGGCACATGGAAAAATGTGGTATTGGGCAGATCTTAAACAGAAGTTACTGAGCTTAAGTAATGTGTGGGCTGGAAAAAGAAAGATGGGTGCAGCGTCACTCACATATTTTTTCTATATGACTGCTCTGCAGCAACCAGTCCCAGTAGTGCAATACAGCACAGGGAAGCTGATAATAACCTAAAACTTCTGTAGCATGTGGTCATACATAATTCATCTTAAAGAGCTTTCTACTGAGAAAAGAGTCTGAGCAGTTTTTACTTCACTCTTCGGATAGTTCCCTGTTGCAGAATGTCTGCTGTCTCTCATCTCTCCTGGCCAGCTATGTTCTGCAAAAAAAGTCCACGGAGCTTTTTAGCCATTTTTACTTATTTTGCTTACAGAAAAATGTGTTTACTTGCAAGAAAGCAAATTCATAGGAAAAAATTCCAGCTGTGCATACTGACATATGCTCTTGTTTCCAAGTAAAACAAGAGTGGTGGGATATTTATTCATTGTAGAACATAGCATATAATTGAACTTGTCTGAGGAAAGGAAAGATTTTTTTTTTTTTTTCATAGGAAACAATGACTAGGAAGCATTTAGTTATATAATTATAAATAAGATCATATTTTGCTCAGATGCAGATCCTGTAGCAAAAATGTGTTTTCCAGACAGTGGAATGGAGATCCATTCTACATTCGGAGGGTAGTTACATGGACTTTGATAAAACATATATTTTAAAAAGCATTCAGTTTTCAAATTAAGTTTTCAAGAGGTAGAAAATCCATCAGTCTGGATTTTCTGGGTTTTCTCATGATTAGTCAGTCTTTCTGCTAAAAAGTGAATATAATTTTTAATTGGAGGTTTTTGGCTTGTATTGTACAAATGGCAGGGTTTCTGTGGCAGTGGACTACGAGGTGCTTTGGGTGGGAAGTGATGTGAGCTGCCCTCATCCAGCCACAGCAAGGACTGAAACCCATGCAGGTTTTCCCAGACTGCAGATAGCTGGGAGGAGTGGACTGAACCATGGCTAAGGCACATTTAAGGTAATATATAAGTAAAACATGTTTGGAGACGTGGCAAGAACCTCATGGGAGGACATGTGGAGGAGATGCTAGGGAGATGCTAAGAGAGACAAGCTGTCATGGAGAGACATGTAGCAGGAGGTGTGCATGTTGGACAAGGCATTAATGTTTATTTACATGTTTGTTTATCTGTTTGCATTTTCTTTTTCTCCAATACACAAATCAGTGATTAGAAGTTTGTGTTAACTGTCAATAAAAGAGGCAAAACTTCCCCAAGCTGAGACTCTTTTGCCTGTGTTTACCTTCTAGCAGTTAGCCATTGTTATTCCTTTCTCTATGAAACGAAGAATTTTTTTAGTATGACATTTTCTTTCCAGAAAAGGATGCCTAAATAACATTCAAACTGACTACAAATCTTTTTGGTGAATCTATAAATATATTAAACTACTGATGTCTCTGTCATTAGGTCAGTCCTTGAAATGATTAACTGTCAGTCCCCTACAGCCTTTTCAGTTTCCAGTCTCCTTTTAAAAAGTGGAATATTGCAATACTCCACTTTGGAGTATTGCAATATTTTCTATGCTGTTATGTAAGAAGATAAAATAAACCTTCCCCATACTGACTTTTTCCATATTTATCTAACTCAACTTCAATAAATTTAGAGGGAACACCTAAACAAGATCTTATGTTGAGCTTTTAATTCACTACAGTTCCTTCTTTATCTTTTATAGGTATGACTCCTGTCTGCCTCTGTCCTCCACAGATAGATAGGTTGTGCATACAATTTACTGAAATTTTGCACTTGTCTGCATTTTTAAATCATCACAGCTTCCAAAATGTTTCAAACCACTCCTTATGACTGCCCCATTCTTATTTACAAATGAAGAAACTTCTCCCTTCACTCCTCCTCTGCTTACTGCCTTTTTCCCTTAGCTACCAGTTTCCTTGTGACTATCAGTTGCCATAAAGAGTCAATGATGACAATACAAGAGAATGCCAAATGTAGTCCTAGCTTTGCAAAAAACCTGAAACACTAAGGAATTACACATTGGTTAATCTAATTTGGCCTCAGAAACAATGACTAAAGAAGTTATAAAGCTATCTCCACAAAAGACAAAGCAATCGGAATGTAAATAGCCAGAAGACAAGAAAAAACTAGCTGGTATAGATTTGTCAAGGACAGGTCATATCAAAAAATTGAAGTTTCTTTTATGACTAAATCCAATTTTCTCCTTTGACAGGGTAAGTGGCTAAATGGATAATGGGAAGGTACATGTACAGTGTGATATATTCTGAGCTTAATAAGGTTTTCATGCTTTTCTGCATGACATTCTCTTAACCTACGGAAATATGAGGCAGTTATAGTGACCATGAGGTGAGTATAGATTTGGTAGAAAAATTTATCTCAGAAAGCAGTAGAAAAATGTATCTCAGAAAGCAGTTATCATTGCCAATCCAAAAAACATGAGTTCATATTTGCAGAATAATAATACGGAAGAGGAAAATAAGTGTCAAGGCTTATAGTGAAATATAACACCATTTAAACAATACTATTGCAATTTTTTTATCTTTACTGGAAGAATAGAAAAAGGAAAAAGCCTAGGAAAAAGCAATGCTTAAGATCAGATGTCACTGCCATTTTTTCTTATTTATTAGATTTTATCAAAGTATTTGCTGGACTTGTATCTAACATATGGGAGTATCTGCAAACGACAGAAAGAAAATCTCAAGGTAGGAAACTACACATAAAATGTCAGTGAAGAAAGAAATGTATAGGGAAGTTGTATGCTTGAGGCTTTTGGCCTTTTGTGTGAATGAAATCAAATCAAGAAAATTATTGTTATGTTGTAATCATTAGAAGTCATTATTCTCAAAATAATTTTTAATACACTAAACCCAGCATTTGTTGATTCTTATGGGGATTCTGGTATACCTGTTACAAGAAGGGAAGAAAAGATTATTGCTCTTCCTTAGAAAAAGAAGGGAGACAGACAAAAGTAAGCAAAAGCATTCTGTCACGATGGGAGGGGTAGACATCTGCTCTTCATTAGAGGAGAAAACCCTTATAAGAAGTGTTTACGTTGTGGAAGAGAACATTCTTTCTAAATAAATATTGCAACAAGATCTGTTCATACCCTGACCCTTTGCTGCTGCGGCCACAAATGAAGGTCTACAAAGAGCCCATTTTGCAGTCACAGTGTGTTTTCTTATATTTCCTTATGAGTTGAAGGATCATGAAGACATGGGTCCCTGGAGAGGATCTGAAATGAAATACTTTTCCTGCCTATGGCTATATAGTACTTTACAATATCATGCCCTTAAAATTTGAAATCAAGAAGTCAAAAATGTCTCCCCCACCCCAAAAAAAAAAAAAAAAAAAAAAAAGGCAACCCAAAATTATGTTAGCAAATTGAAATTTTTTCATAAAATTAAAAGTAGGATGCCTGATCATCTTTCAGAGCATTTCTTAAAGGTGATATCTTTATATATGCTTAAACTCATTGAAGTTGAGTTGTTTAACAGTTAAACCTTCCAAAGGAGGTAGTGGCCTAGGATCGTGCTGTGACCATAGCTTTTTGAGTATTGACCGTGTCATATTTCTGCTCTGCTTGGGAGCCATATGGAGTTGTATCCAAAGTGGAGACATCTACTGAAAATCCCAGAGGTTGAAAAAGTAACTTTCTCTTCGATCCTTGCCATCTTGTTTCATTGTTTTGCAGCAGCGTGCTGGCAAAAACCAGAATGTTCTATAATAGTTCATCTGTTTCTACTACATGGCCAGCCCCAAGTGTTTGAGTGGCTAAGCACGTCCAGTTTGATTGGGAGTTTCTTTATCATTTTTGCTCCACTGACTCAGCTTTTGGGTTTAGATTTTTTTTTAATGTTCAGACAGAGCGTGGGAATTTTATTTATTCATGCAGTTACTGGCAGCTAGTTGCTTGTTTTGCCCTTCCTCCCAACCCATCGCCAGTGCTAATTTCATCAAATCTAGGTTGTGAGATACAGATATTGCCAGAAACAATTAATTTTACAGAACAGTATGTATTTCATTGCATATATATACATTTATTTATATAATATAGCAACACACAGGCATACAATATTTATTCTGAATAAAGCAGTTGCCTCAATATGGGAAACGATGCTATAGATATTTATAAATATTAATGCAGGGAAGAAGCTGGGAAAGTGTCTCAAGGTCAGTGGAGATTAATTCCATTTCCTAGGCTCCTTTCCATCGTCTGCCCATCTCTGCTTCTGGAGAGCAGTCATAAACAAACCAGCACGGATACTCTTACATTCTTCTCTCTGCAGTTATAAGATCTTTCTGAGCTGAGTTGCACAACACAGACAGACAGACACATATACACACAATTCACCACTTCATGCTATCAGTGTGGGAGAAACATTTCTATGTCTTTAAACATTTTATTTCATCCACATCCTTAATAGAGAAGTCAGGCTGCTCTGGAATGATCATTATTCCTTCCACATCTCTTGTTTCAGCCCTGTTACAAGAACCTCCTAGTTTTCTTCTACCACTGGCTATATCTTTGAATCTCTGGTGTTAAAGATTATCAGAATAGAATAGAATAGAATTAGAATTAGAATGAATAGAATAGAATAGAATAGAATAGAATAGAATAGAATAGAATAGAACAGAACAGAACAGAACAGAACAGAACATTCCAGTTGGAAGGTACCTACAATGCTCATCTAGTCCAATTCAGGGCTCAGCCAAAGTTAAAGCATGTTATTACAGAGTCACAGAATCATAGAATTGTTAAAGTTGGAGTAGACCTTTAAGACTATCAAGTCCAACCTAAATTATGGGCATTTTGCAAATGACTCTTAAGCACTGACAGGCGTATTGGATTGACCGCATTTTAGGAGCCTGTTTCAGTGTTTGACCACCCTCCGTGTAAAGAAATGCTTTCTTATATCATCTGAACCTCCCCTGATGCAGTTTTGAATCATTCCCACAGATCCTATCACTGAGTACCAGGCAGGAGAGTTTAACGCCTCCCTCTCCTCTTCCCCTCCTCAGGAAGCTGTATACAGCAATGAGGTAATCCCTCCACCTCTCTTCCTCTGTCTGTGGATTGTCCTTCAGGTTTTAATATTTTCCTCAGTTTACTTCCTTGTCTCACCTCTGTGTCAGAGTCCCAGACTTAATTTTTTTATCCCAACATATGATCACTTAATTTGCAGGTTTCAGGGGACAAGCTGTGATAAATCAGCCTCTTTGGTGGCAGTTATCCTGCCACTCACAGTGTTTAGCTCGCACTTGTCTCATACAGTGTGATGCTCCTGGGATTACGGAGTGAACTGAAGCTCTGCAGTGCCAGTCCCACTTTCATTATGAACCAATTATACTCCTGCCATGAAAAACAAGGTATAACATTTTTAACTTTCCTGCAGCCTCTTAAATGGCCTGTTTCAAAATGATAGTTGTACATTGCCAATATAGTTGTATTCAGTCTTCAGAGGGGGAAAAACCGAAAACAACTGACTCATTTTATGACTGTAAGCTTTAAGATACATTAACTGTATCCTGTTTACATAGATTAACTGTGCCTATGAGCATGCAGAGACTGCAACAAGAATTCTCAGTTACAATTCAGCTCAATGAAGTTCCATTCCCAGAAAATGAAAAAAAAAACCAAACATGGAAAGAAAAAGAAATAATCCAGAAACTCCACATTTATACCACAGCTAGAGGTCTATAAATGTATATAGTGCTCTCTTTATATATATCTATATATATTTATCTATCTATAAATACATATAGAGCAATAGACATAGCACTGAACTCCTGGGAGTAGGACTTAAAATGCTCTTATGGTCTCTTTTATACTTTTCCAGCCTGACCACATCACAGAACTCCCATTAATGTCTGCAGAAATCTGTTCTCATCAGCTCTGTGAGGTGATGTCTTGGGTGCTGTCAGTTTGTATTAATGAACCTTCTCTTCCAGTGAAATTTAGAAAGTCACATTTTTCTCTCTGTGTTTTGTTTTCAGGAACATAAAAGTGGGGTATTTTATGTGATATTTGAGAACAGTAGTTGAAGAAAAAACAATCAGTGTCCTAAAGAAACAGGATGAAACAAGTGTACAAGTTAAAATTACACAACACTTCAAAAAAATTTTGGTAAAAGACAGTCAGCAGGTACTTTTCCCAATGAACCAGCATGGGGCAGTGTTATCCATGCAAACTCAGACTGCCTTTACTAGCAGAAAAATCAGCAGTATGTAAGATTCAGGCATAAACATCTGAACAGACCTGGAGCCTCTTGTAAGTAAGTGGCTTGGACAAATATAGCTACATAGAAATGACAAAAATCATCTTCAGCCACAGAATGAAACGTATTGCTTTGTGTTATAGATTTTAGGATGCAAAGTGTCATAACAGTTAAGCATAGGTGTTCCCAGCTGTAAGGATGATGATGATCATGATGACTAAGATGATAATTAGCAATGTGTCCAGTAGCTGAGGATCAGGAAACAGTAAATCTAGTCCTGTTTAAACTCATACTAAAAAGGTCATGTAGAAAGATCTGGGCAGAGGGAGGCACGGGGTTTTACTGGGTTATTTTGTATGCATCTTTAAAAATGAGAGTGTTGTGAAAAAATTCAGGATTTTTTCAAGGTAGCAATAGAAGTGTGTAAGTAAAAATTTCAAAAGCTATGATTTGTCAGCATGCTCAACTCCTTTTGCTTCTAATTAGTGTTAGGGATCTGGCAAAATATAATTAATTCCATTCCTGAATTCAGAAAAATCTATATATTTTGTTATTAAGAGACGATAGTTAAGGTTTGGGTTTAACCCATTACTGATGTCATATTTCTAAGCTACCTTCCACAAAAACATTTTTTTGAAAAGCAGCCAAATAAATCCTGCTTTAGAGTTCTATGGATATGGACATTAAGGCACTTATTTTATACAGTGGCCAGGATACTTGTATGACAATCAGGATCACAGCAAAAATGCTAGAAAATGTTTTCCCTAAGCCTATTTTGTCTTCATATGTGGTGGCTAGACAGCTGCTTACCAATAAAATATGGTACTTGGAAGGAGTAAGAATTAGTGTTTTGTGGTCACTGCTGATCACCAAGACAGAGGGGAAGAGGAAGCCTCTGCCGTTGGTGGTGAGGAGATGCTCCTGAACCCTCCTGTAGGCCTGTTAGAGAATAACACTAGAGCAGAGGTGACCCCTGGCAGGAATTGTACAGTCTCATCTGTGAATAATGGTAAAGCCGTTGAAAAATAGGATTTTCTGTTATTTTGTTTGAGTTCTGTCTGTAAAGAGTTACTTGGCTTACAAATATAACCATTTAGGACTTAGAAGCACAGGATAAAAAACAGAGAAGGAAACAAATTTTGTTGCTGCAGAATTTGGTGGGGCTTATAACTTCCTAGTATTTCAGCAGTTGCCCTGAAGTTCAGTAAGTCATTTGCAGGGGAACACATTGATTGAACAAACCAGTTCTGGGTGTCAAGGGCACTTGATTACTAGGTTTTGTCAGGGACCTGAAGTTTTGGCAGTTTCACAGTATCACAGAATCACAGAATACACTGAGTTGGAAGGGACCCGCAAGTATCATCAAGTCCAACCCTTAGCCCTACACAAGACCGTCTCCAAGATCACACCATGTGCCTGAAAGTGTGATCAAAACACTTCTTGAACTCTGTCAGGCTTAGTACTGTGACCACATAGCTGGGAAGCCTGTTCCAGTACCCAACCACCCCCTGGTGAAGAACCTTCTTCTAATATCCAACCTAAACCACCCCTAACACAACTTCAGGCCATTCCTTCTGGTCCTATCACTGGATACCACAGAGAAGAGCTCAGTGTCTGCCCCTCCTCTTCCCCTCACAAGGAAGTTGCAGACTGCAATGAAGTTTCCCCTCAGTCTCCTCCAGGCTGAACAGACCAAGTGATCTCAGCCACTCCTCATACGGCTTACCCTTCAGGTGTTTTTCAATATTTCCCAGAATAATCTTCTCTATAAGTTTACCAGGCACTGAACTGAGACTGACAGGTCTGTAGTTTCCAGTGTGCCCCTTCTTGCCCCTGTTGAAAACCCGAACAATGTTCACGAGCTTCCAGTCAGCTGGGACCTCTCTGGATTCCCAAGACCTCTGTGTTTACGATGCTGCCCTAGGTCTCCTTTATACCCTCATCACCTCAGAAACTATTGAGAGTACATTTATATTTGTACTGGGGGAGCTGGTCTTGGCAGGATGTCCAGAGTTTTGTTATCAAGTTCCATTGTAATGATGAAGTGAATAACGGGTCCTGAACCTGTTCCTGCTCAGAAGCTGCAGACACAGACTTGTATTCTGTTCTTACCTCCACTCCACTTGTAGCAGATTTTCTGCTGTTGTATGTTACTTTTCTTCCTCCTGCAGTAATAAGTTCTGAAATATAGGCAACATATATGCTTTGATGGTACAAATTAATTTTTGGGTCTAAAAAATCAAGTGTGATATCCCTAAGGTACAGATTTGTGATGCATTTAATTATTAACCATTAACCACTGTTTCATTTGAATATGCTTTTCAGAGTTTTTTGGTTGCTCAATGAAATGTGCCACTTGAGAGGGCATGCTTTTAAAAATAGAACTAGATATATTCAGGGATTCTTAGCTTGGGCAAAAATAGTTTCCTCATTAGTAATAAATAATGTGGAAATATTTGCTACAGAAGAGACTAAATATTTCTCAAACCCCCCACCCATCAAATATATGTCTCTGAATTTTTCTGGTGGCTCTGTGTGGAACTAAATGTTGCAGGTACAGAACTGTCTGATACAACAGTAGCAGCATCTAGTAGTGTTTATAGATCTTCCCCAGGGTTTGTACAGCCTTCTGTACCAGAATGGAAATTGTCAAGATTATAACAATTTTAAAAGCAAAATGAGATAGGTCAAATTAGGTACAAATATTTGGTTCTGAGGACAATAACAACTGTGAAAGAATCTTCATTCTTTAGATGCATGTGTTAATCTTAAAAATGATGATACAACGCTGTGTTATTTTCTTAGTTTAATAGTAATATAAAATATCAGTTTAAAATTAGGAGAAAATAAGATTTTTTTTTTTCTCACAAGAGGAAGTTAGATGG
This sequence comes from Platyrinchus mystaceus, assembly GCA_035041135.1. Lineage (NCBI taxonomy): Eukaryota > Metazoa > Chordata > Aves > Passeriformes > Tyrannidae > Platyrinchus > Platyrinchus mystaceus. The sequence goes on along the minus strand of JAWWLV010000121.1, from coordinate 84,133,656 downwards.
TGTTGAGGACTTCTTCTTTGATCATTTTTATTATTTTTGTTCCCTTTTATGACTGGATTTCACTGGTGCTGACAACTTCAGTTAGTCTGTTATATGTTTTCTTCTTTGCTCCTAACAGCTCCAGGGAAAATGAGGTTTCTTTAGTATAAAATGAGTGCTAAATGGAGACTCTCAGGTATGTCATCACATTTAATTTATCACACATGAAGAAGGTAGTGTTTGCCCAGATGATCCAATAGGAGATTTAGGACCCTGCTAATTTGTGGACTGCTGACAAACCAACAAGTTGGCAAAACATTGTTTAAAAAAAAACAGAAGAGAGGCTAAGCTGGTTTTTTTTTTTTTTCAAATAAGGTGTGGATAATATTGCTGTGTCTGTTTCAGATTCTTAAAAATTTAACAGGAATGAAAATTCAGGAAAAGAGAATTATTAAAATCCATACCAAAACATGTTTAGCAACCATCTCCTGTATAAAAATAAAAATGCGGCTCTGTGATTCAACATACAATTTTAAAAGACATTTACAAATAGAACTGTAAACCAAACACTTTTTAATAATAGCCAGATTTCAGTGATATAGTAACACTCAGATGAAATTATATGACTCTGGGAGCAAGTACACTGTGGGGAACACAATTCAATTTAAATATTTTGAGAAGAAACTAAGAAATGAGATTTGAGAATAGGAAAAAAAGACTTCAACATTAACAGTACATTTTTTGCAATGTGATACAGAACACAGAAAACCAGACACTTTCTGTCTTGTTCTATCCCAAAATGAAATGGTAATGTTCACTTTTTTTTTTTTTTTGTTACAAAGCTGTGAAAAGAGAGCTGTAGTTTTTGAGATAATTAAGTTCTGGACATACTCAACACATTTTTTTAAAGAAAATTAGTCCTTTTTGGAAAACTTTTTTTTCCCTCTGGAACCAATTTTGTGGTGCTGTGAAAACAAGAAATAATTAAATATCTATATTTAAAGTATTTACAAATGCTGTAAACAAAATTCATTACAAAAAATAAAAGGAAGTAAACTTTTAAAAACAAAGTTCCTATCTTAAGAGCAGGGACATGTCAGAGGAACATAGGTCAGAGCAGCAAAGGGATACAGAAAAACCCATTCTGTCCTGACACCCCAGAGGAACCAGCCCCTGGCAAATTCACACTTGTGGTTTAAACACAGCAGAGGTTATGGAATGCAAAGAAGTACAGCACTGCCAGCTTTCAGCAGAAAGTCCAAACTAACTGGGCCAGGCAGTGAGTGAAAAAAAAAGAAAAAAAAAAACAAAAACAAACCAAAAAGCAAAACAAAGAGACTTCACATTGTCAGGGAGGATAATTTGTAGCTTAGTCTCCCAGGTTGGATTGCTTGTCCCATGTCTGTGGTACATATTTTCAGCTCAGCCTGAATTACTTTTGCAGAATTGCCCTGGACAATCCATTTGTTTAAAAGTACGAAGTCTTAAGTGTTCTTTAGAAGAATGAACAGACGGTGCAGTTTGAAGGAATGTTATTTAAAAATGCTTTTGGCTGGGCCTGGTGCCTCAGTCTTTAGTCACAGCAAGTTGTATCTGATTGTTGTACTGCAATCACACTAAAATCCCTCTGGTGAAGAGACAGTTGCCTTGCTTAGGGAAAAATCCTGGGTAGAACTGGATTTATGATCCGAATTTCTCCTTTGGTTTTGCCCTTGGAGAAGAATGCTTTGCCACAGCTGTCAATCAAACCCTGGAGGTTACCTCAAACTTCACCAACCTTCTACTGCCTTCCACCATCTCCTTGTCCTGTGGCCCAGGCAGGAGTTAAATGTTTTGCCATCCTTTCCCTTAGGCTAAAGAGGTCCATGTCTCACAAGAACCATCTCAAGTCAGCACAGTATACTGGAAGGGCCCAACACTGGGACCATGTTAGCCACATCTACCGTAGACTAATAGAGCAGGAATCAGGAGTGTGCACAGTCCCATGCTTGCTTATAACGATTCATTATCTGTCTATCAGAATCTATTCAGAATTATTTAATACACAATATAAAAGCTAAAACTACTAGTAGTAACATAAGATAGGGTAGTGCACTCTATTGAAGCAATTATTGAAACAATTATATTAAAGCTCAGAAAAAGAAATAATTATTAAGTAGAGATTTGATGTAACTCACCCATACCAACACCTGCGGGAAGATCTTTGTCTCTCAGACTCAAGGAGTATCCTTGGAAGGCGTCCTCAGCCAAGGGAGGAATCTCCCCACAAACACCCCAAGAAGGGTTATGTCAGAAGAACCTGACTGCATGAGAGGGGACTGGACTTTTAGAATATAAAGTGGTTGACTGCTAGTCAGAAATTTATAAGCCAGCTACCAGCTTATCTAATTTGAAGTCTGGTGAACCAGGGTGGATTTACGGCCAGCAGTTGAATTTGCAGGTAGCTTTCATGATGGCTTTCATTGTATGCATTCTCTGATTGGATTTTAGATCTTATCAGGGTGGAACTATCCTGCCACACAAGTATATCTCTCAACATACATCACTGTCTCTTCTCTTGGTGTAATGAAACAGCTGCATCTTAGAAGCTTCAGGAAAGAAACAGAATATAGGATAGATGAACAGTAACTCCCAAAATATATGGAACTGAAATATTTTTATTTTGGCTGCACCATTTTTTTACATCAGCCTAATGCTTTTACGGATTTGTATCAGATTCTTTTTCCTAACTTGAAGGTTTAATTGTAAAATTGTATTATGAGCATAAATAGTTTTTCACAAGAAGTTCACAATTCCCATACTTGAACACATTGGAAAATACATTTCTGTGGTCATCCTAGTACTGTGCCCTAAAATTCCCTCTCCCAAGTAAAAATCCCTGCCTTTGAGAGACAGGAAATTTTACTCTAAGTTTAAAGCAGTGCTAATACTGCTCCACACCTTCCAAAGGACACTGGATACATTTATATGGAGTGTGAACAGAAGGAGATTACATCTGCTTCTAAAATCTGCGTGGATAAACTGTGTGGAGTTCTGAAATACACCCAAACACCAAAATATTTACAAGCTATAATTCTTTTGTAACCTGTCTCTGTGGAAATAATTGTTAAGACTACTAGATGCCCATATGGCTCTGCATGTTGCAACCCACAGAGGATTTCAATTTGAGGTCTTGGGTGTACGTGCCATAGTATGAAAATTACAATACAGCAACAGTTTTGCCAACCTTATACTTTAAAAATGGTGAGTCATGATCTTAAGACATGAAAGAGCCTTATGTGATGGGATCTCCAGTCAAGCCAGTGCCTTGTGTTGGAACCGCTCCACCACTAAAACGGATCAATTCTCTAAAACTAAGCATGCCAAAAGATGCTGAGGGCTTCCAATCTCTAGAGGTATATTTCAATAAAATCCAAAAATAGTAAGATGGAACATGGGAATTATTTCCAGAGAGAAAACTCAGAATTGCTGGGTGAAATAGGCTAAAAATGAATCATGAAAACAAATATTGCTTTTTCTCACTTGCATCCTGCCAGGATATAGATTTTTTTGGCTTTCCTTTCGGTCCACCAACCTTTGGTGGTTTCCTGAGTTGCTGTAAACATACACCGACCCTCTGAGGTCTCCAGGAAAGTCTTCTGTAGGTGCCTCTTGACTCCTTGGTTTCTCTGTGTATAACTCTCCATTGCTCTACTCTTGCCGTTGGACACAACTGTCTGCCGATGTTAATTTTTCTGTTGAAAGAGGAGGAATCTGTCTTGAGAACTTATGCTGATCCAGAAGGCAGCAGCCAGAAAGCAGTATGTGGTCATCATTCTTGCAGACTCTTTAGCAGAATGTACAGTATGTGGTGACCTGACAACAAAGCAATTAAACTGCCATACCCATCTGTCATCACTTGAAATGATGAGATTTAAGGCAAATTTTTTCTGAGCTGTGAAATCAATGATGTCTGATTTCCTAGAGATTTATTCCCCTGTCCACAATCCCACACATTTCAGTAATCCTATTTTTCCTCTAATGGCCCCAGGGTAAGAATTACGCCTAGTTTGGAGCTGTGTGCCTGCTAATCTGTCCAGCAAGCACATGCTGTTTGGCCAACAGGAAGTTGCAAAAATTCAGTGTATGAAAATGAAGTTTTGCTTTCCTTTCTTGCAAAAATCACAAACTTTTCTCTAAATGAAAGTGGTTTTCATAACACTTTAGGATTATCTGTCAAGAATGCAATTTATTTTCCCCCCTATATTTTCAATGTTCTCTGTCTTTGACTTGACTTTGAATTTTGCCTAATAATACCTTTTATTAATATTAGAATATTTTTTTAATATTAGAAACATGCATGCTCTTTCTCTCTCTCTTTCATGCTAGACAGAAACCACAAAATCAAAAAGTCCAAATGCTAGTGTAAGCATCAATGAGGAAAGGGAAAAACCTATGCTAATAAATGCTGATAATTAACTAGTTAGACACTAGTAAGTGCTGAAAGGGTTAAAAATATGAACTATAGCTGCAGAAAATATCTGTTATTTTTCTAGTGATTCAATGAAAACAAACTGAGTCAAGAGTATAAGGCTTCTGCTTGACAAGAGAGCTTTTCTGCAAAAGCTCCACAGATATATTTGAGGAAATAGGATAAACCAGAATATGAAAATCATCTGAATACTTGCTGAATATAGTAAGAATCAGTGATGAATAGGGTAAAATTTGCTCAGCTACTTAAAAAACTTATCAATTTTAATTATCTCCTGAGTCTAGGAATCTGAAGAGAGGGCAATTGCATAATGTTAGCAATTTCTGCTTATATAGATACCAGTATAAGGTGATAAAATGTACACTTTCTTTTTATACTTTAATTATTTTGTACATTCTCATCTTGAAACTTTGGAAATAATTTTTAAAGAACAATGAAAAGTGTATTCTAAATGCTAAATGTTAAATTGCTACGAAATGCAACATAGACTTAGTCTAAGCAGCCAAATTATTGCCCCTGAAGGCAAGAAAAAAAAAAAATGTCCATTAAAAGATAGTATTCTCATGCCAAAGCAGTGAACCTCACAACTTTCTTGTGTAAAACCTTGTGATGAAACCATGCTCAAAGAAAAATCAATCTTGAATGTAGATAGACCACATATTACTTGCTAGGGGAAATCATGTCAGTATGTATTTATATTATTTTATATTACTTTATAATATACAGTACCTAGGTAAGAAACAGTTAAACAAACCAGAACTTCAGTACATATGATCTGTTTATGAGTACATGAATATTGTTTGAAGCTGAAGATAAAACAGTGAAAGATGCAATGTTTGTGTTGCACATTAACCTGCATCATTATGTGTGCATTATTATATTATTTGTACATGTTATTTCTAAGTATATTTCACCTAAGCCTCTAGAAAGATGCTTCCTGTCATTATTCTGTAAATCTAAATAATGAAAGTGACAAACTGATTGTTTCTGTTTTGGAGCTCTAGAAAATAACTTTGGAAATATAGCACCTTTTTCAGTATTCAGATAGGTAATAGTTGAAATAAAAAAACCTTAGTAATTTGTTTTTTGTGTAAGTTCTTAACAAAGTGAGGTATACTATAAATGGAGTCCAAATATTCATGGGTCAGAAACTTTCTTACTTGGTGATTTTAGAAGGTGAAAAAATAGAAATTCTCACCAGGTTCTACAAAGTGACAAAGGTGAGACATGGAGAGGCTGAAGTGATGTGCAGGAGAGGCCTGTATGGTGGAAAAAGAGCTCCATGAGGATAGAGACTGCAGTAAGAACAAAGCAGGAGCTCCTGTCCTGCAGCCCTGACTCATGGTAGTAGAGTAGTGAAGAATTGGAGGCAATCCTGTCCTCTTGCATCAAACATTGGGGTCTGCAGCAACCTCATGTACTGGGCAACCAGTGTAAGCTTCACTCAATTCCAGTCACAGTTCAGGTCTCCAGTCTTTGTGAAAGCTTACGCTATTCTTCTTTGGTGTGATGAGATGTTTCTGCCACACGAATGCACTGATAGTGATGCAGCAAGGGCTTGGCTCCTACTGGCCATTGCAGGAGACTGGATACAGGGCTAGCTAAACCTTTAGTGTGAGCCAATATAGCTGTTTCTCTATTCATGCTGTTAAATACAACTCTTTATCCGTAACCAATATAAAATGTAAGGAGTGTATTAATAAATCAGTTAAGATGTATAGACAAACCTTCAAGATGTATAAACTGGTCCAGCTTCACCCCTCCGTGAACTGACACCTGATTAAGATTTACTCAGAATTATTTGATTCTCTGTTGAAAACACTGCAACACAGATGCACAGTTCAATAAAACACAAATATGAAAGTTAATTTTCTGAGGTGTCTGGGTTTATGGCTTATCAGTCGTAAACATGAAATATCTAACTGAAGTCATCAGATCTCATGACAGCAGAGAATGAAACATTCAGCCATAATTCAAGAAACATAAAATGATTAATTCAAAATAGCAAATTAAACTTCCATTAAATGTTGGGAGAAAACCCATGTGAAGTGTTTCCAATGAAATGTGGATATAGATGAAGTTCAGATGTAAGAATATTTTGTTATGAACATAAGGCTTGGCCCATATTTGCTAAGGTTTGCAAATAGAATTCCAGCAGAGTCAACATAAACCAGTCAGTGGTTCAAATGAAAAAAGAGGTGGAAATTCACTTTGAAAATTTTTGTCCTGGTCTTCACTATCCAGAAATAAAGTCCTGAGAGACAAGTTTATATAAATCAGGAATAAGGAAAACTTTGACTAGAAATTAGTCAAACCTGACAATTTGCATCCAAACCCTTTGCTACATGAGAGTGACTGAGCTGTGCAGATGTCAAAATCTCCATTTAAAATAATATACACTTGTCTTTTGATTTGGGACCAAGTTACAATGGGAAGGGAGCTCTCTGGAAATTTAAATATAATAAGTTTCATGCATGGATTCATGAGAATAGAAGAAAAAAAATTTCTTATGAAAACAGTTCATTTTATGAGAATTCTATGTATTTATGTTTAAAACTCTCAAAGAACATGTAAGACTTTGGCATTTTTAACACCCAAACTGTCTACCTTCCTGAAATGACTGCTGAGCACCACGTAGTAAACAAATCAGAAGTGTTCCAAGAAATGATGGAAGTGTTCTTGGAAGAAAAGGGATTATGACCAACTGTAAATGCATAAGAAGTTATTGTAGGAAAACAGTGGAATGAATGAAGGGTGTGAGGCAGAGCCTTCTGTAGGCAGTGACCCACTCAAGCTGGAACAAACATCAAGGAGGCCAAAAAGGCTAGTCTTTTCTGGAGACACTGCTCAAAGTTATAAGACTCTCATGTCTCCTCCTTTCAATTTTTTTTTTTTTTTTTTTTTTTTTTAGAACTTTATTATTCTGATACCCACAAATACCTTTCTTAAACATTGTTGGCAGACCGTGAATTTTTTTAGAAGTAAATATGTTTTATCTGTGCAATATTAATTTTCTGACATAAATTAGCTTTAATTTAATTAGCCTTACTTTAATTCTTTGGATATAAGTAATAAATTTGGAATGGACAGACAGATGCTGAGTTTGTCCAGAGGCTGCACACCATTTCAGATGGAGGAAGAGAGTAATAGTTAACAAGCCCAGATGAACTTTCCTTCGATTCTATTTATGTAAAACCCTAACATTTTATCTTTCAAATTTCCCCTTTATTAAAAAGAAAAAAATCAAGTTACAGGCATTAATGTAGATTTGTGTTTCATTCAAAACCAGGTTAAAACAGTACTAACAGTGCACTTTAATAATTTTAGAAGATTTGATCTCCAGTACTCTAAACCCTTGTTCTATGTGATATTATCTAAAATAGACACCAACAGAAACAGATGTTGTTGGCTTTTTTCTCTCTGCATGGAAGGCATAGGGTTTCTCCAGAGTAAAAGATATAGAAACCAAGAGGAAACATATTTTCTCCATGCACATATTTTCTACACTTGACCTATTAAACTGGGGTATTGAGATTGCCAGATGTGCCTGCTTTGAAACAGTAAATATGGAACAAAGTACCCATAGTGGGAAAACACTTGAAGGTGATATCAAATACAATCTGATTTATATACCTTTGAAATTCTACAAAGTATTTGAATCATGTAGGTATTTCTATTGTTTTGATTTATAAATACGCTAATTTTCAATGGTACCCATTTAGAAATGTGAAAATAAGTACTCAACAGAAAAAAATGCACAGCTCTACGTAAACAAAAATGAAAGCACAAGAGAATAGAGATCAAGAAATAGGTTAATTTGGAAAATAATGATTCACAGGTATTTTAATTTCTATTCAAGATCAATAATAATAAACAAAAGGACTTAGTGACATAAACCTTGCAAAGCAGAGAAAGGAATGCAGTAACATATTTGTATTTCTTTAAGACTAAGTACTTCATAGTTGGCTCTATTTAAATTTATTAGTCAGCTATAAGTGAATAGAAGCCCAAAAGAAGTGAACATGTTATGACCATTAGGATGACATTATGAGCAGAAGAGAGTTCATTCCACTTGGAAACACACACAAATAAGTGATTCAAAACATGGAACATGGGTAGCGAGTGACTTGCAACAGAGAGATGCCAAAACAAAAGGGCAGCATGAATGGCGAGCTCTAAGGGCTAACTGCCAATGGAATGTGGCAGCAAACAACACCAACAATATTTTTGGCTTAAGGCATCAAAAAAAATAGCGTGTCATAGTGCAGGGTGATTGAAACTGCAACTGTATATAGAACCTAGGTCATATCTGGACTGCTCCACAACTTCCAGCACATCACTACAGGGAACACATTGAAAACTGGTTGTAGCTCAGGGAAATGCCACAAAATAATATTGGCTTCATGAGAAAAGTTTAAAATAGCTAGATAAAACATAACATCGCTAAAACACAGACAATTGAGACACACATGGTAACTGAAAAGTTTTTAAGGATGTTTTCTTCAATTGTGTTTGGCTATGAACAACAATAGGAATGAAAAATTTAGGCTGTTTAAAGAAACATTATTTCAAAAATAAGACGCAAGTATGCATGGGAAACTTAGGAAGAGTCTAGTACACTTAAAACAACAAAACAATTACTAAACGTAGAAAACAAATCCATAATTACAGAAGTGGACATAACAAGACTTTTTTTTTGGACTTCTGACTTTCTGACACATCCTTGTCTCTGAAAAGGACATTTTAGCATTTTTTTGGAAAGTCAGGTGTCTTAGGTGTTGATGTTTCTTTTGATTTAATCTGGGGCTAGCTCCTTAGAACTCTTATTAGCTGTTCAGAAGGAGAGATCAGCTGTTCTATTCTAAGTCTTTGTATTCATGCTTTTGGATAAGGGCTATGTTATGAACATAGAGTAGAGACCAGAAGAAAAAAATCAATCTTCATAAAAACTGAGCTGGGCTGATGTTCGCAGTAAATGTGCAGCAACCATATAAAGGACGACCTGAAAGCAAACATACAAGGATGATAAAAAGAAGAAAACATTTTTTCAATGTCTATATGACAAAAGATCTGTACCTTTAAGTCTGTAATCTATAGTACAGATTATATGTTTTTTTCTTCTGGGAATTTTGCACATCTTGGATGTTCAAAATTATCCAGAATTGTTCTTCAGATAAGTCAGTGACTTTTGACACTGTGGTCTATGATAACACTTCTTTGGACTGTTCTTTTAAAGAAGGCTCTTCAGTTTGTGTCTGACTTGGAGACTGATAAAAGGAGTTCTCAAGAAGTCTGGGGAGAGACAAAATATATGGTATTTGTACTGTGATATCCATTGGCACGCTCAGACCAAGCTCCCTATGCAGCTCCCTATAGTCCATGCCTTGGTTTGTATGTCATGGCAGAGTGGATGTGATGTACACTAGGGAGTTTGAGTGCAGTTGCAGGCAGGCAGAACAGGATGAGGGACATGGAAAACCATCTTGGATCCTACAGTTTACAGGGTGCAATGTTTATCTGGAAGGTAAGTGTACAGGCTCTCCTTTGGGCCTCTTTTTAATCGTGTTAAATGGCTTGATTGAGAGGAGTGGTGAAGACATGGTTTGGCTGATATTTGCACTGCTTATTTGCAAGACCCACAGTGCCATCTCTGCCATATCCAAATGCACGTACAGCTGCAATGATGCAGTTCAGAGAGCTTCTGAATTTGAAAGGACAGTGTTAGAAGACTTTTTTCCCCACTTGATTTCTTTATGCACTTCTTTTTAAAATAAAAATTATTTTAAAATAAAAATTATTTTTCTTTCAAATGAAATCATGACACTGTAACTAATTTAAAATCTGGTATTAAATTGAAAGTAAACTATGTACAACCTCTTTTTGCATGTCAACCTTGGTCCACTTATATTTATAAAGTACAAGTATCTGAAAATAACTATTTTATGGAATGTTCATATTTTAGAACAATAAATCTGTTCACTCATAAGACTTAAACAGTTTTAGCTTGAAATGATCCCTTGTTTCAGGAGTCTGAAGAGAAACTGTGAATTTCTACTCCCACAGAAAGAGGTAGAACAGGTCTACATTTTTTATAACCCTCAGATTTATGTCAGAAAAAAAAGGAAGGATCTGTGACTGTAAATCAAAAAGATTAGGACTCATATATGAATGAACTTTGATTTAGGTATGGGTTACAAGGTCAAGTGGGATAACATTGTTTTACAAACGCATTTTATCTTTTGCTGAATACTGAGGAGTTATGAAACAGTATTTATGGAAAGTATTATTGGTATGCCTCAGGAGTGCAGTGTATTTCCTCCTAAATTCCCAGGTCAAAACATTTTTCTAGTCTCATACAGAAAAAAGGACAACATTTAATATGTGTAGCTTTTCAGCATAATTAGCTAAAGTTTACCCTCTTCAATTTTTCATTTATAATTGTCTGATTTAAAGCTATCTGTGGAAATTTTCTGGCACTAATTGTACTACCATGGCCAGATAAAACAGGTGAGAGTAGTCCAAAAAAGGAGATGTCTCTTTTCAGAGCATTATAATCATTCAACTGAAATGTTTTTCTAAGATTCCACACTTTGAAGAGTTGCCAATAAACATTTAGTGACACTATCTATAATGTATCAGTAAAACAAAATAAAGGTACAACTTACATACTCTCTGACATAACAGCTTTCTGAGATAAAATCAGTTGATGACAGACAGTTACTAGAAGGCAATGCAAATGAGGCCTCAGTGCTGGAGCCTTTTCTGTGCTATTAGCGCTTTTGGTGCAGGAGCCATCATTTGCTTTCAGCAATAGTCACTAATCTGTGACCTTTCTGGTCTGGTGAATTCATCAAAGTTGTGCTAAGAAAGCTTGCTTTTTTTGACCTTATCCTTTTGGATCGTCCTTTAGTATTTGCTTCTTTTTAAAATGAAAAAAACACATTTATCATTAATTTATAAGGCACTTAGTCTGATAGCTTTAAATTATTTTATTTCCTATAGATCAAGTCTATCCAAGCTGTAGCAAGTTTCCTGAAAAGTCTGTGAGCAACTTTTTGGGGAAAAAAAACCAACAACCCAAACCAAGCCAAGAAAACCCTACTAAAAGGTATTATTGTCCCTGAAGTCATTTGGTGTCTTTGCATTTATTGCAAATAGGAACGGCCCCTCATAAAAAGTTTGACTATCTGTGATTTCTTGGCCTAAACAAGAAAGAAACCGAATGTCACTTGAAAGTCAGTAAAAGCTGTTATTGAAGCCTTGGGAGAACTCAGCATTTCTGAAGAAGTACATTTCAAAATCAGATCCAAAGTGAATTTTTACCTCCAGCATCTACCTATTAAATTCTGTCCTGTGCAGTGCCTTGGTTAGTGCTCAAATTAATAGGAATCTGCATGCAATTGGCTACTATTACATTACCTTAAATAGAATGAAGGTGGAGAAGAAATGTTCTTTGACGTTTATGAACCTAAATTGATTTCTCAT
>JAWWLV010000121.1:84104733-84120865 GCA_035041135.1 Platyrinchus mystaceus | reverse complement strand
GATTATATGGAGAACATTTGGGGTTAATGCCTTCCTTATCTGGAATCACAAATAGTTAAAGACTGACATAAATTTTCATAGAACGTGTACATCCATTCAAAACAGCTTAATGAAATACCTGAACATCATCCAAACACAAATCTTTCTTACAAATTAATTTTGTTCAAATCCATAATGTCAAATGTTTTTTCAAAGTTTAAAATTCCTATTTCAAAATAATCTGTATTAAAAGAAGGTTTTAGATAAAAAGATATCTTACAAATCAAGCTATTTATCTATTCACTAAATAAGAAACAGGCAACAAAAATTATCTAAATAAAATCATGCTTCTAGTATTTTACGAATTAATTTTATGCTCATCTACAGCATTTTACTTCTGAATTGGTTTTGGACTCAGGACTGTGAACTATGCCAAGCTCTGATTTGGCTTTGCTATGGAAATAAATATAAAATAGGCATGTATAGTCTCAAGAGTGAAACCCACAAAGAAAATTCAGAGTAAGGTTAAACCCAAAATTGTTGTGAACACTGAAAGTCAAGAAATTTTCAGCTGTTTTTAGGATATACTAATATTTTGATACTTTTTCTTATAAATCCTCTCCTCACTGATATCAAGCTACCAATTACAGCTTCAACAGTCTTATTGTTGGATGTGTCCCAACAATATATCACGAGTTGAATGTATTTTGATGAGATAATATGCAGCTTTTCTTTTGGTGCGCATCAGCTCCTTGTGGAGCACAGTCCCTTGTTCTAAATGGACTGCAATAAGAGAGCCCATGAGGAAGATCCATATCACCAGGTTCTAAGTTCATTACAGCATCTGTCTTTAGTAGGAAGAATTTGGACACTTTACGGGGTAACTGATCTGACTGACAGTTCCACAATGAGAAGGGCTGTGCAGTTGCTCCCTGATTTTCTCAGATACCCCATTACTGGCTCATTTCCCAGTTCTTTATAGTGTGCTATTCACCATCTGTCTTCTTATGTGATTGAGTGGAGTGCAATCCCTCTCTCATTTCCTCATGGAGGGACAAGGCTCAGCTTTGCCCTTCTTGAGACCTCAAGCCCCTGTTCACAGCAGCAATAAGGACAATGAATGGCAGTTAGATACAAGGAAAGCACCGAAGTCTCTGTTAGCCCATGTATTACATGTTGGAAGTTAGAGCCTCAGTTGAAAGTTCTGTTTTTGTTGTTGAGGAACTTTCTGTTGACTGCCAAAGTACTGATTCATCCCCCGACTCTGTAGTGCAATATATCTACTCATTCTTTCCATGTCCTTTGGAGATATTCAGTCATAAAGAATTCCAGGAACCAAATACCCAAGGTAGTAATGGCTGTTCTTTGTGCTGCTACAGTTTGTAGGAGTTTAGGGTTAGGAAAGGAAGACAGGGCCAAATGTGCCAGGACCAAGTGGAGGTACTCTCTCACTGCCTGTATGCAAGGGACAGGTTGTGCGGCCTCCGGTAGAAGTTCCTCATAGGCAGTATGGATGCAATGGCAAGAAATGGTTCCAGTTGTTTTGAGAACCACAAACCAGACTTCTGGCTTCCCAGAGGCCCTGCAATTCCCCATGTTGGTACAGCAAGTCCTCTGGCTGCAACAGCAACTATACTAACTAACTTTCACAAGAGAGACCTGTGGTTTTCTGTGGCTGCAGGTTTTGCTGCTAGGCACAACTGGCTTTGTAATGCACATGCTTATCTTAACAAAATCTGGTTTAGATTGTAGCTGGCCTGTCTGTTTGAGGAAGTTTCTCCTTCAGCAGATGGTAATAATTTTTACCAAACATTGCAGAGTTAGACATTTACTGAAAGACACATGCTCACTGCATGGCAACCATGTGAATCTCTTGCTTGCATAGTCCTGCCAAAACCTTCTACCAGCATTTGCCTAACTAACTTGAGTCCGGAATGCAACACAGAAGGGGGTTTGTACAGATTTCTGCCAGCACATACTAGTAAACTTGACATTGCACAGATTTAAAAGCCTAGATGCTCAAGAGTTAGCAGCAAATATTGTAAAACCCTTTTCTCAGATCTTCACACTAACTAATGACAGCCAAAATTCCTGGTTCTTCAACTGGGAGATGTCATTGAATTCAAGATAGTGCACAAAGCACCTTGAATCTTGTTCTGGAATTTCAAACCTTATACTTCATATTGTAGGATTTTTTAATCCTTTCCAAATCCTGATGCATAGGGAAAAATGATAAATACATTCTGCATACCATGTATACAGTCTTGCACATCACAAACCAAACAGAAATGACAAGGAAAAAATTGCATGGTCTTTAAGGAGCTAACATTTAAAAAAATTAAACCCTGATGTAGAAAACTTCAGTAGGACAAGTGGGCACAGTCTTAACCTCTGCCACGGGAGCTTTAGGCTGGACATTAGGAAGAAATTTTTTAGAGAGAGTGTAATCAGACATCGGAATGGACTGCCCAGGAAGGTGGTGGGTTCACCATCCCTGGAGGTTTTCAAGATGAGACTGGATGTGGCACTTAGTGTACTGGTCTAGTAATCATGGCGGTGTTGGATCAAGGGTTGGACTTCTCGGAGGTCTTTTCCAACCTGGTTGATTATATGATTATGTCAGAGAAAAAAATGGTACTAAATAACAGTCTGTTTTGAATCCTGTAACAACACTGATAGCAAAATATAAGAATAAACAAACCTCGTGACTTTAAATCTCTTCTGTCTCTAAATCATTTTTCATTCTGTAAAAAATGACAAAAATGAAGAAGAAATTTGCCAGATGAAGAAAACAACAAGCATCACATATTCAGTTGAAACTTTCCTTCCCTTATACCTAGAAATGAATGATTCCTTCGCAGAAAGACCTATACAGTATTTAGGTCAAGTTAAATGATAACAGTTGTGTTCTGTATGGTTTGTACTTCCTTTGTAAAACAAAATATTAGTTCAATTTGTCAGCAGTATGGTGATGGATGAGGCTGAATCTTAAAGTATAAAAATCACAAGCTAGAGATGAAAAGCATTATGTAAAACTGATGACCATGTAAATACTTATATACTAACGGCATAGCTGTTTGTACAGAACTTTGGCAGCTGATTATTAAAGAAATGGACAGCAGTGTCACTCTTTTCTGGTTTAGGATCCATATGGTGCCTGAATTCCGTGTGTGGGGGAAGAAAAGTGTTCCAGAGAGGAGCCAGTTAGGGAGATGAAAGAAATATGTGCTGGGAAGATACACATGAGAGCAGCATTGACAGGGCTAAAGGAAGGGCTTAACTGACACTTGGTGGAATTCTTTTCCACATATTTCTGTTTTGGACATCCCTGTACTCTGCTGAATGTGTACGTGCTTGTGCCTGTTTCATCTTTTTCCCTTGACAGACCAAATGATGTGAGTGAGCTTGCAAAAGAAAATATATGAAGATGTACTACTAAGTAATGCAGCTGTGGACTTTTGTACACAAGTGTTCTTCTAGAGTTTTAGTGCAAGAGTAACAAGTCTGTATTTTCATAAAGGATATTTTATGTCCTTTGAGATAAATAAATTGATTGAGCTAAGCCACAAATGTGTGCAGGGGAATGATCAAACACTGCAGAAGGAGATCCTACTGAAAATGAACATATAAATAAATAAATAAAATAATTGAAGAAGTGCATGATCTCAGCACTCTGCTTCTGAGAAAAAAATACCTGCAAGTGTGAAACTGTATTTAAAAAGGGGTGGTGGTGGGAGAACAGGCTCCTTAGTCTTTGGAAGGAAGCACCTTGCTTTCCATGAGTGAGTCTTATGCATCTGCCTCGGGTTGGGAATTCCTCACATGGAGAACCAGAACCAAGAACACCCAGGTCCAGATGGAAATTTGGAACAGGACCAGAGGTAACCTAGCCAGTCACAACTGCCTTGAAGGCACAATTGCTTGCTCAAACAGTGTGGATTTAAGACTGAATGTTGAATGAATAAGAAAAAACAATAATCATTCAGACATGTCTTACCTTATTTTTTAATAAAAACAAAGTTCTATTTTATTTGAAAGGATTTTCTTTATTTGAAGAAATAAGTAAATAAAATTCAGGCAAATATTAAAATCTGTCATGGGAAACAAATTTTAACAATTCCACATGTTTTTAAGATATTACTAAAAGATGCTGAAAATGCTCAAATACAGTATAAGATTTTTGTGTGTATTGTGCATTGCTCAACACTTCAGACAATTCAGAGTATTCAGGCATTCCAATGAAAACCAGATTTGATTAAATGAGAAAAAGATATAAATGCCAATGGCAGCTACTTGTAATAGTCCCTTAAAAACATCATACCAACTCACAAAGAGTAAAATCCATTTGTTTAATTTTATTTTGTTTTGTTTGAAACAGTATCCCATATTGTTTTGAGTGAGCAGACATCTTGGGAACAATTCACAACATCAACATTTATACCACTATTTTAGTTTTTATAAAAATTTTAGATATTTAACATATTTAAAAACCAAGTAATTTTTGGTGCCTAACTTTAGAAAATTATGTTTGGATATTTTAGGTGTTTATTTAATTAGACAGTAAGTTAAGAAATAAAAAGTCCACATTATAAATATAGAATTCAAGATTCAGCATATAGATCTTCCTTCTTACAAGTATTTCTCTTACACTCAGTTGACCTTTCTGTGGGATTGCAGTACTTAGCAACTTAACATCTAACTCAGCATTCTGTGATAACCCAGCACTGGAAAGAGTTGACTCTCTTTTTGTTTATTATAAACAAAGAGCAAAAAAAAAGTAAAAGGCGTACATAAGCATATATAAATTAATACACTTAACTAGGACACTTTTTTCCTACCTAGGTCTATTACCTCTCAATTAAATGTGTCATTGCATTTGGCATAGTCTCATTCTCAAGTCTAGAAAGAAATGTGCTCAGAAGAAAATCATTCCAGCACAGGAACAACTAATTTGGAGCTACTTGGGGAAAACAAAGAAAGAAAAAGACAGATATCTCAGGTCTTTGCAAAAATCTTAGCACAGTGGTACCTGAGTTTTAGCTACAGCCTTTGGCACTGCAACGCAAAAAAGTGATGACTGATGAAGACTGCTGTAAGGTGAAATGTTTAACTAAAGAGGCACATCTTGCAATGTCCTCGTGTCTCACACAGCAGCTAAATAAAACAATTTGGACTCAGCCTGTTCTGTTGTTAATTGACATCCTGAACTCAAGACCTTTCGGTGCGTGCACTGTCCTAATGAAAGAAAGATTTTCAAACAGGTTCTATCACTGCATCCAAAGACTATATTGGCCACACAGTCAGTAGAAATGTTTCTCTCAGCCATCTCCAATCTTACTCCTCATAGGAAAAAGAAGACTTTTTGTACAGGTTTAAAGGGAAAATTTCAGAGACCAAGGTATTTACAAAGCACCTTATTTTTAGAGATGGCAGTAAATAGGATATCTGACTGTAACAAGTTAAATGTGTCTTCAGGAATAAAAATGAAACCTGTAAGAATTATTGGGTTGGTCACCTTTTAAAGATGCACTGTAATCTCAGTTGACTGGTTAATTGAACATGTGGATTATTTAAAGTTAGTTGCTTTTTTTTAATCCCGAGTTTACAATCTTTGTATTTCTAGATAGGCACTAAAACCATGTAGTGCAGACAAGAAATTTCTAGTGGTACAGTGCTAATTATGATTTCCAGTGGGGGACATCTGGACTTCCTGTTTTGGTGGATTAGTGTGTGGAAGGAGAGCTGAGTGTTTGTTTACAGAAATGTATTTACCTTGTCCTCTAGCCATGATTCTGTGATGCCTTAATATGGCTGTATAAGTATAAAGGCTCAATCCAACAGTTCTTATCCTGACAGCTTCTGTAGTATACCCAAAAGTAGCTACATCCAGTCAATACAACAGTACAACAGAGCTGCAAGCAACAAGGGTTGAGGTAGAATGTCTCAGTTTTGTTGTTTCCTTCCATGATGTTTTAAACTTGGGTTTGCACTCACTCCCAGTCCCTATGCCAGTGCAACCCAGTGGATAATGGGGGGTTATGCTTAGATTCCCACTGTCAAAGAGAAAAAACAACCTTTAGAGGATTGCTATTTTGAACATTCAAATGATGACTGATAGTTTCCTTAATATTCTTCAGTGATTACCCACATTGACGGAGAGATTACTCAGCTGAATTGTAAGTTCAGACAGGCAATGTACCTGTGGAGAGAGTTCTGTGCTAAAAAAGCACTAGAAGCAGCATTTGTCTACATCGAAAATGAGAGATATGGGACAAATGAAGCCAATATGAAAATCTAACACTGCACAAAATACAGTAGAATGCAGAAGGCAAACAACATGCAGAAAGACAGAGGGGTTATATAGCTGAGAAGAGGAAGAAGACTTTCATTCTTACTGCTTACCTATGCCCTGTCCAAAAACTCATCTGCAATCCTTTGGAAAGACTTTTTTTTTTTTTTGTTTGTTTTTTTGGGTGGAATCAGTTGCTTTCACAGTAAGAGGAATGTTAGGCCAGGCCACAGGGTCTCAATGTGGCTTGAAGCAAGAGCTTGAATTGTCTGGCTGGTGCATGTGGTTTATTTCTTGGGACAGTGGGGAGCTGTAGGCTACTCTCTAGCTGCTGGGCAAATGTTTATGGTGTACTTCTGCACTTACCACTCTTCTTTTCGACTCCGCAGTATATCAGAGGGAATATTAAAGTCTGAGCTGTGATTTTCACCATTGGAAAAAAGGTAAATAATTCTGACTATTGCCTAAAAGCAGAGTGAGAGGGCAATGTTCAATAAGTGGTTGAAGTGTGACTTCAGCTTGGAAGAGCTTTTCTCTGACAATGGGCACAGGCACAGGCTGTGACACAGCACAGGAGGCACTCTCTTACTCATTAAAGACAGGCAGCAGTGAAATTTGAAAGCCTGTGCCAATGAACTTAAAAATACACACGTGTTTAAGTGATTTGAAATGAGAACTGTAATATAATATTTGTATGAAAATAGCTCAAAAGACACCAAAAGACCTAATTTTCAATAGTTCCAGGATCTGGAAATTAAACCAGACTTTCTGTGATGCAAAAGCCTACTGAGCCTTTTGGCTTCTTCTGGTTTCATAAAGCCCTTGAACACCAAGACCCTTAGGTATAGATAGCTCTGTTTTCACTGAACCTATGCTACCTAACTGTGAGTTAGGAGTTCCTGAGACAATACTTAGAGGGAAGTTATAGACAGTTTATTGTAAAAAAATTCTTTTTGTCTTGGAACTACCCATCACAATTTTATCCTTGCTACAACTGTCTAATGGCATGTTTAAGGATTATTCTTTATTAAATACTATTTGTCTTTTTCCACTAGAGCCTTCATTCCATGTTTGACTTCTATGACATTTTGCTTCAAAGAAAGTGTCTTGTCTGTAGTTAGTCCAATGATAAGGCAGGAGGCAGTAAATGTACAAGTGAAAAAAAAATCTTGGAAGTAAAAAACAAAAAATATTGCTAAGTGGGGATCTGCTGGAGAGCTCGAGTATGACCAGAAAAAACACTGCTGGAAAAAATTCAGCGAAGGAGAAATAGGGACTGGTGCCAGGTACCGTAAGTGCAAAGACTTGACATAGATGTTCAGCCAGTGAAGTGTCAGTCCCAGTGGTGTGGAAAGCAGCCACTTAAAGCTGTGATGTGGCAGGGGATCAGAGAATTTTGCTGCTGCAGCTTCATTCAGGGAAGAAGCTACATCACATAACAGTTGGCCTCTGTCACACAGGCTTGAAGACTTGCCTGGGTTGTCAATCAACCTTTGTTTAAAAAAGTGCTTTGCTGCTAGATGAGTCTTCTCTCTTTAAAATCAACAGACATTTTTAAGAGATAACTCTGCCTTTTTACTCATCAACCTGCAACCCCTCCTGGCCCCCCCTGCCCACCCCCAGCAAAAAATGGAAAACAGGAATGAGATGCCCCTTCTATTTTTCACAAAAAATATTAATTTTATTTTGATTGGATAATCAAAGAAGAGATGTTGTTTACGTCTGTTTTATAAAGTGCATAGTTTTGTGTGGATTAGTCAAACCCAGATGATGAAAATATCTATTTGCATAGGCTTCCAAATGGCAGGATGTTTGTCCAGATTTGTTTATGGTAATCATTTCCGCTGACCTGTGGATTTATATGCTTGAGCTTTTGTTTTAAAAGCCAGAGGCAGAAGCTGACTTTGTTGTCTTGGACAGCTGACTGAAACTATGAATTTTGTTTTCATAGTCAAACATCTTCTCCAATACCTCTCTCATTCTCAGCTGGGACTGAATTTGTGTTTTCTTTCATTAAATGCCATGGAAAGGGCCAACAGGGGTGGTGGAATGTCTATACTAGGCATTTTATTGATTTATTTATGAAATTATTCAAGACTGATCCAGAAGGTGCCAGATTTTAGTTTTCACCCTCAGCAAGTTTGACTATACAATTTCAAACTTAGTATATGACAACAGAAAAGAAGTATTTCAAACATATTCCTTATTGATGTTGTACAGAAATAAACATTTCAGTGTATGGGTAAGAGTGACCACAAAACTTGGAGGTAAATTCAGTGAGATATTGGCAAGCAATATGAGTTTTGTGCACCTCTGAAAATAATCAAGAAATCTACTCAAATGCTTTAGTAATTTTTGTCAAAAAATCTGTTAAAATTGAAAAGATTTAGAAAAGACCTGGAAGTTTTTGAAAGCCTGACTGAAAAAGTGACTGACTAGAAGAATTCAACTTATTTAGTTTATCCAGGGCAAGGTTGAAAAGTTCAGCAGGAATCTCTTGCAAAAAATAATGCATGACTCATAAATCTAAGAGAAAAATGAAAATGAAGCTGTAGTGCTTCTATTGTATAGGCAAATCCTAATAAATGCCCTAGTAAATTCTTAATTGTTAGCACAGAGTTAAACAGAAAAAAAGTTACTAGCACACTAACTATTTAATTAGTCTTGGTTAAAAGCTGAAACTACATACTATTTAGACATGACACAAGACAGCAATATTTTCACAGTGAGAAAAATAAATAATGGAGAATACATACATACATATATATACATATGTGTATATTTTTTGTAAATAAGTATACATAAATGTGTCAATACATATTTTTATACCTAAACTTATATGTGCACATTTAACCTTTTATTGATAATGTTGTAAACTTGTGCTGTTTAGGTGACATAGTCTTTGGAATAAATATAAATCTACATTGTTCTTAGCACTCAACATAAATAATAAATATATAGGTGAGATACTATTATGCTTAGGACAGGCAACAGGCAAAAGCTAATGAGTAGAAACTAGTATAACATAGGACTGCAGATGATCTTTAATTAGAAAGATAACTTAGAAGTTATCACTATTTAAGTAATTTATACATACTTTGCACTATACAATCAACAACTCTCTGCAGAAGAAAATGTTTTATCACTGTATCACTGTTTTTTTCAGCTTAATTATTGATAGTCATCTTCTTTTACCCCATATTTATCAAGTTTCCAATGAGAAAAGAGCCACCTAGTGCATATGGTAAAAATCTGTTGTTTTTCAGTTTAATATAACTCTGAGGAGACCTTACAGAAGGAAAATATTGATTTCTGAAAGTTTTTCCTATATTTTCAGTGCCAGATTATTGTAAGGGGGCTCCATACACTTTTCTTTGTATTTTGACATTCAAGTTCAGAGCTGTTATATACTTGAACACCAAAAGCCAATAAAAACAACTAAATCTGGAACACATTAGGATTATAAAGGCACAGAAACTGGAAAAGCTGCAGTCATTGTGCAGAACCATGATCTACTGTAGCTTCAGGTTTGGTTTTAAAATACATGCTTATCATGACGGGTATTATGTAATTCACTATAATCCTGATAAATTATCAAATTAATTGAAAAATTATTCATTACCTGTTCTAGAGATAATGGCCTTAGTAGTGGGTTTTTTTTTCATTAGATATGAATCACTTGAGATAATATTGCAGTATTCATATAGTTTCTGTCAGATTGTACATTGCTTTACACCTCAGAAGATTTATTTCTTCTATTCTCCATATAATTTCAGAAAAATTTTCTTGATTCCTTTAGTATCTGTCATATGCAGATGAGTGTCTATCAAAGAGGATTTTTCATTGACATGTTATTTGCTTTTACTACAATACTGAACATGGTTTTATAGGTTTTTTAAATATCTCTTTTACTTACTAGAATATATAGGTATGTATTTGTGTCATGTGTGCATGTGATGAGAGTCTTTAAAAGCACATTCCTGATTGTGTTAATTAAGTTGCCAGATAATTCACCCTGGGCAACATTAAAAAAAACCAACCAAACAAAACCATCCAAACAAATGCCAAAACAACAACAAAAAACCCCACCAAAAACTCCCCAAAACAAACCAAAAACCCCTCCCCACCAAATCCAAACCCTGTTGTCCAAAAAAATCACCCTCTAGTTCAGCCTTGTCCATGACAGAAATTTTGCCTAAGCAGCATTGACAATGCAAATCTATAGAAAACTGCTGTTATCTTGGCAGCAAACTATCATCTCCAAGCTCTGTGACTGAGGGAAATGTCATGAAGAGGATATCAAATGCAATAGCAGCGTCACAGAGATTAACTCATTTTATTTGGAATTAAAAAAAAAAAAATCAGGTTACAAGCACAGCTGTTAGTGTACCATGCAACTGTAATCATTGTTCTCCTTGAATGCCTTCAGAAATCAGCGCGCAATCATCACACCAAGCTTTTTGGTCCATTCCATATGGAAGGTCTTCCTGTCTTGTCCTTGATGATGTAAGAATCTGGATGAACTATAGGAAGATCTCTTAGACCCTTGTCAAATCTTTGGCCATCTAAAGAATGCTCTTGCAGGCTTGGCTATGGTGGTCTGGGTGTATGGTACACTTGGACAATCAGCTGCACAAAGCCATTTTAAACAGATAATTAAAATATGTTGAGTAGCTGGAAATCAGGATAGGGAAACAAAGAAGGATGCAGTCAGGGAATGCTGCACAGCATCATGCTATTTATAAATGGGGTATTATAGCTAGAATGTTTTCTGTAACAAGAAATCACAATCTACCATCCAAAAATAAATCAACATTGTACTGGAAACTATAGTTGTGCCTGTGCATTGCTAAGATGTTAAGAAAACTGGACAGCTTCGTCAACAGCTGGATTGAAAAAGCTGCACTGCATGCATCTTCGGGCACCTATTAGCATGAATGAAATCGAATGGAAGGTCTGTGCTAGAGCTCGTGCTATCAAGGAGCTGTGGCATCACAGAGCTGGAGAACTCCATCTACTTGAAAAGCAGGAAGCAATAGATTAATGCTGACCAGAGTGTATGTGCTCAAAGAAAAAATCTCGTTACAAAACTCTTCATCTACGTCTTTCTTTAGAGATTTTCCTTCACAGAATCGTTACAGAAATTTTTGAAAAGAACATGCTTTCCCAACACTTATTCCACTTAATACAGTACTGGTGGATAGGGCAGAGCAACTGACATATCTACCTGGATTTACGCGAAGTGTTCAACACTGCCCATGTGACACCCTTGCCTCTAAATTGAAGATACATGGATTTGATGGATGAACCACTCAGTGGATAAACAACTGGCTGGATGGATGCATCCAAAGAGTTATGGAAAACAACTCATTGCCCACGTGGAGACCAGTGACGAGTGACGTCCCTCATGGATCAGTAGTGGGACCAATACTGTTCACCGTCTTTGTCGGCAACACAGACAATGGGATTGAGTGCACCTCAGATAGTTTGCTGCCAACACCAAGCTTTGTGGTGCAGATGACCCTCTGGAGGGCAAGGATGCCATTCAGAGGGACTTTGACACACTTGGTGGGATGATGCAAACGTCATGAAATTCAAAAAAGCAAAGTGCTGGATTGTGGCAATCCCAGGCACATCTACAGGCTGGGCAGAGAATGAATTGACAGCAGCCCTGAAGAGAGGGACTTGGGGGTGATGAAAAACTCAATTTGAGCTGGCAGTGTGAGCTTGCAGCCCAGAAAGCCAAACACACCCTGAGCTGTATCAAAAGGAGTGTGGCCTGCAGGCCAAAGGATGTGATTCTGCCCCTGTACTCTGCTCTTGTGAGTACTCTGTATCTGAAGTACTGCATGCAGTTCTGGTGCCCCCAACATAAGGACATGGAACTGCTGGGAGCAAGTCCAGAGGAGGGACATGAAGTTGATAAGGAGCCTGGAGCACTTCCCCTATGAAGGTTGTGTGCAGACCTGAGAGCAACCTTCCAGTATCAGAAGGAGATCTACAGGGAAACTGAAGAGAGGCTTTTCACCAGGAACTGTAGTGACAGGACAAGGTGTAATGGGTACAAATTGAAAAAGGGAAGAAATTTAGGCTAGATATTTGGAAGCAATTACCTACTGTGAGGGGGGTTTAGATAGCAGAACAGATTGCCCAGGGAGGTTATGGATGCCCCAACCCTGGCAGTGTTCAAGGCCAGGCCTTGAGCAATCAGGTCTAGTGGGAGGTGTCTCTGCCTATGGCAGGGAAGGTTAGGACTAAACTATAGATTCATTCTATGATTGTGGCACTGCAGTTGTGTAATACTTAGAAAATACTCAGGAACATCATAAACATTAAATTCTTTTTGTCATTCATCCAAATTTAGGATTAGTGTAATCCAAACCAGATCAATAAGGAAAACAACTACTGTTTTAAACAGCTGAATTGTACATTTTTCAGGCAGAGGACAAACTAGCTGTAAATCACAGTTGGTCAGTTTAACATGGCCTTTAGGATCCCATCAGAGTAAAACCAAACTCTGGAATCATTAGAACATAATAACATTTTCCATGGGTGTGATGTTAACCCAGAAACAGGAATGGAGAAGTACACACTAAATGCAACTGTAAGTATCATTTCAGATGATTCACATGTTTATTAGAATGTGAAATATATGATTAGTTAAAAATGTGATGATTGCTTCATATTGAAAAGGACTTAATAAAATAGGTTGCCCCCACATTATTAAACACTGTATTGTAACAGGTACTGTGTGGCTGTTTTGGAAAGAAGGTGATTATATTCATGCAGTTGATATCAGAAAACTAATTAAATTAATTCTATTCTCAATGCTGCTAACATTTTTAATAGTTTAATATTATCATAGTTATTCCACATTACTATGAGATGAAGATCTTTTCCAGACAAAAGACACTTACCTTTATTTATTAATAATTCACTGTGTAGTGATTTCTTGAGCCCATGTATAGTATTATCTGCTGTGTTGCAGAGGAGATCTTTCCAAAGTTCAGCTAAGCTTCAGGGATGGTAACTAGCAGATTTTAACTCATCTGCCCAAACAAAGAGACACAAGAAGACGCTCGCATTGCTATAATGTCTATGGCAGACTTAGGAATCTCCCTACTGGCAAACATGAAGGGTTTCCACACAGACTGACAACATTTGTATTTGGTAACTGATTTTCAGTGATCATAGTATACCCTTCTTGGCCATTGAATCATCTTACCTGAAGTTCTGTGTGACAAAATATTTCATCAAATCCTATGCTTTTCACTACAAAAACATTTTTATAATTTAGGTGATTTTGATTATTAATCATATGATTTCTTAACTTTTTTTTTTAAAGTGAAATAAACTCACTGAGCAGCTTTTCCAGAATTCAGAGATGACTCTTTCTGAATCTTTTCCCATTCCACATGCTCAAAAAAATGCTATCAAAAAAATCCCTAAACTACCACTTACTGAAACTGTAGATCAATTTATAATAACTCTTGTGTTATCCAGGCCTCCAACCTTGATACTCCTAGCAAATAAGAAATATGTTTTCATTGTAATTTTAAGACTATTTTGAAAATATGGACATGGAATTTCATCTTTAAGTATCAGGCCTTCTGCTGGATAGCATTATTAAGTGAATTCTGCCAGATTCCGTTTTCTGTTTCACCAGGTCACCACTGAGAGTCTCTCTGCAAGTCAGAGTACTTACTGAACCAGCTTTCAGTATCCTTGAATGGGAGGTAATTTCTTTGCCACCTGTGAGGAATTAACTGCATCCTTAACACTACCAGCTGCAATGAAGTGTATGTTGCTGCTCTGGATTGATATTGACCTAATTAGACATGCTAAGTACTGAGTAAGGTGCTGTTTTCTCACTTCTTGAGGACTAAGTAAATATTTTGGAGAGGAGACTCTCTTAAGTGCCAAACCCAGCATTTTTACTTGCTTCACATCAGAATTCAGTTATGCTATAAGATCTTTCATCTTTCAGCAAATAGGATGTTGAATCTTAACTTTCCTTTGATTTGTGGTTATATTATGCTGGAATATATTCAAAGTACCTACTTTGATGCAATATTGAGAAGGTGTTCACAAACAGAATGTTGTTTTCATGAATGTTCTCTCAGGAGTAACAGTTTTATCTCATTGAGGATCTTCCACTTTATTGGAAGTTAAAATTTCGATTAAAATGCTTGGTTCAGCCTCTGGAAAAGATTAAACATTGGCATGTGTTGCCATTTTAACCCTTCTGTGATAAACCAGAGCTTCAAGACAAACTTCTTCCCACAGGCATTCAGAGTTTACGCGCAGCTTTTTTCCACTTTCTAGTGGCAAAACTAGATGATGAGTCTGAGACTGTCAGTGTTTGTGAATGAATCCCCATGTTCCAGCTGGAGATGCTCTAAAGAAGTCCTTCCTTAAATAAAATCCTGCTGTGGCCTGAGAAGGAACACTGTTAAATATGTGTATTAAAGTGTTTTTTAGATCCCATTAAATTCTTGACTTTGAAGGCAGCTTTTGCTAAAGTCATCTTCAACGGCTAAATCAGTTATGTCTCTTCAAGTATTTATTTTAATGATTTGCAAATGTATTTTCTTATTTGTTTCTGAAAATTAATATTTGATTTATGTTTTTTTTATGATTCTGTCCCCTTATATTTTCATTAAGACCAAAAGGACTAATTTATTAATAGATTAATGGATTATCTTTAATACCCATCAATGAAACTCTCCTAATTTTTTTACGTTTTTCTGAGATTAAGAATTAAAGCTAATTCAGAATGCTGGTAATATCAATTTATATAAAGGCATTGTATTTTCAGCATTATCCTCCACCTCATCCTTAATGTATACTGATATTTTAATTGGCATTGGAGAGGTTTAGACCAGGTCTCCAATGATTTTCTAGGAGTACCAAAATTCTGTTTTCCGTAATTGCTTCACTTTTTTTTTTTTGTTTTGGTATTCCATAAAGTTTACTGATCTATGCATAGGAAATAACACATAAATCCCCATACTGCTGGGAAAAGCAGAGAAGATTAATGGAAGAGCTGTCTGTTTTAGTAATT
The DNA here is from genome assembly GCA_035041135.1 of Platyrinchus mystaceus. NCBI lineage: Eukaryota > Metazoa > Chordata > Aves > Passeriformes > Tyrannidae > Platyrinchus > Platyrinchus mystaceus. The sequence continues at coordinate 84,105,533 of JAWWLV010000121.1, read as the reverse complement.
AATTAATTTTGTAGTTCAGCTTTTTTTTTAAAGTACAGTAAAAATTGTGCAAATTAATTAATAAGAAGGTGCACTTTCCAGTGCAAATTTCCTTGAAGCTGTTTTTTTCTGCATTTGCTTTTTCCCAAGGTAAGTTTATGACCTGAATCCATGTAACATGACTGTGTCACATGGCAAAACTTTCTTTCATTTTTTTCCCCCTTGCTCAGCTGTGCTGTCCATTTCCTTAAAAACTTTCTATCCAGAAAAAGCTTAGCCATTTTCATCAACATGAGCCAGGAAAAAGCCAAAAATGAGAAAAAATAATTTCTTGGTCTCAATTGTGTTGTAGTAACTCTCATAATTGTTCTAAGATGTGGCTTTTCCTCATAAACCTGCAGATCATAAAGAAAGCTGGGATATCACAGAGCCAAAAAAATAATCCAATGTAAATACATGTACTCTATCAACTAAATTTACTTTTATATTCACACTAGGAACAGTAATGTAAAAAACATTGCTGGAAAGCAGAGTTCTCTTGGAGGTTCCCTATTAAATCCTATAGCTACCACTGAAGGCTTTGTGTCAGGATGCTTTTGTGACAGGAAACTGATAGCAGCAGCAGATTTTTCCCAGAGTTTCTAAGAGATAATATTCTTTTCTTTGCTCCACAGCTAACGAGAAATCATTCATAAATTATATTTAGGAACATATCTTTTGTTCATAGAGTCTTGTTTTATTACTCTGGAGAAAACTGTAGGTGCAGTAAACTCAATGGGAGTTTGCCACTGACTTTTACGGAGCCAAGATTCCATCCCCTG
>JAWWLV010000121.1:84091868-84103034 GCA_035041135.1 Platyrinchus mystaceus | reverse complement strand
GCAGGACCGGGATTCGAACCTGCAGCCTTGGCGCTGAGAGACCAGCATCTTAACCGCTAGGCCACCAGGGGTCCCCTAAAGGAAAAACAAATAAACCTAGCTCATTTAAACAAAATTACAGTCATGTTTCTGATGGATTTAGTATACTATTTCTTTTCTAGAAGTGGAAACTTTAATGTGAAGGAGTAGTAAAGTTTAGGATAAATACTGGATATAGTTCATACTCTATTGGGATAAATGATGCTCTTTGAAAGAAAGAGGAATCAGTTATTTGCAATCTTTCAGAATTTTATATGTAGGCTTTCAGTATTCCAAAAGTGAGACACTACAAATAATCTTTTATTATGTCTGTTCTGTATTAAAGTAACTTAAAATTTGATTACTATAGCTACTTGCTGTTAGAGTTTGCACGTGTAGCTCATTAAGTACCTGCATCCTTCCTGAGAGACACGGCATTTACAGGCAACATTTGCATTACCTATTAGTACAGGCATTAAGTGTAGGTTTGTAGATCCAAGCTGATGCCCAGGACCAATGTCCTCACTGTACATGTTTCAGGAAGCTTTACTTCAGGTTAGTTCCAGTTCAGTCTAGTGGACAATAAGTCCATCAGTGGTGGGAGCTCATTTACTGCTTTCTTGGAGTGCATTGCTCAACTGAGTTCAGGAAAAAGGAATCCAGTTTGCATGTTCTGAGACCACCAAGTTCATAATGACTTGAGGGAGATTTTCTTTAGAGGTGTAGCCCTGACCATTATCCTACAGTCAAAATGACATCGATTGGAAGAGATCCTAAAGATCTGCCATGGGCAGGGATGCCACCCACTAGATCAGGTTACTCAGAACCTTATTCAATCTGGCCTTGAACGCTTCTAGGGATGGGGCATCCACAACTTCTCTGGGCAACCTGTCCCAGTGCCTCAACACCCTCATAGTAAAGAATTTCTTCCTAACATATAATGTAAACCTTTCTTCCTAATGTATAATGTAAAACCTCTTTCTGTTTAAAGCCATTATCTCTTGTTTTATGACTACATAGCCTTGTAAAAAGTCTCTCTCCATCTTTCTTGCACAGGCTCCCTTCAGGTATGGAAGGCCACAATTAGGTCATCCTGAAACCTTTTCCTTTCAGGCTGAACAATCCCAATTCTCTCAGCCTTTCCTCATAGGAGAGGTGCTGCTTCTCTCTAATCAACTTGGTGGCCCTGTAATTAATTAATTGTTGTTTAGTTCACTGAAATGTTAATGTGGGCATATCATAGTAAACCAAATGATGAATATGCTAGAGGAACAACACAGAAAAGCATTTATATACCACATGTTTCCTTATGTATTTCTGAGATGGCTGTAGATGCATTAGAGTAACTAGTGACACAGTAATCAATTTTGTCTAAAAATTCAAAGGGTATATAGAATATTTCTGCATGTTTGTTTACAGACAGTGTGAACCAGAGATTATAGCCGAATTTTTGTCTCCGCAAACTGATAACATATATTTTGTCCTCTGACAGACACAAGCAAAATATCAGTTAGATGAAAGATGTATTATGCAGGACAGGACTGTACTTATATCACATCTGTGATGCTATTGGACAATTGGCATTTCCTCCACAATATTTTACATCACTTGGGCAATTCTTGAGTTATTGTTGCATATATAGATGTAAATACATTTCTAGGATAAACTATAAAATAATTCCTTAATTTATAAACTGCATGAATTTTACTATTTGGATTATTATTTCAAAAATTCCCTGATGAATTTCCTTCTGAAAGTGAGCTAGATGTCTAGTATTTGGTGTCTTAATATGTTCATATAATATACTGTAATTCTCTGAGAGATTGAAATATATGTAGTAGAATGCTATATACTTTTCCATAGTGTAGCTATTAAGTAAATGCTCAAGTGACGTGTTCCTTCTCCTATACTAATACAGGTCTAACACTGTACAAGCTGCAAAATGAGTATTAAACTGTTAGCTTTTAGCATCCAGAGAACTGATACTTTTGGGGCTTTCGGACCTGCCTACAAACCTTGGAACTTTTGAAGACAACTGCTTCTTTGTAAAAGAGACAATGCAATCTGTTTACTAGAAGAAACATTTCCATAAAACTCAATACATAGTCATGTGCTTACACCGTCTTTCAAGAAATGTTCTCCACACAGCACTTGAAGACTCTTCTGAATGGTTTTTTGCTAGAAATACTACTTGTCTTTTTGCCCAGGAGCATAGTATGGCTTGTACCTATATGACCAAACTTTCTTTTCACAATACCTGTCCTTAAACTGTTCACAGACACCATTTGACACACATTAAAACTGTGTTAGGGAAATTTCTAGAAATAAAACAGTACGGATGACTGCATGTCAGTGCTGGAATCTGTGCCATAGCTTTTTCTAAGTTACTAATAATGTTGTAGCCTCTGTGCCCTGACCCCAAAAAATATCTGAAGATATTTCTTTGCTTAGGATCACTAAGGAGGAAACAATGATCTATTTGCTTGTTGGGTCACTTATTTATCATAAGGGAAAAGATATTTCAGTTATTTTTTTATTATCACTAATTTGTCTTTTCTCTCAGAAAGCTCCGTCTGCAGTACAGCCATTTTTAAATGCACAAGACTAATGTTTTTCTTATCATAGCACTTTTTATGTGTGCTAAGCCTGACCCTTTGGAAAACCCCATTCTCTACTTTTTCATAAAGAGTTTTCTCTCCTTGGCCTCCTTAAAGGTTAATTAGTCAATTCACAACCTCATGTATATGCCAGACTGAGTCAGTATGTATTTGGCTCCTAGCAGAGGACAGAAGGCATCATAACAATTCTTAGGGGTCTCAGTTCAGTATAAATCACTTGTTTGGGACTTATTTTTATTATTCACAGATTTCTTTAAAAAGTCTTGAGTAGTTTTTCCTTTCTGTTAGTCCAAAGAAGCACAGAGGTCATTGAGACCACACTTAACGCATAAATATTTTGTGATTCCCCCACCACCACCATTGCATATAGTTTTGTCTGTACAGGACATTTTCCTTTTACCAAACTTATTTATGTGGGAAAACAACTTGGTTTTGGAAATAGTGATTGCTGACTCCTATAAGGTTGCCTAAAGAAGAAAAGTGAATGATGAACTTTTAATGATGGTATTTTTACACATAACCGCAACTCTCTAGAAATATATGGTCCTGTGTTTTTCATCACATTATTTCCCACTGAGAACACCTTAATTTCCAGCCACATTCCATCAGATTTTCCTCCAAATGAGCAGTTATTTCCATGGGTGAGATGTGTAATTCTCTTAAGTGGTATTTTCAAATTATCCCTTTGTGCATAACTCACCAATTAATAGATAATTCTAACTATTAAGGTTCTACTGAAGGGTTTCGTTCATTCTTTCTTTTAAGCCTTTTTTGTTAGTAATATGACACCTCACTGATATATTTATATAAAGGCAGGTTAGGCTAAAAACTATTTCTTAAGCTTCCTCAGAAAATTGAAAATGGTTGAGAATCAGAGCTCTATAATCACAGGCAACATCTACAATTTACCATGTCTGAGTTCTGATCTGAAGTCATCAAATGTGGCTCTCTACATAAGGTCACAGTTTGTCTGTGACACATGTTGCATTCACATCATTCCACATTATTACCTCACTTTACTCTTATGCTCCCCATGCACCTGTGATTTTCCAGGATGTTTTCCATAAGGACGCTTACCCACACCTGCCTCTCAAAGTCAGTGCTGAATTTACTACAAAAATATGTTGTTGTTGGAAAAGAGAATAAAAGCCATCACAATGAGCAGAAGTCAGAGACATATTTGCAGAGTCTGTGATAGGTCCTTAATCACCAAAAACTATAAGATTAGACAGATGTCTAACAAGTGAGTATTATTACTCAAGGGTGGACTGCTGTTATCCTTGGCTGTGGATATGGATTCTTGTACCATTACTCCTTATCCTTCGTGCACCTTACCTAGACTTGGCAGGAGGCTTGGCATACACTCCATATGACTGATATTGTCAGATGTCCTTTGTCCTTTTCCCGAAATCATTCTAGTGTTAATCCTAACTCTGCCCTCTCTCTGACAAGGAATGACCACCAAAGACACCTTCTCTTTCCCTAACTACAGTGATAACAGTGTTAAACTGGTACAGCTGCACAGCAGTTAAGGATCTTTGCCACTTGCCTGGTAGGTCAGCCAGATCAGAAATATTTTCAGTCAACTTATTCTTTGATTCCCAGGGGAGGTGGAAATTAACTCCCTGGTGTGAGCATGAATTCAAACTTGTCATAATACTTCAAAGCATAAAATGGCACAGTGTGCCATATAGATCAGTAGCTACAGAATACGTCTAACTAATCTTCTGCATATAAACAAAGCTATGCTTAAATGACATTTCAGTAGACCTTGTCTCTCTAGCAGAGTCCAGGTTCCTCTGTTGCTGCATAGCTTATTTCAAGGTCAGGTTAATTTTTCATTTGATTTTCACTTATAAACCTAATCCTCCAAGTGGTGTTCAGGGCCTTCTTATTATATGGGTAACAGTGCATCCCACTGACTCTGTAAAATTCATTTGTAGTTTAAGGTGTGCTTCAAGATATTTTCAGTAATCTGTCTAGAGCACCTTCAGAGAAAAACATTTCAAGTCCTAATCTAATTCAGAAGTTTAACTCAAATATGTCCAGCTGACCTTTCTCTCCAACGTAAGACGATATAATTTATTTCCAAAACATAAACCTCATCCTGAACTTTGGCTGGTATTGACTAGGATAAGAAATTTATGCTTTCTTACTGGGAGAATGGGTAGAATGTGTCCTGTGGCAATCACTAGCATTAGGATTAGATTTGGATTACATTTTGGTAATATAAAAGCTTGAAGAAGCCAATTAATTTTTTTCTGCCCACAAGACTTTGGAATAGAGATGTCATCAATACTTTTTTTTTTTTTTTTACTTTGTGTATAGTTTGTGTCATGATTACTGTTATGTTGAGGCTTGCAAATCCAACTTGAGTTTTGTCTTTGAGACTGAGCAGCCTTCAGAGAGAAGACTGAATAGAAGTCTGGAGTCAATTGTGGTCAACAGCTTATGTTGCTTTCACTGGATGGGTGGTTCCTTTGGCTAGAATTATTTTTAAGGGTAAGGTTATTTGGGGAAATGCAATAACTGAGTAACCCATTTCAACATCTGGTGTCTTACTCTCAGAATAAGGAAGAAGAGTTGTTTTAGAACAATAGTTTGTGCTTTTTTTTTCTTATAATTTGTTCCATGACCTTGGTTAAATTCAGTACTCATGTTTGGTTAGTGTTTGGGAATCTACAGAGTGAAGGTTATACATCTCAAGGTTAAGAAGGGTGATGTTAAGGACAACTGTTGCTTTGTGTCTGTTCTCCTTGCTGGAGAGTTGCAATTGCTGACCATTCCTGAGTTTAGAGTAAGGACTGGACTCAGGATTTGAGAGCTGCAAAGTGAAGAGCTCCTTTGAATGCTTGAAGCTGCACACTCTTCAGCATTATAGAGAGGAACTGTAATACCTGAGTATTGTCCTTTTAAAATTTTTCTTTCCAGTCTTGTTTCTATGTTTTCTTGTTGGGTTTCATTTCTGAGCAACAGCTATCAAGTTAAATTCAGGAAAGGATATCTTGAGGTGAATATTAATTTTATGGCTTGGATTTGTCTGAGGTTGAGGTTTTAGTGGTTTGAGAATATAAATGTTGCATATCTCATTTTATTTCTGAAGGATTTATGAAATTAGGGATCAGAAAGTGACTTGTTTGTCTGGGATCTATATGTTTTGTTCACTTGTTTTCAGTGAATGTTGACAGCCAGGGTAAGACTAGGTTTAGACTAGATAACCTAAAGACTGAAGATACTGCTCAGATGGTGAGGAACTAACAGCTGGAAGTACTAGGCATGGGCTAGAATTATGGTTAGGGTAGACAGCATAAATTATGAAGAGCTATACTGCTTATGATATAACATAGGAACTTCAGAGATTGGTGTCTGTCAACAACAAAAGATTGCTTCCTTTGCTGTAGTTAGATATGGTTTAGAGTTAGGCATAAAAGCTGAATAGAGTTCTGGGGAATTTCCATGGACATGAAGCTAAAGAGAACACATGGAAGTCTATGTGTTTTTTCCTCTCTCACCTGTAGAGATTAGTTCCCTAAGTTATTAAAAGGTAGTTGTGTGGTACTGATATTTATATAATGTAAATAGAGATATGTTTTGTCAAACAGTTTCCATTGTACCCTGCATATATGTTAATTCATTTCTTGATCCTTTTGGCAGGTTAGCTCACCACATCTCTCTGAAGAGACTTCAGTTCAAAATAACAATAACAATTTGTTATTTCTCTGTACAATTTGGATAAGATAGGTAAGTTTGTGTGAGATTTGTCTTCTCTTCTACACACCCCTCAGATTTCATCATGAATGCTTCAGTTCTTGAAACACAAATTCTCATTGTTTTAGAAAAAGCAATGCTTTCTTCATGGCACTGCAGTGCTTACTTTATTCCTTTCTTTCCTTCCTGTGCAGTTTTACATCTCCCTGGTGCCCATACACAGGGCTAGATACCCAGCACTGGAGACTTTATTAAAAAAACTCCTTCCAAAAAATATAGTAGAATCATAGTATCATAGAACATTAAGGGCTTGGAATGGATCTTAAAGATCATCTAGTCCCAATCCCTCCTGCTACCTACCAATCCCTCCTGCACCTACCACTAGAGCAGGTTGCTCAAGGATTTATCCAACCTGGCTTTGAACACTGCCAGCATTAGGGCATCCCTGGGCAACCTGTTCCATTGTCTCACCACCCCCACAGTAACGAATTTCTTCCTAATATTTAACCTAAATTTCCCCTCTTTCAATTTGTACCCATTACACCTTGTCCTGTCACTACAGTTCCTGACAATGAGTCCCTCTACAGCTTCCCTGTAGACCTCCTTCAAATACTGGAAGGTTACTATGAGGTCTCCATGCAATCTTCTCTTCTCCAGGCTGAACAGTCCCAACTTTCTCAGCCTATATTTGATATTTTGTGTGTTACGAGACTTCCTATTCTGTATAAGCCTTGTTGACTGTCTGGAGTGTTCCTTGGTTTTTCAGGCTATGTCCTAGTACCCAAGGCTTATGAATAAATGTCTTGCTTAACAGCTCCCAGTGCAAGTTGCACAGCAGCAGTCACAGCCATAAAGCCAAGCTGTCTCATTCGTGTTGTCTCACAGTGTAAGGCAGCCTCAACCATACTCTTATTTGTGAACAGTCCCTACCCCACATTATCTTCCAATCTGTACTCACACATTATTTGCAATAACGGGAAATTTCATGCATGGCTAAGAATTACATGAAGTGGACAATTTCATACACGCACTGAACGCATGCCTTATCCTTGATTAGCTTATTAGCACAGATACAGTCCAGATGCCCTTTTTTCACAAGAAAAAACTACTGGTTTCCTCTTCCCATTACTCAGTGGAAATCTGTCAATGGAAACAGACGCTATATACAGTCATAGTTGCTTTAAGAAATAGCTAAAATAAAACTGAAAACTTAAAAATGGAATTTAGAAGGGGAAAAAAGTCCCTTCAACAGAAGCAGATACAGAAAATGGCTTAAGTGTTAAAACTGTCAGCAATTGCAGTTTAAACTCCTGCTGCAAATTAGTCAACGATACATGACTTATACCCAAGATGAATCAAAGTGACCCATGCAGGCAAGGTGGGGCTTTGCTTTATTTTATTTTGAGTTAGACAAGGTCTCTGAATTGGTAATGAAGAATGCAAATGCTTTGTTGGCAGCATGAAAACCAAAGAAAAACTTGGATCCAAAAGTTTATCTATGATAAGAGTGATCACAATCCTAAAAACAATTTCTTTCACTGCATTCTGATAAAACACATGGTGAGGAGTTTTGATTTGAAAATAGCAGCAGTTTATCTAAAGTATTGCAAATGCAGACTTTCAAAATGTCAGGAGCCAAATGTTTTCTTCAGAAAGATTAGTGTAGTATATATAAGGTAACAGGAAATTTTATTTAACCACTACATTTCTTTGATCTTATGAGTGCTTTCACAACCCCATTTTTCTTTTTGTTTCTTTCAGTCGTGAAGCCATAAACCCAGATTTATGATGGTATTAGTGTTTTGCCACAGAATGATTGGTATGTCCCAGATTGAGCCTTGTGGGACAAACATGAGTAAATAAGAAAAAAATTGTCTGGAAGGGATGTTATCCTTTTTAAAAGAAAAATATTTAAAATAATAATTAGATGGGAAAAAATAAAATCAAACGAAGTAAGCATTAATTGTGGAATGTTTGAAAGTATTATTTATATAAAACATTATAAATTTTGGGTTGATAACGATTTTTCTGCAAGATTATTAATTTTTCATGATGTTTTTACTAAAATATGTTGTTAAGAATATAGAAAACTCTTGACTGTACTGAGAAATTTATACAAGAAGACAGAAGTGAAGTCTCACTCATATTACCTATACTGACATTCATGTATTTTATGTTTAGTGGTCATGTTGTTTGCACACCCTGAAATCTGAATCCCTGAGGAAAAAGAAATTATGATGGAGTGTTTGAAAATTCGTGTTTCTGTGAACATTATGTAACATTTTCAAATCCAGTCTGTGTAATGGAAAAGTTCCAGAAAGCTTTCCAGGTGAATTGAGATAGAAAGCCAAATCTAAGGTATAGGAATTATCACAGAATCAATCACAGAATCACAGAATCAACTAGGCTGGAAAAGACCTCTGAGATCATCAAGTCCAAGCTTCAACCTAACAACACTTTGCCTAATGGACCATGGCACTGAGTGCCACATCCAGTCTCTTCTTAACCACCTCCGGAAACGGTGACTCCACCACCTCCCTGGGCAGCCCTTTCCAATGCCCAATCACTCTCTCTGTAAAGAACTTTTTCCTAATATCTAACCTAAACCTCCCCATGTGCATCTTAAGACTGTGCCCTCTTGTCCTAAATTATGCCGGATTATAGCACAGGAAGCCCTGCCTTCTTTGAGTGGAGGTGACAACATATATACAAAAGATTTATTAATAAGTCTGTCTGAATAAACACCCATAAACTGATGCATTCAAGACCAAGTCCAAATTTACCATGTACATTGTGTTTTACTCATCCTTCTGAAGAGCAACAGTGGCAGTGACAGATGGAAAGGGTCATTGTCAGAGAAATGTAATTTTTTAAAAGATGAAATCTTTGACAAAAATGTTAAGGATTAAACAAATTCATATAGAAAAACAAAAAAGTGTTCTTTTCTGCCACCTTAACTGGCAGGTTGCTGGAGATCCTGCACTCTTACTGTGTCCAGCTTCATACTGATATTTTCATCAAGGCTGTGGTCTGGTTGGCAGCGCAAGGACTTTCAGGTTCAGAGCTTCTCTGGCCCCTCTATTTCAGACTGGCTCCAAGCTGCAAAGACCACAGAGGTTAAGCTAGCATCTTCAAGCACCTCCCCGAGCAAGAATTTTCAGGGTTGTTGAGGTTTCCTTTCCAAAGCTGAGAAATTATCAGACCAAAGCAAGCTGTGATTCTCTGCTGAGTGGTGGTACCTTGGGTACCTCTAGGTGAAGTCCACTGAGCAGTACTTACGTAGGAGTAACATACTTTCGTAATGTTTGCTTGAGATAGGATGGGAAATGGACTCAGGAGACAAGTGTGATGCTGCCTGCAACTTTTCTTAAGTGGCTCCTGATTGCCAGGACTGCCATAATATTATAATTTGCATAATTGTATTTTGATGGTCTTGCCTTACTAGTGGTCTGTGCTGCCTGTATAGGCAACATTCACTTAGAGGTCACCTGCATATCCCAAATACCCTTTGTAGTGGGTTCACCTTGGCTGGAAGCAAGGTGCCCACCCAGCCACTCTATCACTCCCCTTTCCAGCTGGAAAGACTCATGGGCTGGGATAAGGCAGTTTATTAAAGCAAAAGCAGAGCAAAAGCTTGTGTGTACAAAGGCAAAGTGGAAAATAAGGTTTATTCTCTACTTCCCATCAGCAGCGATGTCTGACCAGGGAAGCAGGCCTTTCAAAATGCATAGGCGTTTCTTAGCAGGCAGTCATTGGAAACAACAAATGCCCCCCTTCCTGCTCCGTGCCTTAGCTTTTATATCTGAGCTGACATCATGGGGTATGGAATATCTCTTTGGTTAGTTTGGATCAGCTGGTCTACTTGTGTCTCCTCCCAGGATCTTGCCCTTGATTGGGGAAGGAATATTACAGTGCTGATGCTGTGCTCAGCAGTAGCCAAAACACCGGTGTGTTATCAACACCCTTCTAGCTACCAGTGCAAAGCACAGCACTCTGAGGGCTACTGTGGGGAAGTGAACTCCAGCTCAGCCAGACCCAATGCACCCTTGTAGCAAACACAGCAGCAAGTCTGTAAGGTGGAATCTTGGTACATACCTGTAAGGTAAACATACACAGGTATCTTCCCCAAGAATGCCACAACAGTGGACAGGGTTCAAAAAGGGTTTATTTCAGAGGCAAAGACATTAAAACTTACAAACGTCTTGGCTCTGCCAGGCAGTACTGGGCCTCAGAGGGAAAACGCAAGGACTTTTAGTATCCTCCCTGTTTCTCCCCCGCCTTCCCAAGGCCTCTGTACGTGTCTGCTAGGGTTATCTCTCTCTGCAATCCCTCTGGACTGCAGAAAGGAAAAAAACCCAACCATCTAACCTTCTTGAGAAGACACTTTGCAGGCTTCCTAAGTGAAAACAAGTTCTAGCTTTCCCATTACAAATTCTTCCAAAATCTCAACTATCCTTACAGGTCCCAATTCAGATGGAGCCTCAAAGTCGAAATTTCCGATTTTTTCGTTAAAGTGAGAATGTCAGGGTTCTTTTGAAATTTTTATTTGTGAAGTTTCACTTTGCTAGAAAACAAAATTTATCTGGAACAAGATAAGTTAAATAAAACTCATATATTTGCTGATGGAGACTGACTGAACAAAAAATCACCCTGCTGCTGCCCATGGGGTCTTTAGATGATGAACTATTTCTTCAGTGTTACTTTTCTGATCAACAGCTTTCTATCCTGCTGTGTGTGTGTGTGTATGTGTGGCCAGTCTTCGCGAATGAAGATCTGGGAAAGGTGTTTTTACCTTTCAAGCCTGCGCAATGGATTTTTTAGG
>JAWWLV010000121.1:84076745-84091768 GCA_035041135.1 Platyrinchus mystaceus | reverse complement strand
GAGTGTCCCTGAACCCGGACCGGGAATCGAACCGGGGTTGCAGCGGTGAGAGCGCTGCACCTTAACCACTAGACCACTGGGGCTCCCCTATCCTGCTATTTACCTCACTAATTGCTCTATAGAATCTTCTAGCTGCAGAAGCTGGGGGTGGAGCTGTGGGTTTGTAGCTTCAGTTGGCCTTATGAAACCCTTGCCTACAAAACATTCTTAATCTCAGATCTAGACTCTAAATTTGAGAAATTCTCCAGAAACCTCACGTGTCCAACCTTCCAACACTGACCTTGAGTGTCTTTCAGAGGCGAGGAAAACTTCTAATAATAGTAATCTATCTATTAATTTTAAATATTTTAAATGTATCTATTTTAAAAATGTATTTAAAATATTTTGAATGCATTAAAATATAAAAATTTAATATTTTAGTATTAATATCAAAATAAGTTTATTATTTAATAATAAAAATAGCTAATAATAATGATTCTTGTATTAAGTAAACTTTACATTTATATTTACACTTAAATTTATAAGTATAGATACATTTATTTATGTTTAAAATATTATGATTCTTATTTTGTAATGTCTTTTTTTTCCTGGGATGTCTGCAAAATGTGTGGCTTGAACTCTGATTCAAAACATTTTTTAAATACTTTTGAATTTGCTGCAGAACAGAAATTCCAAATTCAACCAATGCTGTAATAATGTTTTGTCCTTCTCTTAGATATACTTTGCTCTTGGTTTAATAGGTATCCCTTCCAGTATTAATGAAACCAAAGAGAATTGTGAATTATTGATGTTTCAGATTCTTTGTCTTGAATTCTCAGCAGAACACCTACAGAAAGACTGCAGATGGCTGTGAAATCAGGGACACGATTTATAAATCTTCAAAAGTAATTTGCCAAAGAGAATGCTCAAAAATCTCTGCTGAATGAGAATGCTACTAGATCAGGAACTGAGCAAGTCTGTGAGAAATGCCTTTTAAGAAAAAATAAATGGATTTCATACACTCTTTGGACTTCCTGTGCAAAGTGAAAACGTTGAAAGTAACCACTTGTCTGAGTACTGATAAATCCATTACTAGCAGTCTGTCAGATCAATCTCTGCTCTTGGACACTTAAGTTCCTACCTTTGAACAGGAGCACATATCTGCAGTCTCTTCAAGGGCTTATCACCTGAAGTCTGCTATGAAGATGGCTCATAAAAGCAGCTGCTCAGAATTCATAATTTCCATCCAGAGGAAACTCCAAGATTAACAAGGATTTCTGATTTAACAAAAAATGGAACCACCTAAATATTTATTTTACACAGCATTAAGCTTATAAGTGGGAAATATATTATCCCAGGAAGGTGATAGAACAACATTTTTACCAAGAAGTTTTTTCTGTTTTTCCTAAATGAGATGCTGTTTTCCTTGCAATATATTTTCAACAGGCTAGCATTTTCCTATTGAAAAATATTTAATCGGCTCCACTGATGAGAGGCAGTTTCTAAAAAATTTTTGGACTGATAACAACACTTGAAATGGCAGCCAAAATAAAATTAATTAAACGTAATCCCAAAATCACAATGCAATAACCTGCAGGTGAGGGTGTGTGATGAATGAGCGAGTGTACAAGTTCCAAGGGATATCAAGGATAAACTTTTGAAGACACACTTTGATAGGTGAGATATATTTTATACCACCAATTTTTAATGAGATTTTAAACCCACAATAAAAAACCTTGGCAAATAAAGATGATAACAAATAGCCCAAAATTATTCTTCTAAAGGAAGACAATAACAGGTGAGTATCAACTGAGATCATCTATCTTAGCTAAAAGCATCAAAACAGTGGTAAGAAAAGCAAAAATCTAAAGAGCAGAATTTGTAAAGATGGTAGATACCCCAGATAATGCTACCCTTGATTCTGGATTTATGGTAACTTAACTTTAAATTAACTTAAAGTTTTCTTTCCAAAAAAAAGGCATGCATGAACATGCACACCAACAGTCCACTCACTCCCAAAATAATTAGTAGATGTACTTGCATAAATAAGACCATTATAGAGACCATTTAGTTAACTAATAATCCAAAAGATGCTTGTAGAGTACAAAGCTTATGAATTAAAGTGGGCCTCACAGATATTACTTATGTTGCAGGTTTTTAGCCAGACTAATATTTCAGTCGAATAAGACAGACTGAAATATGTACCTGGCCATATGGTCCCATGACAACATCAGTTGCAAATGTTTCTAAATCAAGGAGCAGCAATAGTTGTGCATAAATGCAAAGCAGCATGGTTTGTTTCTTTACGAAAACACCCAGTTTTTGCAGGGACATTGTAATTCTGTGTAGGTAACTAAACTGAAACAAGATTGGATTTCAACATCTGAAGACAATCTGGTTTCATTCAGATGGATTTATTTTTTTAAATATTGTACAATATAAAATATATATGGTCAATTGCAAAGAAGGAAAGTATCCTCAGATGATAGATCAGAAAATGAAAGACAATAAAGGAACTTCAGCTAATGTGTCAAACTAGCAAATTTCTCCCGCTACCCTTTTTACTAGAATTCACTTCTTAAACTAGACTTCAAAAAAATGAGGTTTTCTATTTAATATTTTTGTAGACCCAAGCACTCACATATACTTATGTCTACTTAGGACTTCAGGAATTTCTCAGCAAATAGAATGTATTTAACGAATGATTTAACCTGAATTAAGCATTAGAAATGCCCCAAGTTCACAAAAACCTATTCCATTGAAATGTTCACTTCAGAGCCAGCAATGCTTGACTAAAGCCCAGGCATTTCCTCTTTCATTAACATTTTGCTTTCTGTAGCATTCAGTGTAGAATTTCTAACTACTGTTCCTTCTATTTTCTTGGCTGGCTTCTTGTATTTCATTTTCATTTGCTGCTAAATCATTCAGCTTTTTACTACTGCTGTATAAATATGCGTTCAACCTTTCTGCTTGCAGTTGGTGGAAACCTTTATTACTGTAATATTATACTCCTAAACACATCATGACTTCCCCATATGTGCCCTTGCATCCTGCTAGTTTTAGACCTCTGTAAGGCTGAAATTTTGTTCAAAGTTTGGGTTTGGATCTGGTTTTACTTTTAGCTAGAAGAATAATTCAGGTGATCACTCCAGTTGTTTTTGACACATATGCTAGTGTCTTCTGTGGATCTTTGTGTCAGACACAGTGCTGTCTCTGCCTGAAGAACATCAGAAGTACATTCCCAAAGGATTAGTATGTGTTACTTGTGTATAAATAATTTAAAGAGGCTTTCTGTGACAACATGGGATTATGCTAACTTGCCTAATGGCTAATTCTTGCTTGCCAGCAGAGCACTAGTGTTTGCCTGTGTAGAAAGAATTTTTCCCTGAATCCTGTCACCTACCAGTGCTCAAACTGAACTCAGAATATTGGTAGAAAAGACAGATGACCTTCTGTGAAGTGTGAACTTGTTTTACGTCTCGGACACTTAAAGGACTTTGTATATATATGATTTCTATGAACATGTTATTTCTGGAGAAACAGAGTGCCCTTTCCCTGTAAAACTTGGCAGTTTTGCTTTTAGTAGACAAAATTAATGAAGAGTTAACAAGCAAAGGCTTAGCTTTCTACTACAGAACTGGGGGAAAATTTATAGAAAAAAACAGGAACAAGATCACTGACATGATGGGTTAGAATATACTTGCAACACTTCACCTCTCTCACTTAGACATGGCTTAGTCATCATAGAGCAAGAACCACTCTGTTTTAGAGATATATTTTTCAGCATCAAGTGCCCTAGCCCTGAACTTCTGTCTTTTTTCTCATGTTTAATAATTATCCCATTACTCTTGTAGACACAGGAAGTTCCAGTATGTCCTAGAAGGTGTGTTTCCTCTTACATTATGAATTACGGAAATGTATCATCAAGTAACTTTGATTATTAATTCAGATAAGTTGACTCCCTACGATAAGCAGAAAGGTTTTTGGAACATTCATTGCTCATCTGTTTTACATTCTTGCTTAGGAATTCAATTGATTTAGAGCATTATCTGACTTCTCCCTTCCCAAAAAATGTGATGTCCACTATGGAAACTTTTCTCCTTGGCTTTGTAAGAATTTGAAAAATGTGCAGTAGGAAAAATATTAAATGTTCAACTGCTCAATTACACCATAGACTGTGACACCTTTCATTTATCATAGTAATCCTTCAAAATAGACCAATAATACAGATCAACTATTTTACATATTAATTACAAATAACTCCCTCCAATTTGCTGTTTTATTGACTATGTTAATCCCTTGAAAGGGATAGGCAGAGCATACAAAATTTTTACCTTGGCATATGTGTGAGGTGCAAGAACTAGAAGTAAGATTAAGTAATAGTCATAATTTTATATAACAAGAAGTAGAACATTTCACATACTTACAACCTCAAAGAGTTAAAAATCCCAAATCCAACAAAAAGTAGACAGGGAGTAAAAAGTTATGCACTTTGGATATTATGAATGTGTTTTAAAATATGGGGCATTGGAGTTCTCTTTTTCCATTTTCCTACTTACAGAAAAACCTACAAAGAGCTACTAATTCTTCATTAAGGCATGAGAAGTACTTCCATACATGAAAGTCTCTTGTCATGTCCCTTGCAAATGGTCTTGTTCATCTGATAAATGTTAAAAAATGAGCTTGAAAAAGGCTGCTGGAGAAAATCTATTTGTTACTCATCCTTCATGAACACCTGAAAGACTTAATACTGACTTAGCATAATGCTTTGTGGAAAAGTAATTTAGAAAGGGGACAGAGGTTATTTCCTAGAAATTAGAGGGGGAAAAACAAAAAAGTGGAGATCTTTTTTCAAAGTAAGCTGTGAGTTAGCCCATGAAGAAATGATAACAGACAAACATGATAGGAAGAGTGAGAGCACTGTAGTAAGAATCCAGAAGAAAAGCACCTCATGAAGTGAGATTTGAGGAGCACATCAATGGAAATATTAAGTCAGGTGGTGAATTAGCAAAGACCCTTATGGACAATAGGGTTATACAGGGAACATTCAGTGTCTGTAGGATACTGGGTGAAAGCTATTGTCCTTGGAAGAACAGGAAGCTGAAAAACTTTGCCAGGTCCCAAAACATAGCTATTCATGGCAAGTACCATGAGAAGATGCCCTGGAATGGGATCATATGGAGAAGTTGTTTATATAGGACCACTCTTTTCCTTGTTGTGCTAATTTAAGTGAATATTTGTTAATGAATATTTATATAAAGATGAGACAGTTTTTTATGTACCTTTTCTCTACTTGTGTCAGAAATCTGTGACCTCCAATTTTCTCAGAAGTCCCTAATGGCTCCCTAATGTCAGCAGCTCTTCTACTCATCTGTTTCCTGCTGCACTAGTTATACTACAGGTTGGTGCTTGTAAATGAGTAAAATTCTTTACAAAGCTGTGGAACAAGAGTTCAAGGCAAGCCCTGTGTTTTTGCCTGATGGAGTTCATTCAGTCTGACAGCTCGTTAACAAAAGCTAGTCACTGAGGTAGAAGTACCAGCTGTAACTTCTACAGAGAATGGCAGGTGAAGGCTTCGGGAAAAAGAAGTAAAAAAGGATGTTTCAGCAACAGAAGAATATGTCTTCTGAGTAGTTTGCAGCCTGTAAGTGGAAGGAGGGGAGCTTTTAATAGCTTCTGAAGAGAGATATCGTTCACCAGCTGTGACTAAAAAGTAACTACAAGGTGATAGATCTAATAACATAGTTCCTTAACTCACCAACAAACACATTTTTTTTTTTTTTTTTTTTTTTTTTTTTTTTATTTTATGTAGCTAATCCTTCCAAAACTTGGTCAGGTTTATGTTAAAGATGAAGATGTTAAGAACATGATTCATTGCATGAACACTTTACTCAAAAAAGCTTATAATTAAGTGAAATGCTGAGAGCTGTCCAAGTTTACATTACGGTGTCACCAGACATGTGCACCAAAACATTATAGTTCCTTTAAGACAAGATTTAGTGTAGTTGTGTTCTGTGATGTAAAGAGTATTTTTGTATTTTTAAATCCAGCTTTAATGTCTTGGGTTGTATTGATTGAATTTTTTGTGTCATGCAGAATTATTCAATTCACCCACTACAAATTATTAGCAAGTGGTCCCCAGAAGATCACAACATAGCTACAGAGGGTAATAAATGTGGACCGCTACAGAGGGTAATAAATGTGGACCCTGTGCCTCTGGTTGCTTTTGCTTAGAGGCACACCATGCTGCTCTCACCCATCAAGTGGATGTCAGTGCCAAATTTAAGCCAGGGCAGTCCTTAGCAGTCATACACTCTGCTGCTTCAGGTTTTTCCCCACCGTCTCCAGACAATTTCTGACCCAGATTCCCCTCACCGATCCTGACCCCCACCTGTAGGCTGAAGTCCTGGCCAAGCTTTGTCGTGTCTTCATCCCCAGGGAGCTTCCTAATGCCTGGGGCTGGGGCTGCCCCTGTGGCCCTGGCTGCCCTGCTCCTGCTTGGAAAGGTGGGACAGACAATTCCCTGATGTCCCTGGGGAAGCCCCACCACCCCAATCATCCACCCCACAGGGAGACCAAGGCCTCTGGATAAGCAAAACAGACGTAACAAATGTTAACTTCCATTTGAATCTTTTCTGCGCATTCAGTGGAGATTCTTGTGGGATATGTTCCTTGTGCACTGGTTTAGGAGTTTGACATCTAGACTAATAAAAGTCCAAATATATTGACACCAAAGTGATTTTTATAGGAAATAGAAGTAAAACTAAACCTAAAATGCACAGCTTTCTGTGAATATTATGTAATTTTTTCAAAATAATAGTTTCATTATAAACAGCACAAAAAGATCTGTGTCTGATCATAACCAAGAAAGCTTTAACTTGTTTACTTAAAAGAAACTAACGGTTTTATGAAAATAATGAATATAGGGAATTGAAAAGTCAGTTTAACCTTCTACCTTTTTCCAGTAAGGAAATCTATTTTATTTGTCCTTTCCAGGACAACCACATTGTTTATTGGGTTGGTCTTGAACTTGGGTTAGTCTGTGTGTCAGCTGCTATTGCTCTTCCTGGGTTGAGCTCATTTGTGACTTGTATCTCTCTAGCTCTTGTAATACAGTTTCCATAAATATATTTTCAATACAGCATTATGGTAGCAGCGATTTTATTTGTGAGTAGAAGAATTTTATAGAATGTGCATGGCCATATTGTGTCATATAGTATCAAGGCCTTGTAATGGGCTGTGGCACTGTTTACTGTGGAGGGTTATCTCAACTCAGGCTAGGAAATTCTCTGACCCACTTATCTTAAATATCGAAGAAATCCAGAGGAATTTCAAAGTAAAAAGATCTGAGTGAGACTTCCAGCAAACATGTTCCAGACCAATGTCTTCCATGATGACATACTACTTCTGACCCCTATCTTGGACAGTTTCATATGGAGTGATATGTCTGTTCTTCTGATATTTATTAAAAGAATATTTTTTTATAAATATTCACTTCTTTATCCCTTAATCAGAAGTCTTTTTCTTAGTATAGTACTTAGGGTAGATTATTAAACTCAAGCCATAGAAAAAGAAGACTGGTTTTAACTATTTTCATGCTTGCAGAAAAGAAGTGACTAAATAGGTATTTTCAGTGTCAGAAGAAGGATGAAATAAGCTAAAAATGTGGTACTTCTTTAAAAACCTATATTTTTCATAAATGATTGCTTGAAACCAGTGCTCAGAAAATTGACATGGAACAAAACTAATGCTTATTTGTATCTACTGCCAAAATCATTATTAGTACAGAATCAACATTATGCTTGTTGTGGAGTAGTGCTACATACATGCTGTATTCCTCAAACTTATTTTTTGTAGGAGGTTTTGTTTGTTTGTTTGTTTTAATAACAAAGAGTAATAGAAGTCTTCAGATAACCCCAACGTTTCTAAATTATGATCAGTGTTCAGAATTTGTCTTTCATTTTAAAAATATGATTTCCACTCAGGCCATTCTCCTTACAGGGTCTCCTGCAAAATCCTTTGTAGTTTCTGTTATGGGGAGAGGCAAACACAAAAAATCAGTTTAGATCCATCATTTTAGAAGGAGAGACTGGTTCTGTAAATGATTACTCATAAAAATAAGAATAATTACTTCAATTTTTTCCTTGTACATCACTAAAGATAGCATAAAGGTTGAAAAGAGTTGAAATGTGAAAATATCTAGTAAAATATTTAAGACTTATATACCTATAGAGAATAATCTGCCCTATATTATTATCTATCAAAGCCTCTGAGTCTGAGATGATCAGAAAAATACCCAGAAAAAATGGATGCTGTGACAGCATCCCATCCTCAGCAGAAAGTTTACAGTTCAAGAATACCTTTGCAAGAGGAAGAGCTGGACTGAAACAGAAAATTCTGTTTGAGACAACTGTTGAGGTCTTAAATTTTGTTTCTCTTCTAAATTAGAACAAACCCAAAAGCTTTCAAATATTTTCAGGAAAGTATATTGTGGTGAAACATCTGTTTTCTGATCAAAAAGGTCAACTTTTGAATTCATGTCTCTTGCCACTGGAAGCAATCCAAGAATCTACCCTGAACGCTTGAAATTTCCCAGTGTAAATGTTGTCAAAATCAATATTTCTCTGAAAGACATCCTTGCTTTGATGTAGCTGCTTGTTTTGACCAAAAGCAAAGAAACCAGTTGTCAGACATGTGGACTAGTTGGAAACAAACTAGATGGAAATGGTGGGAAGGGGACCAGAACTTCTATATTAGCGGTGTGGCTTAACTATTCCACATAAGAAAGTGTGTAAGTGGGGAGCCAGGGACATAGAGAACAGTGTCCAAGTTTAGGGTTGAATTCCATAATCACTGCAGTTGACTTCCTACTGCATGAGACTCTTCACGCTGCTTCTAATGAACCATAATTCCCTTTTAAGCTTTATGAAGTACACATACTTGGTAATTAGTGTTTGTCGTTGCAATTTGGTCATAACAAACAACAGTGACTTAAATAAATTTAAGTTATTACTAGAATGTGCCAAGCACTAAGAGAAATAGCTGGAGCCATGTATGCTTTTTTTGTCTAATATACAATGGCATAAAATAAATGCACCATGAAATTTTACTGAAAAAATGTAAACCAAAATTTTATAGAGGGCTCAGTGGGGCAGCATATTTTTGCATTTTATTGAAGCCTAACATTGTCCTCAGCTTCTCAGACACAGTATATTTCAGTTTACCACTGTATTATCCCAAATGACTGTTATGTATAGATTCTGGTGGAGACTTATATAACATTTATAGTTCTCAGCAAACCAGTATTCCCAACAGAATTTCTCAGTTTCTCCACATTTAAAATTCCTTCGTGCTTCAATAAATGTTGATTTAGCACTACTTGTGTTAAGCAAGAGATTTTGTAAGAAAGCATATACACTGAGCTAACAAAACCTCAACATTTGAACAGAGGCAGAGATCAAGTTTATGATTCAATTTATTCTGCTAAATGTTAATCCTATATCTTGTAGCCTTTACTAGTTCCTCATATCAGTGTATATTTCCCCTGTTCTAAAGTACTGTAGATGATACCATTTCACTTGAATAAGGAATACCTGATTTTTTTGCAATACCAAGCATTGTGTTTTGTACCTCCCCTTCTAAGTGCTGCTGATATTTTATAAGGCTTTTCAGAGGACTTTGTTTCTCAGTCAGTGTCCCTGCTGATGTGTGCAATAAGGTTGAACAGGTTGGGAGGACATGGTATTTCAGCTGCCCTTGGGAAATGAGATACAGCTGTTCCCAAGTTTTATGAGTTTCTGAGTTATGCAAGCAATTTTTCATGACACACATAACTTCATGGTTTGCTTTTTGTGTGACCCCACTAGGGCCAGAATCAAATTGTTAGGAACTTGGATGATTTTGGCTGCTGTAGGACGGCAGAAGGGGTGACTCTTGAGATAAAGTGGCAGTTATCATCACATCAAAACAAACACCAGGCAAAACGCAGGAATTTATCCATAGATAAAGGTCTGCTCAAAAGCATGTGCATAGCCCAATTTTCCCCCTACCATCCTCTTCTGTCTAAGAGTTCTTCCTATTATCAGTGAGGAGGCAAAGCACAGAGGAGATGAGGATGGTTAAATCCTAACATGATGGATATCTGTTTCTTGTGTTTTGCATTACATAAATTTTCCTGAAAAACAATTCTGGGAGACCTTATAGAAGCTGAAATTTTACAATAAATTTGAATATGTATGAATAGAGATCTGTGACACTACACTGTTCTGTGTGTCTCTGTCCTCGGAGTAGGTGCTAAGAGAAACTCTGTTTGTGGTGTCCTGTAGGGTACTATGACATTTTCTTAATGCTTTGGAAATCTGTCTGCACTGATGTGCTCGTGTTGTATTAATGCCCTTCAAACCTCCATGGTGCCTTCTTCTCCTGCAGTCTCTTCCAGGCATTCTCCTGGAACAGTGCCTGTGACATTATAAAGGGTAGACTCAGAGTCGCTTTTTCTGATAGAAGGAACTGCAGTTTTGCTTAACGGAGTTTATCGCAGGCAGTGCTGTGTAATAAGAGAAACCTATCTAACATTTCCCTCGTTATTATATTTATATTTTCAAAGTACACAACTTCTGGCACTGAAGGAATTTAAATTCTTGTTAAAGAAGTTCCCCTTAGCTCAGCTTGACTTAAGAGATACTTGTTACTGTTATATTATTTGCTATTTCCCAACTATCCTTCTGTGCAGGAACATCAGGAGGATCTTTTGGCTGTTAGGTTGCAGGTGGTGGTGAGGAGGAAAATGAGGCAGAGGCAAGGGAGGAGAGGCAGTCACTTGACTTTGTGGGACAGGGGTGATTTTGATCCAGCAGCTTGTGGAAACTCTTAGCTTGTGAGCCAGTCTCTCACTGCTGAGACAGCTTCACATGCTTTTCCTTTGCTGTACACATGGCTTGCCAAGGGCATGCAGCTTTACTTCCAAGAGGCATTTTCTTTTTTTAAGCTTATGTTAAATGTTACCAATAAAAAGGGAAGCAAAGAGAAGGTTTGTATAAACTCTTCAGGAGCAAAATTACATTTGCAAAAAACCAAAATAAATTTTATATTTTTCTCTGTTTATATAAGAAGACACTAATTAGTTAATTTTTAACACATTTCCATAGCAACCAAACAGTAGTTTGTGTTTGGAAAGACCTGATAAACAATTAAGGAAAACTTTCATTAGTGAAATTGTTTGACTAATGCTGAGATTAAATGGGAGGAAGATGCTGTGCTCCTGACACTCAGTTCTGCTAGCACACAGTGGGCTTCAGTGTTGTGGGGCAGTGCTGAGTTGATGGGGACTTTATCACCCAGATAGGGGGACAATTAAAGGAAAATAGAAATATTTGCAGAAAAGTCCATTTCTATAATATAATATGACAGTCAACCTCAACTCTTTCTCATAAGAAAATACCACAGAACACTTAAGGTCGGAGATGAAACCACAGGTATACATTTGTGGTATGTTTTAGGCAGATATGAGCTGGTTCAGGAGAACAGTAGCCAAACATCATGTAGGAATATCAGTTAACCCCAGACCAAGGTAGTACACCCTGCTTGACAACAATGGCCTTACTGGTGCTTCAGAGTTACCATTCTGCAGTGGCTCCACATGCAGATGACTTGCCATACTTGCAAAGTGACCTTGCAGAACAGCAGATAGGTGTATTCTTACTCCAGGAAATCATAGGTGGCAGTAACTGAGATTTTGAACCTAAGGCACATATTCTTCTATCAGATGGACACTCAGAAGTTCTTTCAGATCTAGAAGACTGCTAAGCTCTTTGTGTCTGCACGATGTGTGTTTGGATAAAATACTGGGCTTCGGTGGACTGTCAAAAGAGAGGTCCCTCTCCTTCTTATCTGCCCTTTAAAATATTCTCCTGTTCTCTGCTGAGATTCTATTAAAGTTTCTGCCTAAAATTTTGGTTATTTCAAATTCACTAAATTTCACTTTCAGAAAATAGCTCTTTGGGAGCCTCAGCTGTGCTTTCATTCTCCTGAAAATCTTACCATTTTTCTCCATGTGTCTTAATACTCTATCTTTGTGTCAGGCTGTGGAAGAAAGGAAAACCTTTTACTTTGCAGGCATGTAGGACTTCATGCATGTGTCTGAGGAAGCCTACATACATCAATCTTAAAAATTAAAAAACAAACACTCCCATAGGATTTTTCTGACAATATATTCTCTCAGCTGCCCCTCAACTATCTTATTTAACACAGAGTTTACCAACACATAAAAACCATTGTTTGCAAAGAATTTGTATTCTTGTTTTTGCCCTAATTTCAAATCTCCTGTATTCATCCTAAACCACTGGCAAAAATATGTTCCTAATCCTGTGCTATCATTTTCAGTACAGAACCTCTTTCAGAATTATTGCTCTGGGCTTTTGTTGATTTCCGTAGTTCTAATTAGGTTGTTTTGTCTTTTCTTACCAACTGATAAAAGCCATTAAATATGCCATTTCTACTTGAAAATGGCAGTTGGTCTCTTTGTAACACTACCCTCTTTTTGGCTCAAACAATGAGGCTAAGAAATAGTTTAAGCCCCAGGCAACAACATTATTATCTACGTAGTGCTTAATTTTGAAAAGTCTAATTCTCCACTGTTTGTTGTTTGTTTCCATGCCAGCTGTGTACGTTACTGACAGCAACCTGCATCTCTCTACAGACAGCATAATTTATTTAACCACTCTGCAGTTTCCTCTATTTCTTATTGCCCTTTATGCAATACCATTTGTTTTTAACTGACATATTCTAAATCCTATTCAAATGACCTTTTCCTCTCTCATCAGCTTGGAAATTGAAATATGCCACAACCCAATAAGTTGTTCCATGCAACTGCTTAAAATGATCTGCTTAAAAAGCACCATGTGTTTGTCGACATCCTCATGTGGGTAGTGAGTTAAGCCCTCACAAAACAGTCTGTATGGCTGGTGCCAGTGTTTCAGGCAGGAAACAAAACAGTTTCAAAGAGGAACACAACAGTGTCTTTAATATCAAATTATAAATACTTCTACTGATATTGCAGGGCAGGACTTTAGCTAGGACAGGACCTGGACCCCAACCTCCCCCCCATCCTGACTGCTGCTGCCACTGTCACGAGCCAGACAGAAGCAAGGGACAACCCTGGTCTCTCAGGCTTTACCACCTGTACCTTGGAAGCAAGACCCTGGCATGGCAGGTATCTCTCTCCCAACCAGTTCCCTGCTTTGGGAGTTGGGAGAGTCTGAGGCTGTTTCCAACAGGCAGTGTGGGCACTGTCTCAGTATTTTGGACTCTAAGAGTCTGACCATGTAGATGTGGACAACTCATGTCCTGTGGCTAGAGGATGGACTCTGGAAGTATTTAGGCTATATAGTTATTTTCCTCTCCATTTTGTTTTGTTATACTTCTAATCTGCCTTTCACCTCTGAAATGAAGAAAGAAATGCAAATCATCTTTCTGTTAATTTTTGGTCCTGTTCCTTTATCACTAAGCATCTTTGTCTTTTGCTTAGATAAAGGAAATGATACATGTGGCTTCCATATATGTTGTACAGATACCCAATATTATGTATAATTTGTTTTTAATGCCTTTGAGTATCCATGCAAATATGCTGGGTTATTAGAAAGTAAGGATTTTTCAGCTGGAATATTTATTTACCACATAACAAACACTGAAGTAGCTGTGACATCAGTACTTGGCACAAATGAACCATTAATCAAAAAAGCAGCCTGACCTTAACTATTTGCATGGTCCTATTGTCCCCAAGGCTTCTGCATTTGCATTTACAAGTCACATTTGCTGACATTTTGGCTTAAAAACTGCAGCTGTATTTATGGACAAAAGTAGATAGACTAAAAAAAGCACTTAATCCAACATAATTCTTCTTCATAATAACTGTACTTAAGAAGTTGATGGTTGACTGGCATTCCTATTGCACATGCAGTCATAGTAAATGATAGCTTAAAATGTGGACAACTATGGAGTGCATCAGTAGTAGATGCTCCATGATTGGACAACAATATTTATCATGTTAGATGGTAACCCATAGCAAAAAAATGATGAGCAGTATGAGACCCATATATGATAGCTACTTCCCAAACAGAGAAATGAGCAAATTTCTGGCTCTGCAGCCAGAACACAAGAAACCTGAAAACAAAATGAGAGACCAGGAGAAAGAGTAATTTTACTATAAGCTTCTGTTGGACACAAACTGTTTATATGCACCTGTTGCTTTGCTCACTTGTATTCCCTTTCTCTACCTCTGCCCATTTTTTGTAGAACTGGTAGCCCTTTGGGTCAGAAATTTTCACTAACAGTGAGACAGTGAGCTTCTCTCTGGTGAGGACCTTGGAAAATGTGCTCATTTAACACAGTTTTGTGCTGAAGATGACAGCTTGGTCAATCCTTATGAACTAAGAGAATATAAATGTCAATTCATATATTCAATGAGAATGAAGAAAAGGAAAATTAGTAAGCAAACAGAAAAAAACTAGAATTTAAAAAAAAAATATAATTATATACAGTATATTACCTATCCTTCCATCAGTACAATGTCCTTACAGCTATTCTTCCTCTATACTAAGGGAAATCTTAGATTATCAAACAAATCTTTCTATGCATCAGAAAACACAATATTTTTGTCTGTAAATCCAACTAAGCCTAGATTTCTTCTGTTCCATACAGTGATGATTTTTTTTGTAATTCATAATTTTACTCAATGCAAAAATAATCACAAATAAGAGGTACACAAAATGTACCCATGCTTTACAGGAAATATGGATTTTTTAAGTTGCCTGGTATGATGACATTGCATATTGAGTTGGAACAGCATTCTTTCAAGGCTTCTAAAACTGAAGTGGAATCAGATAAAGATTTGTTGTGAGACAGGGTTGCATAGACAAATCTATAGGCTGTCCTCAGCAGAAATACAATTCTTCATTCTGTGGGTGATAACTCTCTTTCTTTCTTTCTTTCTTTCTTTCTTTCTTTCTTTCTTTCTTTCTTTCTTTCTTTCTTTCTTTCTTTCTTTC
>JAWWLV010000121.1:84064956-84076568 GCA_035041135.1 Platyrinchus mystaceus | reverse complement strand
CTTTTCTTTCTTTTCTTTCTTTTCTTTCTTTTCTTTCTTTTCTTTCTTTTCTTTCTTTTCTTTCTTTTCTTTCTTTTTCTCTCTCTCTCTCTTTCTCTCTCTCTTTCTCTCTCTCTCTCTCTTTTTCTCTTTCTCTCTTTCTCTCTCTCTCTTCCTCTTATCTCTCATCTCTCTCTCTCCCTCCCTCCCTCCCTTCCTAAATCAGAAATCAAGCATGATTTTACTAAATTCCTCTTTGCAGGAAAGGAAACTTGCAATTTACTGAATGGAAATAATTGTATCCTCTAGAAGTTAAAGAGAAATTTGGAACCTTTTGCCTTCCATTACTCTGTCAGCCACCATAACTCTTCCACTACTGTAATTGCTTTGCTAGCTCTCACTTTTGCCCAGGAGAGTGTATGAAATACAACCTGAAGCTCAAGGGGGAAAGTACTGCTCTTCAGTTTGTTATTAGAATGCCAGTGCTCAATCAAGGCTGCCTCACTAACTTGTCCCTGAAGTGAAGAAATACAACTCCTCTCTCCAATGTTATCTTTCTTCCTGTCCCCAAAATACATTTATTGAATTGTCATTTTTACTCTTATTTAGTCAAGGAAACTCAAATATAGCACATAATCTCCAATATAAATGCAAAAAAATGCATGAATTTAAAAATCACAGAAATTAGACCCTTTAACTGGGTGAAACGTGTAAAAGAATGGAAGATGGAGAATCAACCTTTTCAAAAACTATTCAGCTGGCTTTGCAAAAAGGCAGTTCATCAAGTAACTTCAGTAGTTTGACTTTTTTGATTATAATAATCAGTGAAGAATAGTTCCATCTACAGGTACAGATGAAAGCATCATATTAGATGTGGAGGATTACCCTGATAAAATGTATGGTATGCTTTTCTTTTAAGTAGAGTAATAATTCAATTTTCTTCCCTTCATAAGTATTTCTTGTTGTTCCTATTATTTATGTGTTGCTGCTTCTGTTTCTTTGCTTGTTATATACAAATTAAAACCAAGCCAAATTGTATCACCTTTTCACGTATACTGTTCTTAGTAACTGGTACAGTGATGTGGAATAAGATAAGAGAAGCAACTACTGACAGTCATTTCATCATGTTTCAGAGAAATCCTACATCACCTTCTTGGTCACTTTGGCTTGCCTTCTCTATTTGCTTGCTAAATCTGTGAACAGGCATTCAGGAAAAAACCCAATAATCTCAGTGAAGATTTTGTCAAAAAAAAAAAAAGGTCTTTTTGCTTTTGTCTGATGACATTTGACTATAATATTCTCAACCCAAAGAAATGTCTCTCCAGGGAGAGAGTTGCTCCTAAAATACATGAAGTGAATACTGGTAAGAGTGACCAATTTAGAGCTGAGAAGGAGGGTGCAGACAAGGTTTCCAGGACTGGTGGTGAACCTGCTTTGTGCCTATGGCTGGGGAAGATATTAACTCAAGAGCTTCTATGCTCCTTTCTGAATATAGAAAAGCAATTTAAGACCTTCTGGCATGGTGTTCCTCACATAGGACATACCCTTTGAGAGTGCTTTACTACTTGATTCACCATCCAGTAGTAAAGTTCACTGACTGCCCTCTGGAGCACACCGGTCTGACTGCAAAACAAATGTGGCAATTGGTGTTTTATTTTAAGCACATGAAAGGCCTTTTAGAAAAGAAAAAAAAATTCAAAGGCATTTGTTTCTTATAAAGTAAATTTATCTAGTAGACTTCATACAAAATAACCGCAACAAGTGCTTTGCCTCAACAAAAAAAAAGAAAAAAATTAATATTATTCAGTTTCTCTAAGTTCACTTATGGAAACACCTGGTAATAAATTGCATGTTTTGTTTTGTTTTGTTTTGTTTTGTTTTGTTTTTTTAAATTCTTTCTAATTTCTGTTATTCTGATCTGGTCCCAGTTGAAGCCTTATTACTTCCTGTCTGAGAAGGCTCAAAGTTAAAGCATGTTCTTCCGAGGAACATCAGCGTCTCCTTTGCATGTAGTACTACAAAACACCCTCCCCCTATTCTGAGTTCCATTTCCAAGTCAGGTTTATCCTCAAACCAAAGTCCCATGTGTGTTTGAACACCTGTTCTGTATTTTTCATCTCTGTTGTGACAACTTCAAGAAATTAATTTTAGAAAAAAAATGAGTCCAGTGGAACTTTGATGTTATGGAATAGTACAGTTGGCCAGTGGCTCAAAATTATGGTCAACTATCCATATTCCAGTCAGCACTGAATATCATTCATGAATCATAGGTGAGAAATATGGAGAGACTTATGGAAAAATCACCTGATTGTGGTCATCAGCAAAGGATTCCAGAACCAGTGGCACATCAGAAAGGAGAAAAAATATTGTACTAACAGCAAGGTTAGGTTCTTTCTTCTCAATAATACTTTTAACAAGATAAATTGTCAGTAAGTAGATAACATTACATCATAAAACCCCTTTAAATTTATGGGCACAAGCAGCCAAGATGCATTATATTACCTTTTTAACTGTATAACAACTTTACAGTTTGCATGTGTTACAATCGTTTCTTTTATACTGCAAATAACACTTGAAATGTCTCCCTTTGGCGTTAACAAGGGATGATTTTCAACTAAGAGAACACTGGGCCAAGCAAAGAATTTCTGAAGTACATTTTATATTCTGCAAAAGCACAACTGAAGAGAAAGGGGTGAAATTGTCCAAAGACAGGATGCTCAGGAATTCCTAAGCTGTTTGGTTAAGGCGTTTGCTTTCCAACAGCTCAATAATTTCAACATATACATTGTTTCAGTCTGGAAGCAACGATCCTGAGAAGTTTAACACTGACTGTGAAAGGAAGGTGTATGTTTTCTCTGGCCCCCACAGACTCAATATTATTTGTTTACTTGCATGGAAAGATAAATTTTGGCACCTTCTAGTGAATGGAAATATATGTGTAAAATTATAGAGATATGCAGAACCTGAATGAGTAGGGTTTTGTACAACATTTGTAAGCAAATGTTTCAGCTTTATTCAATTAGATATTTTTCAGTTAATGAGAAATCTATTATACAGATTTCCATTTTTAAATGTGTGTGCTTAGAATCTAAGTTTCGATAGCTTAGTTTCTTAAGAGAAAATTTAAATAAGTTGTTGTGATTTACACTACAATCCAAAATGGCAATGAACTAGCTTTGTAGTTTAATTTGCCTCATATATAAACATAACAGCTTTAGACAGGGAAATTGAAAAAAGTGAGAATCTGTATACAAATTCTTTGAGGAAGAAAATTTAAGAAAACTTAATTTGTCTTTGGAGAAGATGGCTTAGGAGACATCCAAAGACACACTTTGGAGAACTGTGTCTCATGGTTCTTAATTATGAGTGTGGCAAAAAAAGAAAAAGACCACCAAGAACTGTCTGTGTCTTCCTTCATGATAATAAAACTAGTGTTGCAAAAAACAGATGAAGTAATAGAAATGAGCAAATTTCAAGATAAGTGATTTCTGAAAGGAAACATTTCCAGAGGCATCCATTATGTATGAAGGATTCTTGAAGATGGCTTTTCTCTGTGGTCCTGCTGCTGGCAGTAATATATCTATTTTTGATAATATGTGAATTAACATGTTTAACTCCTGTTGAAGAATTGTAGAAAGGGTAAGAATTTCTATAACATCCTAGGACATCAGTGTTGAAACCCAGAAAAAAATGTGTTAAATGAAGAATGACTTTGTATATGGACTACTTCAGGAAGAGGTAGCAGAGGGGTCCTTGAAAGAGTACCATTGTACTTTCAGGCATCAGTGATGGTAAGGTAATTACAGATACTTAAAGAATGTTTCTGGGTTATTTCTTTGTCTAGCAATGAACTGTTTGCAATTTTCAAATATGATTCCTTCCTCTGCATTTATAGATTTTTCAAAGTATCTTGAAGTTCTTGAACAAAATAATTGCTTATTGTTGTTGTAAACCTCAGGACAGTATGTCATTGTCAAGCTCAAGACAGGTTAAATTAAGCTGACTTTGAGTGCTTTGACAGGTATTTGATTGGTGTCTGGGGTTCTGCAGTTCTTAAAAATGAAGAAATATATCCATTCAGAAATACTTGTATGAACCAGGATACAAGAGAGAATTGAAATTTAAACTATGGACATCAGTATTTCCAACTTTCACATCTGAACAGTCAGCTGACTGGGAGCCAACCAAGTTCCAGGGAAAGATCCATTTTCTGCTGCATCACAGTTTTGGGATGTTTAGTTTAGTATTTTTATTTGAGATTCAATTCAGTAGGTTTTCATCATTACAGAAAGCTTCTGTCTTATAAAAATATAGCAGAATATGGGGTATTAACTCATGACTGAAAGATTCTTACTTCCTTGTCTCTGTGCAAGTTAAAACACTGTGAAAGCGTCTATTAAAACATGAGTCATCTCATCATAAACAGCTATCAGGTTAGTCAGGCTTGATTTATCCTAGGTACATTCATGCTCTTCTTCCAAACCACAGTTGGGAAAATGACTGTTTGAAAATGGTTTCCCAGAGGACTTAGTCTGCAGTCCTCATGAGATTAGGCTGAGTAAGCCTGCATCTTCCTTATTTTCACCCTTCTTCTTGAAGATGGATATATTTGCCTTCCTTCTGGTTGCCAGGAAACTGCTGTGATTACTATCACCTTTCTAATATTTCTTAGAGTGGCTTTGTGATGATATCTGCAGCAACCTAGAGGGATGCATCTTGTCTCATCCTGTGGACTTATTCATGTCCAAATGGCTTAAGTGTTCCCTAATTCTTATCTTTCTTAACTGTGACTGATACTCTATTCCCACAGATTCTGCAGCTCTACCACATCTCAGCATTTCCAGTGATGTCATAGATATCCAACTGTGCATGGACTCTTAATTCCTCCTACTTATTTCTCATGTGCTCATATTTGTGTGCAATAGGTTCTGGCTATACCACCATCTGAAGCAGAGCGAGAGAGATGGCCCTGTCCTTTGAGTGTTTCCTCTGCATTTTCGCTTCATCCTCTTTCCTTTGGGCACCATCCTTGATGCACCTAGTTTAGAATCATAGAATGGTTTGTGTTGATTATCTAGATCTGCCTTCCCTGCCATGGGCAGGGATGACACTCAATAAACCACTTTGCTCAGGCCCCATCCAACCTGGCCTTCAGCACTTCCAGGGATGGAACAATCAGAACCTCTCTGGATAATTTGTTCCAGTGCCTCACTACCCTCTGAGTAAAGAATTTCTTCCTAATACCCAATCTAAACCTTCCCTCTTTTAGCTTAAAACCATTGCCTCTTGTCCTGTCACTATCTTCCTGTATGAAAAGTCCCTCTTCCTCCTTTTTATAAACCCCCTTAAAACACTGGAAGGCTGCAATGAGGTCTTCCCAGAAGCCTTCTCTTCTCCGTGCTGAACAACCCCAGCTCTCTCAACCTGTCTAAAATCAGAGTGTTTAAAGTCATTCTCACTAGGGTTAGCAAAGACAGTTGGCAAAAGTACTCATATCCCCCTTTGTCAAATGGATTTCATGTCTCCCAGCAATTGTCATTCCCTGATTGTAAAAGCTAATGCTTTGCCTTAAATGTCAGCTATGCAGACAGGTGTTGGTTTGAAGGTTGCATTTCCTCCTGTGTCCCTCCTATTAGTTGCTAGAGCTACTCGCTCCATTCAGAGTTCCCCTTGGTGACATCATTTTTAGCTATATGGTGAATTGAAAGAAATCTGAAGGTGATAGGATTTCTGCATTTCATGCATCTTTCCATGGTGCATACTTCCATCCACTTCCTTCTCCCATAGTGCTCTGTAATGACAGACTCCCTTCTGACATGGCACTCCACAGAGCTATGCTTCCCTCCTGCAAGGTGGTTCTCCAGGTTCTATATGAGAGGCAGCAGCAGAGTCAGGTCAGTCAGCCAAGAGCCTCCCAGAAAAACATCTATATCATTCTTGCATGAGTGATGTGTGCAGCATGGTTGACAGATCACAGTGTTGTTTTTCCTCATTGACCATCTACTCCTACCATTGCTGCAAGAGGAAATAGTTTCATGTCAGTGTGATTTTAACTGTATGCCCTGTGCTAGCTTTCCTAACAGAAGGTAAACTTCAGCCTTTCCTCTTTTGTGTATAATAAGCAAGCACATCTTGAAAAATCTCTTTGAATATTTTAGGGTTTAGTTGTTTGGTTCCCCCTCCCCCAAATCTGCATGAAGAAAAAGTACAAATATTTTCTAATTTAAATTTGTTTAGTTTCTTATGGCACCTTAAAAAACTAGAGATCCAGAATTCTGTCATATCCAGAATTGCTGTCTGAAATACTGGAAAAAAAAATTCATCTCAGGATTCATGTATTTTGCAAACAAAGGAAAACTACAAAAATGAGCCAAACAAGAAAACAGCTAGCAGATGCTAGGCTTATGGTGTACAACATACAAATATTTTCCTTCTGAGGGCACTTCTACTATTTACAAAAGAAAGTTTAGAAAATAAGTGGTGGCAGGCTTCTGTGTTGCTAAGAATTCCTAAAGACTGAGCTAAAGATTTTAGTTTAGTCCACATAGTAACTATTTGGAGGGGACCTCACTTTTCTTGCAATCATCTTAATTAGTAATTTACTTCTATAAAGGTAAAAAGTCCAAGGTAAGAAATATAAAATGTATTCCTACTAAGAATGATCTTAAAAATGATAACTGCTTTTGTGTTGCTATAAAGCTTTTTTTAATAGGTAGATTTTCATGCTTAGTCCCACGTTTCTACAAACTTACTGTGTCAAAGCCTCTCTATGATCCACAAAATACCAACTTCCAACTGTGTTGACAAAGAAGCTTCCCTATGCTTATCAGTGCAATTGGCAGCAAATATCTGTGACTCTTTGCCACTCTACCGTAATTTGTGAAAGAGTAAAAAGAATGACATACAATACATCTAATTTATGTCTTTTCCCTCCTTTTAACATAATTCTGAAAGGAAAGACTAGTCCGTAGTCATTCAGAATCATCTCAGGAAATAACAGTACAGAAGTTCAAATAAAAATAGAGCTGCAAAACCTAGAATGTGTAGTAGTCTGTTCCAGGACTTGCAGCCTGTTGACCTGTATATATGTAGAGCCTTTTGGACAATTAACAACCTGTAGGAATTCAGGAACATAGAAGCATGGCCAAAAGAAATAGGTGGAACAGCTCTACGGCATTTGTAGTAAAAGTCTTTGGAAGCTATTTGGGAAATGCATTTCCGTGAGTGCAGCTGAAGAGTGATGGCAAAACATACACATCCTTGCTATTTACATCCTTGCAAATAGTGCATGGGGGAAAAGGTCAGTGATAAAATCCTAGAACAAACAGTATCGTGTTTTGGCTGTGGAGAAGCAGTTATGGGCATGGAAAAGTCTGCTCTGACACCACTGATGTGAGAATGAATCCAGGAACATGTTAGCTGGAGGATTTTCCACAACTCTGAAACATCCCACAGCTGCAGCATTTGTTTGAATAGACACTTGTTTTCTGAATACAATTAGTTAGTAAAAACGCTGTACAAACAACAAAGGCAAGTAAGTTTATACCAGAGATTTGTGGCCAGGGTTCTTCACATAGCTGAGCATCCACAGCTGTGACAGCAATCAAATACACAATATTTTCTTTTCCTTTTTTGACTGTTGTGATTAAATTGTTTCTAAAGTTTGGAGAAGTCAATAGAAAGCAACTGGGAGTAAGGAAAATGGTCACAGACTCCTGGCAACTAATAAAATAGAGCTGAAATGTGAACAGCACGGTGTAGGTAGAATAATTTCTTGCTAATCTTTCTGTTATTCTTTAGTAAAATAGCCTTTTTCCCAGGGTAATGATCTGAGGCAACAAGTTTAACAGTGTATTTCCAAGACCTAATGCATCAGACCAGGGACACATAGTTTTGTAGCTCAAGTGGTGAAGGAAGCAGTTGATGCACTAGTGATGGCGATGCTGGATAGTTGAAACAGCGATGCATGAGCTCACCATGAAATAGGTAGGAGAAAGGGTGCCAAAAGTCCAGAAATCTACTTTCTTCCAATGATAGCTGGCTTTTTTTGCCTGAATGCTAGTATCAATTGGATAGCTTATGCAAAGAGGATGGAAGAATGATTGGGCAATGTGTCAATGACATAATCAAAAGGGCCATAGTGAACTACAGAAATATTGGTTTTGAAAAAATTCTCTTTCTTTTTTGCTATCCCCAGTGTTTCCTGATGTTTTCACCTTTTTCTTTCTTCTTCAGTATTTAAGTGCTAGTCCTACTATAAACACGATAAAATTCAATGCCTAACTTTGTAATATGTGCTCCAAGAAGACAGAAGCAGTGGTAGAAATAAACCAATCTCCTCAAATATCCATTGCTTTGCCAGGTACATATTCCAGCAGGAATATTCTGTTTTTCCGTACCTGTGTGGTACCAGTGCAAAACCTTCACATACACAACACCATATGGCTTCTCTCAGACTGCAAGGACTGCAGACAAGCACAGACTGGCTCAACTTCCTTTCCTATGTCTCCTTCAGCCTGAGTCCCAAGTCATTCTCTTATTCACTGCCATGTTTCTAAGAGTTTGGGTCATCTAACTCTTAGTACAGATAGAGACAACTTAATTTTGGGTTAGCTTTGTCAATTCATTTCTTTAATTCTTTCAGTTGCTCTTTAAAGACTTTGTTTTACATACGTCCCTGTACCTATTATTATAATTTCTTGTATGATCAAAATTTATTTCTTCATAACTTTCTGGTTCTGTATCTCTGGCATATGCTTTTTTTTTTTTTTAACCTCTGCTTTTTTTGCTGGAATTTTCTGAGAATGACTTGTTATTTATGTTATTTTACCTTTTTTTTTTTTTTTCTGTAATCTACCCTAGATCTTCATTCTGTTAGAAAACCTTTTTTTATTACTTTTTTTCCAATAAATGATGTGGATATGACAAAATGTTATTTGATGATTGAATACTGGGTGGATAGACATCTGGCACCAGACACTGTAGACAGATTTGTGATAAATGTTCCAATTCTGGAAAGAAGTTCTGCTGGGATTCTACACAAATCCGTAGCAATGTCTTCCTTGCTTTCATTATTCAAAAGATGAACTTTAATTTTGCCCAATAAAGTTAGGAGAACTTTGGGAAACTTGGTTTTAATACCTCATAGAAGACTCATTTAATTTATCATTATTTAGATATTAATATTATTGTTCTTGTCCTTGTGACATTGTTATTTGGAGAATATCATAGTTTTCTGTGGAATTGAGCAATTACTCAGTAGACTGATTTCTCTTACATTTGTACAAATAAAGAACAATAAAAAAAGAATGGCCAGTCAAAAATGTTGTCCAGACTGAAGGGGAAATATTGAAATACAATTTCTTTTTTCTGGAATGGCTTCTTCTCTGATAACCCCGAGGAAAACTGATGTCAAAACAACTTTGGCATATTGCACATTTAAAAAAAGTCTGTCCTAGTTTCATTCCTCCTTTCTAAGCCTGATGAAGTTAGTGGCACAACTGTTAGCCATCTGCCATATAAAGATTTCACAAATGTTAAATTTAGCCTAAGAATGCTACTTCTCTTTCTTCTCTGAATGACAACTTAGGAGTCATATTTCAAGCTTTCTGATTTTCTTCTTTCTCCACTCACTGTAGAGGGACATTAGGCTTTAAACTTCTGACTATCCCTTCCCTCATGATATCATTTCCTTTAAACACACAACAGCTTATTAAATTTCCCCCAGCTACTGTTATGCCTGAGTCAAATCAGTTTTATTTTATGAGAATAAAGGTTTCTTTAATGAGTAAAAAGTTTTTAAGAAAGACATCCAGTCTTGATTTGGAGAAGACAAAAGATGGGAAATCCATCACACATCTTCTAATGCAATAGAAATAGCCAGTGAGCTTCTCTGTTAAAATGTTTGGTGTTTTTCCCTAAAGTAGCTGAGTTCAGGGCCCTTCCATGATCCTTCCTTACCTCTTTCTGTTCGATTATCGATCACTGTAGTGTTTGGTTACTTCCCTTAAAGAAAATAATGATTCCACTCTTCACATGAGCGAGGCAGGAAACCCATTAACCATTCCTGACGAAGTATTAAATTAGGAGCTGTGGATTATTTTTTGTTCAAGTCTGTCATTGTTTCTGGGGATACTTCATTCTATATATTTGTCCTGTTTTTCTGGTTTTGTGATTTAGAACTAGGTACTTAGATTTTTTTTTTGACTTTGCAAAATATATACTTGCTGCTTAATAAATTTGTACCTGAGTTCAAAGTCAAATCACTGTCTACGCCTGATGTGTTATTGTCTCTATTTTTCTTTATACCAGTCTCAATGTTATTGCCAAAGCTTAACATCAATTATTTAATATGATAGTTCCCTGTAATTTGGAAATGCTGTATAAAATTTGCTTTATAAAATGCTCTAGGGCCTCAGGTTTAGTACCAGTCACTATGGTGTTTTTGTAGAAATTTACTGATTCACTTGAAATTTATTTATGATTACTTGTTGTTCCACTTTTTATTAATAATAATAGCTATATTTGGTAGTGTTGTCATTTGAGCAAAATAATTTTCCTTCACTGAGGTTCATGTTTTTAACTGAGAGACATTAAAAGACACTTCGGAGCTTCTGTCTGTAAATTTTCAATGATGCAAAACCAGATCATTTTTGCATCGTTAAGAGGAGAGATGAGGTGGTGATCAGTTCAGGTGAAGTGCCCTTGTCCCCTTATTCCAGTATTGTTAATAACCTTAACC
The DNA here is from genome assembly GCA_035041135.1 of Platyrinchus mystaceus. Classification (NCBI taxonomy): domain Eukaryota; kingdom Metazoa; phylum Chordata; class Aves; order Passeriformes; family Tyrannidae; genus Platyrinchus; species Platyrinchus mystaceus. The sequence continues at coordinate 84,065,848 of JAWWLV010000121.1, read as the reverse complement.
CAGCTGTAAAGGAGGGAAGAGATTGAGGTGTTTCCAAGCATGAAGGAATTCCAAGCTAGAGAAAAGTCATCTTTATGCTAGTGATCCTTCACTACTGTTACAGAAGGTGTTTTGAGCAAGGCAAAAGTTGGAGCACATTGCATTCATCCAACCATTACCAAAACAGCAATGCCTGTGTGATATTGCCAACAGAACTCTTTTTAGCAGCCTTTCCAATCAAAAGTGAACCAAGCTGAGGCTGGTTCTTCTCTCTCACATTATTTTTTCCCTTTTCAGTATCCAGGCAAGAACTTGATCGTTATGCGTGTTTTTGAAGAGGACAAGTTCAGTACTAGTTTTTAACATTTACACTATATAAATGCTACTAACAAAATTGTGTAATGGAGTGGAAATTCTTCTATTTAATTGTCTGTGAGATATTTTAATTATTTTCTTTATATTTTCACCCAACAATCATCATAATGCACTTATCTTTCTTGATTTTGGCATCAAAAATTCCTCCTGTTTATTTTGGAAGTGAAAAGAACATAGATATTAAGGTCCATGAAAAATAAAAATTCACCTAAGTAAATGTGACCTTACAGAACTATGGAAAATTCTGCTTCTAGGGAGTCTGCTTCAGTAAAATATGTGATGACATTTTACCTTGCATATGCTAGCTCTTCACTCTGTTGAAGCCTGGCATAGCATCTAAATGTACTTTTTTTTCTTCATCTGGCCTCTGAATTACTGTAAGTAAATATAGGCCCTGTTATGTTGTGGAATAAAGAACAAAATCTACTACCATTTCATGTTAGAGACTGTAATATAGACTATGTGTGTGTGTGGCCAGTCTTCGTGAACGAAGATCTGGGAAAGGTCTTTTGACCTTTCAAGCCTGCGCAATGGATTT
>JAWWLV010000121.1:84043928-84056248 GCA_035041135.1 Platyrinchus mystaceus | reverse complement strand
ATTCCATGTAAGGAATAGCTGAAACCCCAACATTCAAAATTTATTTTCATAAGAAATAAAATGAAAACGATCATCTTTTCATGCTTGTATTTTTGGGCACTTCCTTTTGGCTGTTGAGAGACTTCTGCAATACTGCCCGAGCCTCTACCACTGTGGAAACATTTTAGCTAATTTTTTTACTGACAAAAGTATCTTTTTCCACCCCATAGTATAACGGGGTACTTTCATATTCTTTGCCTGTCCTTTAGTTTCTTTTATAGTCTGTTGTTTTTTGTGAAGGAAGAAGTCTTTCTTCTTATCTCCTGACCCATCACTAATATTCAGACTTTCACTTGTTTTGTAAGGCCTGATAGATGCAGCATTAAGACAGTTAAAGGTCATTGAAAAGGACTGACTGCAGTTCTGGAGTGTTCATTGCTTAGGAGAGGAAGTGAGTGCTCGGATGCTTCAGCTCCCACTGCACACAGGTCCCTTCTGAGGATGCCTGGCACATAGGAAAAGCTGTATAAAGTGAGGATGCCAACGTATGCTTGGGACAGTGAAGCGACAACCAAAGTCAGAGCCTTTGAGGAAAGGGTGTGAAAGACAAGCCAAACGGTGGAAGCTCTGAAAGTACAACAATCTAAAAGAATCTTGCACAAACAAAGCTTTTGTTTATCTCCACTTGCTGCCCTGAAAATTCTTTTGATGGTTATTTTGAGGCACAGGACCAGAATGGTGTATACAGTCATATTATCTATGAAATTGCAGCAGAAATTGCAGCACAATTTCTGCTACTTTTCCATGCCTTTTTTTAATATTTTCACCTAAACATCTCCTTCTACTGCTCCAACCCACAAGCCCATTTTCTGGTTTCTGTGTCCCATGCAAACAAATCTTTGATATGCATAATGTAGTTCTTGATTCCTGAATATGTATTTATAAGTGTATATGAATCCTATTCTCTGCATGGTTCTGTATGTGTACTATGCAAGAAGGACATAGTGCACATTATGTTTAGCAACAAGCATTGATATGTGTATGTCTTTTTTTATTTTCCTTTTATTTTTTCTTTTTTCTTCTGTGAAAGCAGCAAAAGATACACTTTAGGAGAACAGTAAATCTCCATGGCAGTTCTGAGCCTTGAATGTATATATTTTGCCTAAAGACATCAGCAGTAGCAATGTCCAAGCCACTAGAAATTGGAGCTGAATACAAATATATTAAATGGCCATGATACTTTCATAACGTAATTTAACCTTTCTGAGGAATGTAAATATGTCCTGTTTTCTTTTTTCAAATTCCAGCAGAAGGAACACTGTGCATATGACAGAGTTATTTTCATTTGAGGATAAAAGAAACAATTTTCTTAGAACATGACTCATTTCTCCAAAATTTAGCTACAATTTCTATAAAAAATAATTAGTATTCTACACTAAACTTAACTTGGGGCTCAAGATTACATTTTGTATTAGTATTATTCTGAAACAAAAGCAATGTTTGGAGTTACTTGTTTTGGGCCACATCTTATGGAAGGGGCCTACATGCCTTCTAAATTTGCAGAATATGCAGCTTTGGTGAAATGGCTTTGAAATCCTGGTAGAGATGAGCCAACTGACTAACAAAGACATAACCAAAGTTTTCCATCCCACGTTTTCAAATACTACATCCATGAATTGATTCTTTTCCCAGAAATGATTATTGAGGAGTCAACACAAGAAGTACCAGAAATGTTAAAGAGAGACTCATGCTCAAAACTAGAAGTTCTACACTGTATTTTGCGGGCACTTCCCCTTTGTTTATGGAAGACAGTGGAAATAGATCATGGAAGTTCATTATACTGAGAGTAGAGATGTTAGAAAAAAATTAAAGGGATTGGGTATTTTTACCTTTTCACAGCAATTCAAATGCAGAGGATTATGGTCTAGATATATAATCTTGCTGTTTATTTATCTGCTCAAAGTAGTTATTTTCCCCCACCTTCAAATCCAAGCAAGTTTCTGCCTCACTTACTCTTAGCTCCATAATTAACAGTGATAGTGATATGGTTTGAGACAATGAGCACTGTCTAGGAGCTAGGACTTTCAAACTGGTGCTGATATTTGGCCACCAAAGCATATTTAGTACATTACAGCTGGGACAGAGATGAAGCACCAGCTAATCATGGCAAATCACAAAGAAAAATATTCTCATGAAGTTTCTAAAAATTGAGCTAAGGAGGAGAAATGTAGAAACCACTTAAACAGTCACACATTTTGTGAAACTGAAGTCCATGAACAACAGCAGAAATAATCCAGACTGCAACTTTGGAAACATGAATCTGAATTTTTGTTTAATTTGTTTTATTTTCCTAGGTTTTCATTTCCTTTTGTTGTTTGTTTTTTCATCCCCTCCATCTACTCTTTTTCTTTGCTCATTTCAAAAGAGAACTTATTTTTCTTAACACAAATTTTCTTTTAACAGAAACCATTTTCAGATAAATCTGTTACAGTGCCAAGCCATAAATCACTGATATATGTATATAGGTTTGAAAAGCTCCATGTATTGTGTTTCGGAACTCATTTGGTGTTTATCTAACTATATAAGGAATTAAAGAACAAATGTCTGCAAATGTAAGGCAGAAGAAATATAGATCAGAGGGCATAGACTTTTTTCTCTCCTGCCTGGTCTGTACTTTCACAACTTAGAAATAATAAAAATTACCAAAAAAATTTCACTGAGAGGACAGTCTAAAGGGTGGGTTTTATGAACCTTGGCCTGTAACAACTGAAGTTCCCTAACTATTTTTCCTCACAGGGAGAGCAGGATTACAGACTGCCTACACCAGACACTAAGAACCAGTTCTGCAGTCCATTGTATTAACTATCCATTGGTCAGTACACTCATCTGTGTGATTTACAGCAGCAGTAGAATTTAGGTCAGTTTCTTTTCGACTCCAGTACTGTGGTGTTACAGACTAAGCCTTATTTTTTTTGTACTACAGCTCTATATTAGGCTGGCAACGCATATCTAACTCAGCATCTCCAACACTTCTCTACACCATTTTTAATGTTTGTTTGTTGTTGTTTTGGGGTTGGTTTGTTTGTTTTTAATGCACTGATGAAAGTCTAGACTAATTGTAGCAATAGTAGTAGAGTTTCTCATACTGTATTATGCAACTATGTGGGCTGGTGGACTGAGCAAGAAGAGCTCAGACCCCACAAACTTGAAAATGGTTTTCCTACAGGTGCTGAGGGAAACGGTGAAGAACAGAGAGCGCAGGAGGTGACTAAAGTGGGAGAACACAGGCAGAAACAAGTCCAACTTTCACACAGTTTGGCAATGGCATATGACAGTTCTGTTAAAAAGAACTCTGTTATAAAATTGAAGGAATGATATGATGACAATTTGCAAAGAGCCTGGGGTGAGGGTCTGAAGTATGAGATACAGCTTCAGCCTGGTCCGAAGAAAAACTTCACAAAGAATTCTGAGAATTATTTTTTTGGGAAAAAAAGAGAGAAAATAGTCCATACTGAACATGTCAACTGTGGCATACATGCTGAATGGGTTGTGTCTATTCATGCCTCCTCTCTTAGGAGCTGAAACACTGGCAGAGGCTTCTATGTAAGGAGCAGCTCAGGATAGCAGCAGAGCAGGAGTCCAGCCAGGGGAGTGGATGTTCAAGTACTATGTTCAATCTGGCTAATTTAAGTGACTGTAAAAGGCTATGGCCAGTGAGGATGATTAGAAACGAAGATAATCTGCAGGAATACCAGAAAACTGAGAGCGATGACTGGTGAGGATTGGTGAAGGGAAGCAAACAGCTGCAGCAGCTTTGAGCAAGAATAGATCATTTACCAGGATGGGAGCCTTGCAATGAGGCTCTCCCAGCCCTGAAGCCTCAAATAGGGCAGGCTGCTGCTGCCCTTCAAAACTTGGCCTCTTCCCTTCCTTGGGGCAGCCAGCAATGAGTGAGCTATAAGAGGGAAAGGGAGGAGCAAACAGCTGCCCAGTCATGGAGCTTTCAGAGGAGGAATTGCCTTTGAACCACTACCAAATATCTTTGTTGAGGTTAATGATAATTTGCCACTTGTGCTTTGTTACTTTATTTTTTCATGCCCTTCTGCGCTCTGTAGACCAAATGAACTCTTACTTAAGTCCATCTGTTGAACTCACTGCCTCACTGACCATCCAGATTATTTCATTTCCTAGGCCTTTGAGTGAAAGTTCAAGCCAGTGATATTTTTAGCAAAGACTTCTTGAGAGATGAAGACCATCAAGGGCAAATGGGGAAGAGCAATAGTGATTTTAGGTGTGACTGTTGCTCAGACTGTGGGAGTAAGGCAGTTTTGGAGGCTCTTGCTTGGGTCATGGTGACCATAAATTGGTAATTTATAGGTGTGGATTTGGGTAGATCTGTGCAGGATTAGGAACTTTGTAAAACGGACAGTGTGGCTATATTTAAATTATTTCCTGAAGGAGCAATGTTTGATTTCTGGTGACTGATGACACTTTTGTCTTGAATGTCTCTGACTGTTCTCAGTTACATTTCAGACAGAAGGGTTACTCATTCCTCCACAGGATTGTGGTAACAAACATGTAAAATAGTTGTATGGCATACAGAATTTGGGTTTTCTACAGCACAGAACAGGGCATATACTTTGTATAACCTATGATATTAAGAGAGGATAAGATAAGGTTAAGATTAAGCAAAAATGCTAAAATATTAGAGATTGCAAAATTTTACAGCATACATATGATAATTGTGAATAAAGTTTAATTCATGGTATGTACACCATGAAGCCCATGAGCACTCTACACATTGATGGTCTCAGAAATTTTTCTACTTTATTCCAGAAAGATATGTTTTCCACTGAGAGGATATGGAAAGTCACTTATATTGGATTGCTATGGTCCTAACGTGATCTAAACTTCAATACCCTCCCATTGAGACAACAAAAATGTTGCACAAAGAAAGTGAAACTTGCAATAATAAAAATGATAAGTTAATGTGTTTTTCTGCTTAGGTCACAAGTAGAAATTATTTCAATGATCTCATCGCAGTCCCAAGTGGTCATTTATCTCCATCAGAAACAATTTCAGTTTGACATGTTTTGAAAATTATGTGAAGACCACAACAGAGGTTGGAACAGCAGGCATTTACTAAATGTGGTGTTGTTTTGATTTAAATTTATCATGGAAGAATACTATATAAAATACAGTTCTTCCAAAGAAAGACAGAACTTTAAAAATATGCTAAACTCGTTGCTTCTACTTGTCACATGAAAATATGTCTAATTTAAACACAGGTGATTCATACCCTCTTAAGGTTTAAATTAATGAAGGTCACTGACTTTAGATCAATTTAGCTTCATTGACTTCAATCAAGCTGCACTAACAGTTCACTAGCAGACTGGGTGGGCATATGATCAGTCAATTCTCCGTCTGAAAACCTTGTGCACAGCAGTGAGGTGTGGGAGTGGGTGAGACCTGTGCTCCTGTGTGGGCTCCTGCTGGGCAAAAGCCTGCCTAGGACATGGCTTCATATTCTGAGCTTCTGCACCCACTCCATCTCTACTGTCTTCCAGCACACTCTATGCAACAAAGATGCTGGCTGTGGAAGAAAATCCTTAGATTTTAATATGAAACTTTTGTCATAGGTGTCTTCTCTATGTTGTGCCCAAGCCAATTCAAATCTTGACAGTGGGTACACAATATTTATAATGTGGTGAAATTTGTTGAAGCACGTGTACATACACTCTCCTACTTACTGTGAGCATAACTTAAACCCTCATATATCTTTTCCTGTCCAGCCTAACAGGGAAAGTCATGACAACAATCAAATGTCTGTCAAAGTACATACTATTCTGAAACATATGTCTTATGAAGTAGCTCTCAGCTGTAAGTGCTTCCATTGATCACAGTAGATTCAGCACTGCAATTGAAAAAGGGCTTTCCAAATTATTAATATTTGAGTTAATTTTTTTTTACATGAAGCAATTTCCTTCCTAGCATAGCACAAGACCACAACAATATTCTAAACCAGGAATCTAGCCTTTTTGCATTGCAAAAAATAGGGAAAGAGCAGGGAGAAGACATAGTAGCATAGAAAAAAGAATAGAGAGTTCTTGGTTTTGATATTAGCACAGGATCTCAGTTTGTATTTAAATCTATATCCTAGTTTGTGCCAATTATAGTATCTAGTACTGCTAAAGAGTTACTATAGGAGGAGAGGCATGGAAGTAGGGCTTGAGAGAGTTAGCTTCCACGTTTTGGGTAAAAACATTAGAAGCTGGGGTATACCATGGAAGTATATATGCATTAGATAGTTTGGAAATAAATATTTCTGTGACTCTAGTTAGAAAACTAAACATTTTCAAAAGAAGACACCTCAAATATTCAGCATTCATCTTGCCTTTATTTGAGGTGTCTTCTTTTGAAGACATCTCATGGGATGCTGACTATGCTGACAAAGTATCAGTATTTATTTACTAGAATAGTTATATGGTATTTTTAAGAATGTGAAATTTATTTCTTCTTTGTTTTGCAGTTCAAGCATATGATATTTCATAAAGTAACTTTTATCACACTCCTATGTAGAGCCTTTCTCAAATCTTTGTTTGCGAAGCCTAGCCATGAATGATGACTATATAGAAAGACGATCCTAATTACAACTGGTTATCTTTATTTCACCATCTGTAAGGAAAACTAAATTCAGACCTATGTTAAACCTACTGTTAATCACTGAGTCTTTGAACACGTGCAACTCAATTTGAATTTGATTTTGTAACCAACAGAGAGCTGAAGGTAGGGATGGAAGATGGCCATGGTATATTTGCAGGTATGATATACCAAAAGACCTTCTCCCTGGCTTGAGTTTCCTAAGTGCTGAATGCTTCATTCCCAAAAATACCACATAGCTATAGGCCAGTCTAGAAGGAAACAAGGCATATTTTACTGAGACAGATAGGCATGGAAGGTTTCTCAAAAAAAGCTGAGAAAGGATTAAAATAATATTGGTAAAATGTCTCTGCAAGGAGCATCTGTTCGCAACTCCCAGTATTAAACTAAAGTAAAGTGTCAGGTGGTTCCAAATTCTTTGAAATTTCTAATAACAAAATATCTTTTTTTTTTTTTTTTTTAATTCAGATTTAACAAATAGTTCCTCTGCAAGCTAAACCCTGAATTGCCTTGTTATCATTGCTGATACATTTGTTTGTACTGAAGGATGCTTTTGTTATGGCTGCACAGGATGTTCCTTTTCTATTTCAAGCAGCAAACTGTCACTGCACTCCTTTCCATAGCGAGCTGAATTGCAGTGCCAGTGAAATAATCCCAATGTAAGTATTATCTAAGTCTGCAGCATTCACAATACTCCTTTCTCTATACTGATTAAGTCTACTTCTGCAGCATCCAGCACATCAAAAGTGCTCTGGGGCCTTAGAAATAGCAACATAAGAATATATGTCATCATCATCTTGAGAACACATTTCTAAACTGGTGTGATAGAACAAAATTATTTTTCTTACTGAGCACAGAAGGAATTTAAGCATGATTAAAAAAAGACGGAGGTCTATTTATGCATTCAGAAATCAAAAGATCAGCTAGCTTAAATACTGCAGAATGAATCCAGTTATTAAAACCAAATATTAAAAATAGATTAATTGAGAAGACTTGTTGATCTTGTGTGCTTTTATAGGATCTCACAAACATATGAAGCATTTCTTTTCACTCATGTTACAAACATACAATTTGATAATCATTACACACAAGCCTCAGACGCTGATTATTACATTTCCATAGAACCTAATGTCTTCTGCAGAAGGCAAACTGTTAAAGTCAATTACTTTTGCTAAATTCTGTAGAAACCTTTCTTTTCAAGATTTAGAGGCAAAGTTTGACACTCCTTATGAAGCTGCAAAGAAATCTTTTCACTGTTGTGACAGCATAGTATTACACTTTAGTCTATACACTCTGGTATTACACTATAGTTACAAGTCATTGATATAGACTTACAAAAGCATTTTATGCCACTTCTAGAGTTGAACAGAAATTCTCAAATGAAACTTTACATCTCAGAAAACACAAATTGAGAGAAACCTCAACTTTTGCTATGTTGCATCTTTTGAGTTGTCAAAACCAACTGCAGCTCCCATACTGGTTTCCACACAGAACAGCTGGTCAAAAGATCCAGCTGAAAACAGACATGGCATGGAAGACTGAAGGGCCAGGTGTGGGTTCTTTAGTCATTTAATACAGTAGAATGATATAATTATGGGAGGCAGAAAACGGGCAAAAAAACCCCTAACAAATGAAAACCCTTGCCCCAAACCAGGCAAAGCAGAGCCTTGTCCTGAGCTGTATGTAGCCTTATGCAAGTCCCTTATGAATGAAGTGATTCCTTTTATCTTGTTTTGTCCTGATCAGAAGAGAAAAAAATACCAGACCTTGAATTTTTTCACCAAATGAAATTCTTGTTTTCTGAATACTTCTGGTTCTTCCCTAAATATTTTAATCACACTTCAGGTTTACATGGAGATCAGAAAATCACAGAATTGTTGGCTGGAAGAGTCCACAGGAGTTTGTCTGATCTATTCACTGACTCTGACAGCATCAATTTTGTCTTTGCTATTCCTGACTGGTGTTGGAAATGTTCCTAAACATTCCTGATGCTGAAGAGTCCACAGTATGCCCAGGTTTTTTACTACATTTTTAACTCCCTTTTTCCTCTTGCAGCTGAAGACCATTACTTTTTAACCTATCTGTTAGCAGCCAACAAGCATGTTTAGAGAATTTAGGTTCTTTCTTTCACATTAATATTCCTGAAATAAAAAACCCAGCCCATTAAATTTTCTCTGACAATTAAATCCTGATTTGGGTTATACATTAGGACTTTCCACTTCTGAAGCTTACTCCCTGTGTCTCTTGCATTGGAATAAAGGCATTTCTGACTAGCAGCTGATGCACCATCACAGTTTCTCTTTTGATCCTGTTGTATGAAACTTGGCCCGACTATCTTTTAAGCTTCTTTGCTGTTTATACTTACCTGGAGGAATTTGCTCCCTCTCCCTACAATCCTAATTTAAAACATTATTTTTTACATTTTCAAGTGTGCAAAGATACTCTTCCTCATCTTTTTCTCAGGGGAGCCCATCCTCCCTCAGTAGCTCACAGAATATCATCCCATGATCAAGGAAAGCAAAGCCTGCTGTTGACATTATTGGCATGGCCACATTTACCCTCAGGCTATGCTTGTCCCTGTGTGAACCCTGCTTCCTTTTTTCCTCGGAGTTTTGATGAGAGTAACCCTTGCCACTACTAGAACACTGTAGTCACTTATGGTCTGCATAGATTCACTCTGGCCTATGCATTTGCCTGTGCATGAAGGAGAATGTGCACCAGGAGCCCAGATGTACCCCTTTCGGCTGCCAATGACATTTTGGATAGCTGTAATCAGAGCTGGGAGACAGATGGGTCTCTCCACTGCCAGCAGGGGGAAGTCACCAACTACTTTTATGTTTTGGCACTCATCCTGAGAATTAAGGTAGTGAATCTCCCAGGATTTCAAGTTTCTGACTTCTCTTTCTCTGCCATTGGCAGTGCATCTTCCTGTGCTATGCTAGCTGCATATTTATTTCTGGAAAAATTAGAAAGGAATAGCAGCCCTCCTCTGAAGAGGTCATTACTAGGTGGTGCCACAGTAGTTTTGCCCAAATTTTTGCTTTTCTGGCTGATTTTTAGGCTGTGTTCTAGCTCGAAATGGTGACTTAAAAGGTCTGTATCTTCTTGCAAATGGACCTGACTCCTGTTTTTGGTTCCTGCTCTGGGCAAAGAAAGAATCAAGTACTTGATTCTTATACTGTATTCACAGACCATGTACTACTTCCATGAAACAATGTTCTGCTGGGAAAATACAAACACTTTCTGATGTTCATACCTGATTTAAAATGTTATCAATGAAACGTTGAAACTTGAAATTTTAAATAGCAAAGTAAGGATGCATAAGTGCTATCTTTTCTAGATTTTTAATTATTTTTTTCTTACTGATTTTTTTCATGTTTAATATATCTTGATGACATTCTTAGACATTGAAACACTACTGATTTATTGCAATAGTGCTACCAAGGAAACCAAGCTAGCTAAATAGGACTGAAAATGAAATGGGAATATTTATGTGAATAAACATTAAAAAAACTGCTGCATATTTGCAATAATTCCATAATTTGTTGATAATGAGTGTTCACATAATGATAAGATTATTCATAAGAATACAATTTTTTCACAAATAAATTGTCTGGAAATATTTCTCAGAAATAAATTTTACATTTTACTTTTTATTTAAAGCAAGCATTCTTACCTCTTAAAAAGCAGGAGTAGTATATGATGGAAGTGATTAGTGATACTGCACTAGAAATCAACCACATGGAACTGAATTGATTTTATGACTCAAGAAACCTGAAAGCTGAAATGAGTTTGCAGAAAACATTGCTTAACATTAAGCATTCAAAATATATGAAAAAAAAAAATAAGCTGATTTCTTTTTGCCTGTCGTGGTCATTATTAGTAATAATTATATTTCCTCTTTTGCCATATTAAATTTTTGCTATCGAGAATGGATTTGAGATTAGTTCTTCTACTCTTTTTAGTTTTCTTCTTTAAAATGTTTTTCAGTATTACATTTAGAATATTTTCAGTATATAAGAATGTTTGCAAGATAAACACCCAGCAAAAAAAACAAAAAACAAAAAAATTGTGACTATATATTCCAAATCTTAATTAAGCAAAAAGAAGTAGTTGAAGGGAGAAATCAGTTTTTTCTTATGTTCCTGAGAATGCTACTTGGGAATATATGACACTGGTAATTCTACTTGATTGCTGTGACAGCATTTTCACATTGGAAGGGTAGAGTTTTGTTTAGTAAAATAATATAACTTTCAGAACAGAAAGGGTAAAGAGGAAATGCAGAAAGCATTTTTTTCATTGTATTTGGAGTTCTCTGTTGTCTTGGAGATCCAGTCTCATATCAAAAGTTCATGCAAAAGTAGGTGGAGGTTCACCCTTTTCAGCTGTTTGCCTTGTGTGGAAAAAAAGAGTTGCTGTGCCATACAGTAAAGCTCCTCTGGGTCATTTATATAAACCACGTGCTGGGATTTCTCAAACACTAAAGGCTGGCATGCAAAATATTAAAGGTCTGGAGGCAGTCAGATGGGATTCAGGGACTCTGTTATTACAATGCCTATACAGCTAATGTTTCTAAATCCATCTCTTTGGAGTAAGCTTTTAGGGGAATTCTTAACTGCACCTACACAAATAAGATCATTTAAGGTTATGAAGCCTGTATATGGGCTTAAATATAAGTACCTTTTAAAGTGTTTTCCTATTACAGTATAGTGAGTTATTCAGTTCAAGGATTAAATCTCGAGGTTTTTAGACTGACGGGCTCCCCATGCTCAAGCCAAGCTCCTGAGACGTGTTGCAGCCAGGCTCATCAGGGGGGCAAGCCATGCCACAGCCTGGCAGCCCAGGCCTGCACAATGTAAAAGTAAAGATGGACCTTATTCTCTCTGCCATGATCAGCAGGGTCTACTTGAAAAACAGAGAAAAGCACACGCATAGCGGGGCTAGTTTGGAAAGTTCACTCACTTGGCACTGCCTGTATTTTCCTGTCTGATATTGTCATGGTCAATGGAGTTGTCTGGGAATGGATTTTGCAATAAATCATAGAGGTAAATTCCTGCTCAATGTTAAAAACATTACAGTCCTTCATTATAGCATTTTTTTCAGAATTACCCCAGCTTCTGATTCGGCAGAAACAAAAAAAAGAACAAGCAGGTATTTAATTTCTTATATGACTGTGACATTCCAGGAAAAGTGGCAGTGTAAGGCAGAGTGCTCAATATCTGTCTGCAACCAATTTCACTTCAGTTTCATCTCTTGTTGAGCATTGCCAAAATAAGTGGCCAGTACAGTCGGTCTCAAATGTTAGTGTAAATGAGTCACTGGAATTTTTTGCATAGCAGGTCAACTAATTGTTATTCAGTTCATCAGCATCCTGTTGTATTACTTTGAAGTAGCAATGAATAAAAATAATTTTTGAGGCATTGCAAGGCAATAGTCTCCAACATAGTGTGCTTCATACAGCTTGCAGAGCTCTTGTTTTGCTTCCTGCCAGTGACTAAATCCATGTGTTTCAGATGGATTGCTATTTGCAATGATTTTGACAACTGAGAATAAATACCAGGAGCAAGTATTTTTGACATCATACAGCTGTGATTTAAACAAAGATTGTCATGATTTTCTTACGTTCTTGTGGTTTTCATCCTTTGAGTTCAACATGATCTGCAGCTTCCCTGCCAAAAAAA
>JAWWLV010000121.1:84011191-84030212 GCA_035041135.1 Platyrinchus mystaceus | reverse complement strand
AAAAAATCCATTGCGCAGGCTTGAAAGGTAAAAGACCTTTCCCAGATCTTCGTTCGCGAAGACTGGCCACATCATCATCATCAAATCCCAGTAGCATTAAGGAGAAGTTTTTCAGAGTTTGCTAGGGGAGCTGAAAGCAAATAACTCTTACAGAAAAGTGACATGTATATGTACTTAGCCCAACAAAAACTAAACAATGCATCTTTTTTTCTTTTTTTTTTTTTTTCCTTTTTTTTTCATGACATCTTGAAGTTAAAAGTAACTGCATTTATCCTTGTGGAAGCTAGGGCTGTCAGTTTGCTTTTAAGAATAGGTTTTGGCATTTCTGAATACAACTGTATTCTTTCCGATGCTTGATTTTGCCACCTGAGCCTTCAGGTTGTGCTGTGAGAATGGTCCCTGAAGCAGTGCTTGCCCCTGTGCTCCTCCTGGGTGGTGTGCCCATACACAGTGTGGTCCCATATCCATCCCCATAACCTCCCTGCCTGTCTATACGTACCCTCTCTCTCATACTTCATCTTCGAAGTCCCTGTAGAAAGCATAGGAATTTTGTATTTGAGAGGATGTTGCATGCAAACATCCAGCCTTTTTGTACACACGAGGGGCACCAGGTTTATTCATACAGGCAGGAAATCATCCAGTTGCAGGGCTTATATACAGCTAGAGAGAGTGTACATTTTGAGAACACATATCAAAGAAGAATGGTTACAAGTAAGTAACTTGTTTTTTTCCAAAGGAAAAAAATTGTAGGTTTTTTGTTGTTGTTGTCATTTTTCTTCAGAAAATTACAACCAGCTGTAATCCAGATGAGATTCTATCTTATGCAGTTTCATCAGGAATAGAAATTTTAAAACATCCTGTTCATCAGGTATAAGTCCAGAGTATAAGCACCTGTAATGAAACTATATTTGTAGTGACTCATTGAAGGTAACTTCCGTACAGGCTTTCTGTTTAATGTGTGCATTTAATAAAAAAGCTTTACCACTTCACAGTAAATAAAGTATATGAAGCATATTCAAATAGGAAGAAAAAGTATCCTACTGAGCTATTATCTTTTTTTCTAACAATATGAAAAACTAATACTTTTATGTCTCTCCTAAGACTCATGAGAAAAGCCTTTTTAGCATTTTGCAACCCATAAGTGAGGAAATAATTTAAGTGAAATTTATTTTAATTTTTTAATAATTTATAGACTTTGCCATACTATAGAAAATTCACATCCTTTTAGAGCTGAAGGTTTTGATGAAATTAAGAATCGAACTGATCAATCTAAAATCTACTTGTTTTGTTTCTGCTTGTTGAAGAAAATCTAAATTGCAACATGATACTTTTCAAGTTTATCTACATAATGTCCAGAGTGTCTTTAGACCATTAATATGTTGTAAACTTAGTCCCAAAAATAAAATGTAAATTGATTTCTTAGGGCATGTTTATGGATGCACTATCCATCTACTTAGAACCAGCCATGAAAATTTGAAAACTAGTGTCTCTTTTTTTAAAATGAAGTAATGAGAAGTGATGTTTTAATTGATATGACGGGAAGGAGTTTGGCGAGGAGTAATCTGTAGGATAAACTGCTAGACTTTATTTGAAAAGTATATAACTATATTACAGATGACTGGCCCTGTCACACAGAGCAACGCAATGGAACAATGTAGGCAGTTTGCAACATAAGTAATAGTGTAAGGATTTTGCCATTAACTATTCTAGGTCATTTAGAAACCATAAAGGAATGAGAAGAAAACCCTACTTTTTTATTTTGTTGTTTTCAGTGACAAAGACAAAGCACTTCCTTCATATAGAGAGATAATCAAAGGCAGATTTTTAGAAAATGGAAATAAAAATCTGTACAAAATGGAAACAGTTATGCATAAGCTATAAACTATTTCTTCAGTGGATAAGACTTCAAAAAATTGGCCAGCTTCTTTCTTTCCACTCATGCATTGATGTTTATCTGTTTACATCAGTTATCTTTTGGTGTATTTATGATTTAAGAACAGCTCACTTGCACTGACAATCTCTTAAACAATGCATAGGAAGTGCCATTTAAACCCCTACATGCTCTCTATGTTTCATGCTTAGAACAAATGCTTGTTTTCAAACAAACTTACTACCTTTGGTACTAGCAGAGGTATGGCTAGAAATCTCCTGTCTCCATGCATTTGCAGGGCATGAATTCACATACTTTTTTATGCTGATGAAAAACAATAACACAGATGCAAGCACAGTCAGCATAGAGGATTTTCTCTAGGTTCACTGCCAGTTTAAGTGGATTTTTATTTAAAGCTATCAAAACAGTATGAAGCTTTTTAGATTTAAAGCCTTCAATACTTGCAACCTGTTATTTATCCTCCATAGCATGTCTAATTTGATAAATGTGGAGCTAACAGCTCCAGACAATGACATCAGCATTGTGCCTTCCTCTGTTGTTCCTGGCTGGGCTTCAGCGGGAAGAACAGTAGTAAGCTTTTTATTCTATACACGTCTTAGTGAAGATGACTGAAGTTTCAGCCTGTCAGGCCAAAGCAACTTTTGCACTGGCCAGTTACTTGAACTTAGTCCAGATTTAGGTACTTAGTGTACACAGCTATTTGAAACACTATATTTGCATAATAATTGAAAGTGTATCTTTGTGAAAATTCAGTTGTAGCCTGTTATACTATTCCTTAGAGGTTATACATTGATGCTTAGGCACCCACTGAAATATTTTTCTCATTATGCAACAACTGGATTTACACTTTCTTTGTTTATAAGTGCTTGAAAACCATTGTCAACAGCTTCAGATGTCCCCTCATGACTCTAATGGAATTAACTTGTTTTGTTTTATCCAGGCCAAGTGCATGTTGGCTTAGCACACCCTCACATAATCTCTCAGTATTATCCTGAATTGCACACTGCCTTCTTTTGCCTTCTGTATTCAACTCACGCAGACCAAGGAATAGGGATTTTTGATCTGTATACTGGATTTGATCCTTCTGATGCCAACACAGTGAAAAAATCTTCCACAGCTTTCAACACCCAAGTTACAGGCAATGCATGCATCAAAGACTATTTTAAGAGTAATTTGGTGTGAATTTATATTTTACAAACTGAAGGCAGAGTCCTCTGGGAAGGGCCGATTTGGCTCTAGCTTAGCTTACCCCAAGCATGTTCCCTCCTATTTTCTCCTCTTGGTTATCCTCAGGAAGTCAATGTAAGTTTACTAGGAAGCCTATCACCCTTCATGACAGCTTCAGAAAGTGTATAACTCAAGCTCTGATGCCTCCCAAAGCTACTGAAGGGTGGTAAAAATATCTAATGTGCACAAACTCTCCACAAACCTCTCCATGAATCAGAATTGAAACCTGTCTGCCTCCTAACCCCAGCCATCTTACCTTTTCAACTGCCCTCAGGGACACTGTGGCTCTCTATCCCCTAAAGCCTCTAGTACCTTTAACACTATGGAAAAAACAACTAGACTGAGGCTGTATGAGTCCCTGGGAAGGGGAACTATGGTCTTACGAAACAGTTAGCACTGAGCAAGAACATGGAAGAGGGAGTCCAGACCACAGCCTGGCTTGTTTACTTATGTACAAAACATGAAGATTAATAGAAAGGAGTAAATTAATCAGAGTTGCTACAGTGTCTTTGCACACTTATATTTGTGAAGGTTTGGTGTTCATAGCAGGCCCTCCATGTTGTGCTGATATGAGCTCTTCGGAGGCAACATAAGTTCTCACACTGAAGTACACTGCAAAGCCCAAAGGTCACACTCATATCACTCAAATACTGCTGTTGTAGTTCTTTTCAACCTCAAAAAGGCAAATCTTCTGCCAAAAGTGATGGCAAGAACAAAAAGTACCGTTATTATAAGTACTCATGAAAGGGCACAGCACACTGTTACCCACAACATCCCTCGCAGACAGATGTCTGTTTGGACAAGTGCATTGAAAAATATCACTTTTCCATAGTCTAAGTAAAACTGTTCACTTAGGCTTATGGAATAGTAGGGGAGGGTTGAATTTTGCAGCCAGCATTGTAAATAGGCCATAACCAACGTTAGTTAAACCCTGCCTTCAGTTCATCTGGCATATTATTTTATTCACCATCAATTCTTGCCGTAGACTGCTGGAGCTAAAATAGAAGAGAAAGACAGTGTGGGAAATTCTCTTTTAAATTTTAATAAAAAAAGATTTCATAGATGAGCTAGTATTTCAGCATAGCATTCACCCTCTGCAATCTGTTTCTAGATTATTTTTAGAAGCAGAACTCATCAGGGCAATTTAAGTGTAAGGGCCAAATCCTGATCTCAGCTGCATGAAAAAATAGCTATAGAGGCATCTGCCCATATTGTAGGCCTGATGGTTTTACAACTAAATGGCCAACTGCTGAAATCATTACAGATTGCTCATTTACTGTTAGATGAACAAAATTCACATTCATGGGATATTTTTTCACGGTAAGGATATTTGCACTGTCTCTTTCCGTACTACCATCCATCATCATAATATCTGTATGTAGTAAAAACAGAACTCAGGTTTGAGACATCTTCATAATATTGTTCCCTATTTGGGGAAAAAGGAAGGAAACAAACTGAATAACAGGCCATTTGTATTGTAAGGTTTCTGTGGCAGAATTGGAAAATCATCCTATGTTTACTGTATACCAATCCACAGCATTAAAGACAAAACCAGCCCTTTCTCTCAAAACCTAGTCCAGTGCACAGGCCAAATAATGATACATGGAAGCTAAAGAAACTTGTTAGCTGATCAGCTTCATGACAAAGCGAGTCAATGTTCTTAGTTAGGGACTAAGCTCTAACATTCATCTCCTTTGGGGTTTGGAGATAACTGTTTACAGCCCTCGTTTTTTAATTCAATTTTTCCATTTAAGCTCAGTTTCTTTACAGGGTCTGAGCCAGTTCCCACATATAAACTTGGTGGTTCTGACGACCACCGCTTTCTGCCAGCTGTGGGAGCAGCCAGCAAGAGCCAGGCACTAAAGTAGGTATATACTGAATCCCAGCATTCAGAGAAAGCCCAGTCAGCCTTAGGATGAATAAGAACAACGGAACAGCTCCTGGAGTGTCCAGGATTCAAAAATACCTCAGGCTGGGTGGGTAACAGGGAGGAACATTTCACATTGAATTTTCTGGTTTATATTATTCAGGCATGGAAAGCATACATAGTCTGCTGAATCCACACATTCCTAAATAATTCACACATTTCTGATATTTCTGCCATGCACACTATCTGAAGAATGCAGAGATGTTTGCTTCCTCAGAATTGATTCAGAATTCCTATAGAAAGGAACAGTCGGTTAAATACAAATCAACTCTCAAGCTGGCTAAGAAGAAAAGTGTCCTAAAATGTACTAGTACGTGTTTTGATTAGGAATGAAGGAACATTCTATTACCATGCATGTACAGTCAATTCAAAACATATGCTCTGTACACAGTGTTTTGGGACAAAGTTTCATCAGTAAAGCAAACTTAATTTACACTTAGTGACTTACTGAGGTGAATGACCAAAGGAAACCTATATGGTTTCTGTGTTGCATCTAAGGAATAACTGAATACAGAAACCTTTCTTTTGCTGGCAAATAGGGATCATTGGTTGATTGACTTACAGGATTAGGTTACTAACATAAAATTTTTTGCTCATGGACAAAACAAGATTTAGAAGTTGTTATTTTCTGAGCATCCACGGATCCACTGAGAAATCCTGTAGGTTGGAAGAGACCACGCTTCATAATATGATTGGTCATTCATATAATATAGTCCCAAAATATTTCTGTCCATAGAAATCAACCTGAAGTATCAAACCAACTTTGGTTTTGAAGAGTCTATATCTGAATATCCCACCTGAGAAATACAGACTTTGAGAACTGTGACTCAAAAATGAGAACTGTGTTTAGCTTTCTGTCTGGTTCAATTACTCTCAATACAGAAGTAAAAAGAAAAATGCTCTTTGTAAGTAAGTGAAGATTGTTAAGAAGCCCTTAAATGTTCATTTTTATGTTCTTAAAGTGCTGAAACACAATTTCATAGAATAACATTTAAAGCTTAAACCAGTTTCTATCTGGGAGAACTTGGCAAAGCAGAGGAGAATTCTAAAGGTCTTTCTCTGTTATATGTGTAGTAATTGGACATAGCATACAAGTGAGTGATATCATGGAGACACAGTTTAAAAATTCACTTCTTCACCTTCACTGGAGGCTATATTAGTCCCAACTGCTTGAGTTAAGAGAATTCAGAAATTTTTATGGCATTAATATTGCACCCATCTCCACAAAAATCATGGGGCAGAAAGTCTGGGTGAAGACTCCGATGGCTAGCTCTGTGGCTGTCTGAAATTCTCATGTAGGAAGTTGGGTTTGCTTCTTTACTCACTCTATGGCTAATTGTCATTAGTCCAGGAATAATGTTAAGGTAAAAAAGGCAGGGTGTGTGCCTGACCTAATTTCAGAGACTAAGAGCGGGCTACTCCCCAAAATGATGCTACTTTTCACCTAGCTACCAACTGTGCTAGAAATCATAGCCATGACTCAATCGTTGTCACAGTCACTTTCATAATAAAGACCTTGAGTAAAACCTTTTCCTTTCTACTGCCTTTAATTAAGAAATGTTTCAAATAAATTTCTCACCTTCTGAAGCAAATAAAAGGTGGTGTTCAGCTGTCAGACTGATATGGGGGCCGAGGCAGACTTTATACACCTGAATCTTTTAGAGTAAAATGTTGGACACAGTATTGGTAAACATTAATAAGCCTGAAGCAACACCAATAGACAAAAGTAGTCAGCTTGGAAACAATTGCAGAGAACTCATGAGTGCTAAGAATTTTTTATATGCTCTGCTCTTTCCTGCAAAGAAATCAAAAATGAACCCTTTCTCTTATATGATAATGTCCCTGATACTTAATTACATTATCATATTGTACTAGTGTGGCTATTTAAATAGTAGAAAAATTAAATTTTAGGTCACAAGCAGCTAGTGGATGTCTCAAAATCAACAGCCCTTGTTCTTGTGGGTAGATGAGAGGACATTACATTATACATATGTAGCAACAATGGTCCATAGAGATTCTTATTGCATCACTGATTAAGTTAAAATATAGTCATTAACATATTGAGAACATCATTCTGGCACATGCTGATAAACTGTCACACTCATGCAGAGCCTTTTGATTACCCAGTGTAGATACAGACCAGATATCATTTTCTCATGATTTGATATCATACCAATTATTTCTTTAGTCTTTGCTGTAAATAAGTCAGAGAAGCTTCTCTTTAATATTAAACAGAACCTGCGGATGCTATTAATCTTGTTACTCCATATAAACAATAGACCATATGAAATACACAAGACACCTGAGAACAAGTCAGTCAGTCAGATCCTTCTAAATGTTTACTAGCTCTCAACATCTGATTTTCTACCATATGCTCTAACATGGAAACTGGAGAAAGAGGAGCTCAGCTATCACTGTCTCACCTACCCCCAATACTCAGTAGATTTTTCTCACCAGCTAGCAAAATACATAGCTTTAAAAATGAAAGAAATGGGTAACAGGGAAACTGACAAGGTAGGGATAGTATTCTGTGCCATAAAGCACATTTGCAGGTTGTGCTACACTAGAAGCTGTGTAATCAAGTCATAACTAAAATTGCTCAAATGTAATTTTCAAATATTAAGGTACATTACAGGAATAGTTTGTTGGCTCTGCCAGCTTCTGTGTTGCCCTTCCATGACAAGGAAGGGGTATTATGTGTGGAATGCACTGGGGCTCACTGACCCAACCCAAATTAGCCAGTGGGAGGGTCACACCTATGCTGGACTTGGGCAGAATATGTGAGTCATAAACTGCTTGTGACATTCCCTATGGAAACTGGTGACCACAAAGAATTAAAACCTTCTCCAGCAGGCCTTTTTCTGTCCTTATCCCAGAAAGGACATTACTTTCTGAATGTCCTGAAAGTTAGGAAATCATCTCTCTTCTATTACAATTCACAGCTTTATTTGTGAGCCTGTTTTTGCTGAGCTTTTCACTGATAAGGTCTGCCTTCAGACCTTCCAGGTTCCTGAGCAGACCCTATGGGAATGAAACATTAATCACAGTAGAGAAAGATCAAGTCTTAGAATGTCAAGTCAACTGTAAAAACACAAACCCATGTAGCAAGATGCATCCAGTGGTGCTAAAGGAAGCTGGACCAGGAAATGTTCTTGATTTATGGCAGTAGTGGATTGTGTTATAAGCTGAATGTGATGTGAAACAGAATATTGTAAGAATGTAAGATTCTTTAAGTTGATAGGAGGCTGTATAACATGTTTGCCAAGACTGGGGACATCCAAGCTGCTTCTGTTCCTCTACAGTGAAAAGGAACTCAATTTCCCTATTTGTGCCTTGACTCATAGGCCAAAAAAGCTAGAAATTATTCTGATCATATTTTTTAAGAATTATCTTCTTAGAGTGAGTTGTCTTGCCTCAGAAGAGAACCCTGGCCTCTGTCTCAAGGGAATAATATGAGTTTGAGATCGTGAGTAATCAAGTAAGTCTCAAAGGAGAGGAGAATTCAAATATAAAAACGTATAATATAAAAATATAGCTTTTCCCAGCATCTGACTCTGGATGTCTCATAAATGAACATATGAGAAAACCAAATTGTTCCATGGAGTCTCCTAACCCAACCTGCTCTTTTAGAATTTAAATTCTTCTCCATGGGGTGTTTCTGCAATATGATGCTGAGGCCTATGCATTGCAGGTGGCCAGTGTAGAAGATCTGGCAGTCATTCAGCAATTCCTGGTATATGATCTATATTTTGTATCCCATTACAGGCTTTTTCTTTCTGTAAGCTATCCATGAATCAATCAAGTTACTTATTAATTTGCTTGCTACGCATGGTTGCTCAATGGTTATAAATTTATAACCATTTGGACTTCGGGGATTTGGCAACCACTACTTTAAGAGCTCATTTGATTATCAACATTAAGTATTTGACTGATAGAAATGGTTGCTTAAATCCAAGAGTGAAGTTTTTTATTGCAAGTGAATGAGAGAAATGGTTTAATGTGTGTGATGAATAAAAAGATTGATAGGGATTCCTCTCTTGGAGAGAAAGGTCAGCCTGTCTGGAATATGCAGACCAAGGATTTTGAGGACCAATCACAACAAATTATTCCAAATAATTGACTACATTTATGGCTGTTCTCAATCAAAAAACAGAAAAAAGCTAAAGTGCATTACTCCAATATCAATGTTTTATGTGTTTATGAATATATATGTATATATACATATAAGGTGGAGTAGATGGATGTTATTCCCATTGAAATGTATATGAGGGTGGGATTATCTGTCTTAGCTTATACATGTGAATTGCCCTTTATGGACAGTGGACAAAAATAGGCATCTCAGTAAAGTGAATCCTCCTATGAGACACTTCCTAAGATAGGTCATGTGAATATGTTTTTGTATTTCTCTTTTATCTTAGGTTGACTTAAAAGGTTTAGGCAATGCTAAAGCTTCCTCACACAAGCACGTGATGGCAAATCAAACTAAACATATTAAGAAGTGGCCAGCTTTCCAACACACTACCAGTCTGAGGTTCTCCATTCAAGCTTAACATTCTAATCTGCTTATTGGCATTTCACAGGTCAAGTGAAGAGAAAATGTGATCCAGGGACCAGGGGTATCCAGTAAAAGCAGCAATTTCTGATGTGTTTTAGGTCATGGGATACATGCCAGAAGCCCAAGGATACCTAATGCATTTGTCACATTGGGACAAAAAGATATTTCTATATCTTGCTTTTTATAAAGACACAAGTATGCAAATATTTGGGGTCTGGTTGAAGACAAGGGGTGTAGATGGGTCAGACAGACATTGAACTAACTTCCCATAGTTGTACAAGCCAAAACTGTAACAGAGGGATATCAGCATATGTTTTAAGTGACCTTCCTATCACTGTTTTTCCTAGTCCTAACCTGCAAAATTTACCCTGTGAGACCTGATTTTCATGGCTCTGAATGTAAATGATAATATTAAAAAGGAACAGCTATAAAAAGTGATTTAAAAGGATATGTTTCAGCACTAATCTCTTACTTGAACAGCCAGTGTGGTCAAGCTACTGTCTTCAGGGTTACTGTCTTGTACTCATTTCTGAAATAGAAACAGGAACCTTAGCAACCAAATAGAACCCAAAAGGAATGCTTTTCTGGGTTGCAATATTGGATATGCAATCAGAGGAGGACTTCAGGCAAAACTGATCAATTGCAAACTTTGTAACTGAATAACAAATCTTTTACTAAAAAATCCCTGTGAGCAATGTAAACCTGTCTGCATGCCTTTTTCATGAAGAAAATAGTGGCAAACACATCCAGCTTACCGAGGATTAGTGCCAAGGACTGACAAAAAATTTAAAACTTATAAATTAGGCATTTCTCAAGACAGTGCATAGTTTTAACCTAAATCAGAAGGTCTTAAGATCACTACACTGCGTACACATTCTAAATGGAAAGCAGAAATCAGATGGAAAATATTTTTCTTAGGGAGGGTTACATTTCATTTCAATTTTAAGGAAGACGAGTGATCTGAAATTTCCAGTGGATGAGTTGCTGACATTGATAGGACAGCTGATGTAAACATTAATTTTACACCAAGTTCTGAGAACATTTGAGATCTATTATTTTGGAGACTTTTATACATTTATGGTGACATCCAATGGTGCTGAGAACATAGGCCTTCTCCTTTCTTGGCTTTTTTTTTTTGAAAGCATATGTTTCAATTAATTTTAGATTTTTCATTTATTTCAGTGGTACAGATGAGGCAGCTAGGCTGAAGAAAATCAAGTGCAATTTTAAAAAAAGTCAATGAGAAAAGCATCATGGGTAAATAGTCTATCTCAGAAAGATTTCTTTATAGAAATCTGTCTAAAATAATACAGTGCATACCTCTGAAAAATAATTAAGAGATAATCTACTTGTAAATAACAGGGACTGAACTAGAAGACGGGCAGAGTCCAGAACTGAGTGATGCATAAATATAGTACTGAGAAACACACCAGCACAGGGATGGCAAGGTCAAGGAAATGACCAGATAATCCATGTTTATGAAGTTATTAAGTACTTGGTCCCTACAAATAGACTGATGTGGACAAGAAAAGTAAGGCAAATCTTTTACTCCTCAGCATCCAGAGGCCTCAGGTATTGGCTAGGCAGCCAGTGCAGAAAAGTGTGAAGGCTGAGGGTAACTCTTTTCCACTGCCTCTGTCTGCCAGCTGTTTGCTATCTGTCCTTGCTGGAAGCTATTACTTCACAGCAGAGTTAGTGGAAGGAATTGTCTCATTTGCTTCAACCAGATACAGAGTCAACTACTTTATTTTACAGAGCCTTCAGAAGCAAGTTCAACTGAGGAAACGAATTTTTCACTGACATGGATGGGAATTGCTCATAACTTCATCTCTGGGTTCCTCCTTGAAGGGGCTTGTTTCCAGATGTGATTAAAATAAACTGCTTAAGGTTTGGAGCATGGGCATAACATAAACTAATGCGACTTTTTCTGCAGTGATATTTGACAGTGGTTTTACTAGCAGCATCAGTCTCAGCAGACATACACTGTGAAATCAATGTAAAATGGCAATTAAAAAAAATCCTAACAATCAGAGCCTTCTCTTTGTGACATTTCTAGATAGCACCCTTTGCAAATCATATTTCTTTTGGATTTATGCCATTAGGAATTGAAGTAATAAGGACAATTAATCTTTCAGAATATGTGAACCAAAAAGAGCACATAATGTAATAAAAACACTTCTTCCCCTGATTTATATACTATCAAGCTTCAAATAGTGCAATGTTTTCACTAAGCTTATTACTTCCATGATTAATTGTTTCTAGGCATATACTAGAAAAATTATGAATTGTAACCTGTTATTTATGATTTATGAACCATTATAAGTGTTCATGGTATTGTGTTCCTGATAATAAATATGTATAGCATAATAAGTTCCTGACCTTTAAATAATTTGAAAAAACCCTCATATCTAGAATATTAATATTTGCATAAGGAGTAATTTAATTTTGTACTTAAAAAAGCTACAGGAGAAGAAAAAAAAAAAGCAAATGAACTGCTAGCAAAAACAGTAGGAATCTGGGAGTGATAGGGCTCACAGTTCCTCACTGCAATATTTCCATGCTTTGGCAGGCCATTTATTTATGCCTTTTTGAGTAGGTTTGGCCAATAGGTCAAATTGTTGGAACTGTTTTGCAGTAAAAACATTCCTAGTCTGGGGGGATTTTTAGTTTTGTTTCTCAATTCTATTTTTAGAAGTCAAGCAGATATTATATTTTGCTGATCTATAAAATAAGTCCTATAATTTACAAATTCCAGACACTTTTTATCATTAGGTAAAGTGTGCAGCATGTTAAATACACAGACATTTTCTAAGCTGCATTCACTTTATTTCCAGAAAGTTAGAAAATCGAAAATGCTCAGTGATGAGGAACTGCTGCTGAAAGGACATAAAAACGACTACCTGAAACATGGTATATTTAGAGAGGTAGAAGGGGAATTCAAGGATGCAGCCTCTAACAGAGGTGTATATTTTTACAAATATTCCTTGAGTACTGCAGGAAAGGAGTGGATTTAATCCATCCAGTAATCTGCATGGGACCTAGAGACCTGAACTAACAAGTGCTGATATTGTATTTTCAAAGTTCATGAAAACATCTCTATTAAACAGGAAGATTTTCTCCTTAAGCAAAAGACTGAAAGCTTGTAAAACCACCGAACAGTAGTTCTGAAATGTTATAGTAGGCATAGTATATGTAGCATGGAGTAGTATTATATATGTAGAATATGTGTAAGTTGGAATAGTTTCTCCAAACTTTATAAATGTAGCTACAAAAATATACCACGTAATAGGAAGTACTAAACCATAATTTTCAGTGCCCTCTTAAGTTTTGTCATCTTTAAAAGTTCACATCAGTGGAAAATGGGAATGACTAAGTGGAATTAGCATCAGAGTATGGCTAATTCATAATTACTTACTTTGTGCACAGCAACAATTTACAAGCCCGCTTTTCACTGGCAGTTTGAAAAGAACTTTTAGATGGGATATTTGGTAAATTTCAATGAAACTAGAAATGCCTTGGAGGGCCAGTTGCATATCATGGTATTTACGCAGACATCAAAGATTTAGTTGTTTAGACAAGGAAAACTAAGGCCATCTGACTATTCAGAGTATTTAGGAAGAGTTCTGTTTATTTCAGTCTAGAATTTTGCCATAAATAGATGTCCCAGTTACAAAAAGCTTTACCCCTTTTGATAATCCAAACTTCTACATTGATTATGTCCAAAAATTGCAGTCTTACGATCTTTTTTCTTTTTCTTTTTCTTTTTTTTTTTTTTAAGGTACATTACAGCTTAGATAGAATAATACTGAAGAAAATCTTGCACTGTCATTTTTACTGTAATTTTCAAGAATAGAAATTCATACCTACCACTGGAATTCAGAACAAGTTTCCAACAACCCTGGAAAATAAATAGGCTTTGTTTTTTTCTGGACCATTTCATAATGATCTGAGCAGTCCATTTTCTAAATCACATGGATCAGTTACAGTTGAATTTCAGAAGTGGTAGCTGGCTGATCTGGGTTTATCACTAAATAAATTTCCAAATTTTTAAGTTGCTAAATCAATGAATTTTTGAAAATAAAAAAAAAACAAACTAACAAAAACAAAAACAAAAAACCCACACCAAACCCAAAAGACAAATAAAAAAAAAAGAAAACCAATGAACATCAACAAAAACAAACAAACAAAAACAAAAGAAAGAAAGCCGAGCAAAAAGTCAGCTACTAATCTGCTAGGTGCTAATTACTAATACACAAAAATTACTTTAAAAATAGAGCCCTTTCATTCTGACGTTTTCTGGCATAAAACCATGTTTTGCCCTCATTACAGGTCCCATTCTTTCATCATCAACTTGGCTCAGTAAAGTGAAAGATGGATCATTACTACTTGTATAGTGGCAGTCTAATCCTAAATCCTTGGAAATCTAGGGAAATATAATTTGAATATTGCAGCTAAGGTTTAAGATTGGAATAAAAATACTGGTCTTCCAGCTAGTCCAGGATAGGTGTGCCATACACACTGAAGAAAATAAGGACATTTTTATAGAAGAAGGGGATAAATTACACACACCTGACATTGATGTGTATCCAAGCAAACTCCACTGAAACTGCTCTGAGATTTTAAAATTATACTGATGTGTCATTTCTGTTTGTTTTTTTCCTCTTCTGGGCTTTGGCCAGGTCCTGAAGCAGAATGAGTTTTTGTGGAACATAGCTTATGTTTATGACATATTTTATAAGGTGTAGTAAAGTGCATTACAATTATATGATTTGTCAAGTGAAAACTTTCAGAGCATGTTATTCTTGATTGTTATTTTCAGTCCTGCAATTTGGACCATATGTGACCCAATAACAGGGATTTGAGCATAAATATCCACTTACTGTAGCCTATTTCTAATTATTTTTGAGATGTGTTGAAATGTTCAAGGACATCACCATGCCCTTCAGAGAGATTCATAAAACAGGAGCCGTTATTGCAAAGGAAAACATCCAGCTTGCCAAAGAACAGAGATTCCACCTCTACCAACAACAGCTCTCAGTTCAGTATGGAATTTTCCAAAAGAGGAGTCACTAAGAGCAAAGATTGGTCCTTTGTAGAGAAAAGTATATACTCATATCTATAGGAATGGCATTTAAAAGCTAGAGGAAAAGAATCCTCTAAAAATATTTTTGAGCAACAGTGCATATAGAGTGCCAGATAATTATATTTAGGCTCATGTGTTTGCATAGCTAGAGACATAGAAAAGAGACCAATTCCCTGACCCCAGATGAATATATGCTCTGAAACTGAGACTTGAACTCCAGTAAGACTTTTCTATTCTATTGCTGGGATGGACTGCTCTATCCTAAGCAGATCTCTAGTATAGACCTGAAGTGTTTGGTTTTTTTTCAGCCAAATTTGGGTTAGAAAACTAATTCTTGAATTGGCCTGATTATCTTAGGCTGTAGTAACATCATGCTCCCTGGCAATGTTCTTGGGTTATTCTGCACCTCTATCAACATTTCAATCTTTATTTTATTTTCTTTCATCCATTGGGATGAATATGCTTCCTACTTAAATCTGAAGAATTAAGGATAAATCAAAATGGAAGTGTCACAGTTTTCCAATCAGTGATTAGTGGGGTTGGTATTTAGAGGAAGATGGTAATTAGATATGAGAAGTTGTAGCTCTCAGATATCTCTCCTGACCTAAGTCTATAGTGATGCACTAGTTTGGTTGGAATTTAATTTTCTCAGAATTTCTGAAAACTTGGGGCTTTCCAGGCAAGCCAAATTGGTTGTGATATTCCTCTCCAGATGACAAGATGAAAATATCTTCTTCAAGATTTCTACAAAGTTTAAAGTGAAACCGGACCACGAATATCATATTCCTGGATATGCAGCCTAATTCCTAGGATATTATGGAAGAAACAGGACCTAACTGAAAGCATGACTAGCATTAATTATAAAAACGTGAGTCACGATGAATTAGGCAAATTCACAGAAGATAATTAGGGACTCTGAGTACCAGAAAGTCCAAAGTGTTAGACTCAATCCGATGGATAGGCTGTGCCAAAGAGAGGAATTCCAAATATATGTCTGCATAGTTGGCAGCAAATGTGTTGGAATTACAGGACAACACAAAATTAGTAGCAAAGTGTGATGCAGTATTTTTTCAGGTAAAAAAATATCTAGTTAAATTGTTGGAATTTCAACTGAAGAATTTATATTGTGTCTCTCAATTTTTCAGTTGTCTTTTTTTCAGGTAAAAATAATTACATTGCATGACATGATATATATGGAAGAGTTAATGTAGTAAACAATACAGCAAAATAAGACCTTCCAAAAATTTTTAACAAGGTCTTTTATTGGTCTATGGGTAGTAATAACTTTACTCTGGAAACTGCTGACTTAGCAGTTGCAAAATACATTCACACGTTCTTTTGCTTGAAACAAGCTAGGTGGCCAGAATCCTTTTTGTATGTTTCTCTTCTGCTTTCCCAATGTCTGGCCTCAGCTGCATAAAACAGGCAAAACCAATCGTGAAATAGGAATGAAACACTGGGTAATTGAATTAACAGCTGAAGAGTGTCAGAACTTCCTCTGTGCAGCGTGAATTAGGGAAATAAAAAGTTAAATGCAAAATGGAAGCAAAAGAGGACTGGAAAAAAATCTGCCCATTTAATGAGGAATAAAGATTTTCCTTAAAAATATTGCACAATACTTTTGTGCAGATGACTTGCTTTTGCTCTCTGGAGACTACTCTTGAAATGGAATCTCATGAAATTTTAATTGGATGTGTTTTCTAAAAATGTAAAGCATTTTTTTTTCTATTTCCAAACATTGAACAAAACTATCATCACAGCCTGTACAGCAATGGATCTGTACTTTAAAAACGCTATGTTAAAATATTGAAGTCATACTGTGGCTATTATTTGCAACTGTTTAGGTCGCTGAAGTCTTTTGTAACAGAATTATAATGGTTATATCTGTTCAGTTAAATAAAGAGTGCCAGGAAACATTCCCACTTACTGAAACTGGATTGTCTATATAACTAAGTTGTAAGAAGGGTTCTTGGTGCATTTTTGTTCCACAATTGCTAGTTCACTTTTTGACAGCTCCTGGTGAGGCTCAGGGACTAGACAGACCAAGGATCATTTCAAACAGGTTGTTTGTGTCCAGCTACATAATTTCTCATAGGCGGTTTTGGACACGGGCTATTGAATGCCAGCTGGCTTCATTGCCAAAAGAACAATCCCAAGCATCTTTAATTTACTGCTATTGACATAGTCATTCTGTCTATCCAATACTTTTGACTGCGACATGTCCAAGCGCAGCTATTACCACATGGATGTCCGAAAGCGGCACTTTTACAGATTTGCCTTCTGCCTCCATCCAGGTCTCTCTAAGAGGTGGAGTTTTCTGCTCCTACTCACACCAGTATGGGATTTCACAGCTTTCCCACTTCAGGACTGAAGTTTGATTAAAAACTCTTTAAAATTTCTTATTTGTGAAAAGCAGTCAGTATTATGCAATGCTACAACAATTTCCTTCTTGGAGAATGTGAGAAGTGCTATTGCACCAGCAATCTCCTTTAAATAAAAAGCTCTATTACAGATAGAAAAAATGTTCAAATACAATTACAAAGCAACAGTCTGCACATTTATAGACAATCAATCACTTTTGTGTGTTCACCCACAAATTAATGAAAAAACCTCATCATCTCTGGAGTTGCAGTAGCAGCAGAGGTGCTGGATGCCTTCTTTTAGCTAGCCCAGGAATATTGGGACCAATTCTTGTCTCTGGTTTGCCCTCCATGGAATGCTTCTTCTGCAGCTCCTTGCTTAAGGAAAACCACCTTTTTCATAAACCTCAGGCTTCTGAGTTCCCTTACCATGAACCTTCTACAAGAAGAGGTTGGTGGCATAAGGATGTATGTTGTGTTCAGTCCAGATATCTCTGTAAGCAGAACTTTTCAAAAGAAAAAAAGAACCCCCAAACATATTCAAATAATATAAATGCTTCACAAAGGCAAAGAGTGGAGAATTTTATATTATTTTCAGCACTCTGTTGCTCAGACGAAGTGGTGAAAACACTATTATTCAGTATTATTAAACTAAAATGAATAAACCACTAAGAGATTTAGTGTAGGGAACAGTTTAACTTTGAGAGGAGAATGAAGTACATGAGCTTCTCCATTTCAAATAGCTACAATTTTTGACATAAGTATCATCCGCACTTTAGTGTTTAGTAGGAGTCCTTAGTAGAATGTTAAACTATTGTTTTAAAAGATTCATTATGGCTTAGAGATTCCTGAAAATAAAGGGAATCGGATAGGAGTTTTTAAGCAACTGATAAATGAAATTTTGGTTGGAACAAAGAAGAAAATCAGTATATCTTAGAGACAGTTTAAAGTTGGTTTTGGTGCCCTTAAAGGTGTTCACATCTGCTGAGAACTGTATTTCTTTCAAATATGTTTCGAGGATGAGAAGGATGAGAGAAGGATGATTTCTCAGATGTTTTGTTGCTTATAATTCATTCTAGGTTAAAATAAGCTATTTTTGTGGTTTATGTCCAGGTTTCATTCTGGGAAAAAAAAAAAAAAGTGCACTTACTTATATATCTAAAAGGAATGCAGATTGTGGAAGAAAACCCAGTTTGTGGTAGAAAGAAGTTAATTTACATTTCCTATGCCTAGGAAAAATAAAGACTGGAAACTAAATAGAAATGCTGAAATATCTGTAGCTATCAACAAGTAATACATTAAAAAAATCCAAACACTTCACCAAAAAATAATTCTAGAAGGGCTATAATGCAGTTAATTAATGAATATTATAATGAAACACTTTAGGACTCCTAGTAATGTAGCGTATCTGGTAAACTATAAAGTCAGCTAAAGGGAAGTTACATTATTACTTTAATAAAATCTTGTAATAAAGATTAGACTAGGTTAAAGGTTAGACTGCAGGTTTCCAAACAGCACCTTGAGTATATTATAGTTTCAACTTCAGGCACTGAAGCTGCTTTTATCTGTAAACATAGTAATGAAAGTAAAGTCCAGTAAGAAACATAATAATGCCATCTGTCAGTAGGTCCCTGAAATGCCTTGGCTTCTGTTACAGTGTTAACTCTGAATGTCAAAGTTTATTTTAGCTAAGGTTCTAGTGGCAATTTCAATATCATATTTGTATGTGTGAGTATGACCAGCTATTTCCTTGATGGAACACTTGCACAGCTGAAGTAAATGGGTGAGCCAACACAAGGGAACAACAAGTTAACAATTGTCTTTCTCTATATATTTCTGTGGGGACCCCTGGTGGTCTAGTGGTTAAGATGCGGCACTCTCATCGCCGTGGTCGCAGGTTTGATTCCCGGTCCTGCTTCAGGGATAATCCCCCGGGTAGATGGAGCTCGTCAGCCCCTAAGGCCATCCATCTAAGAGA
>JAWWLV010000121.1:83991625-84007318 GCA_035041135.1 Platyrinchus mystaceus | reverse complement strand
TAAAAGCATCCCCTTTGGCTGAGAAGTATCCACAAGCATCTCTGTGTGTAAAACATCTGCATTAACTAAGCAGAAATGACTGAATTCTTTATTTCTGAAAATACATTTACTGAATACTAAAATGTGAGAGCATTTTGTAGAAGATCCTTTCTGCTTGAAAAAGAAACCACAAGGTGGAATGTTCTGAAGACAGTATTTAGCATCTCTATTAAAAAAAAATTATCATTTAATAAAGTCCTGTTACAGAGCATATAGCAGATATGAATGAAAAATGCAACAAGGTCTAAGCAATAAGATGGGGAAGCACAAAGTAATCTTTGGGATTTAAAAATATGCAATCGATGACTGAAAATATTTATGAGGTTTTTTTGTGTCAGGCACAACAGACTAAAAGAATATATACCTGAATGATTAATGAAGGTAGGGGAAATCAGAGAAATAGATAAATGCAAAAACCATAACTTTGCAAAACAAAACATAGAAGAAAGTATCTAGTGTAGTCTGAGGTTCCTATCAGTCACATTGATCCCTTCACAAACTATGTCAGCCTTTAAAAACATATTGCTTCACTTTCTAGGTAAGTCAGTGATGTGCAAGATCCCTGAACAGTGCTTTTATAATAGCCATTAATTTTCATATTAAAAATACTATATGTGCTCTGGAACGCACTGCATTCATTCTCCTCTAAAACCTCATCTTTGTCCCCAGTAATTACTATCTGTTTCTAATTTCTGACATTCTGTGTCGGTGGCAAAGACTATTTGAGCTTTTGTACACAGTACGAGCTAAGATAGTTAATATATATTTTATTTGGTAAGGCCATTTTTCTAAAAGCAATAAATAAAATTTAGCCTGTAAAGCAGATAATGTACTTCTGCTGATGCCAGCTGAAACAAAAGTAGAAACTGGAGACTATTTACAGGTCTTGCTGTGAGCAGCCCATACGTTCCACTCACATGTATGTCAAGATTACAGAAAGTTCTTACAAAGTCAAGCTTTGTTTTAAGAACAAAAGAAAAAAATGCCTATATCAACATATTTTTCCAACACAGGCAATTTGTTAATGTAAATAACATCCTTGTGTAAAGAAGTCAATGTATTTCACTCCTGCATGAAAAGGTTGGACAGTTACTGAAAAAACTTCAAGCTTTTGCACTTTGGTCTTTGAATCAACTAGGGCACTATTGTAATCTCTGTTTTAACATAAATCAGATGGTTAAAGGATCACAGTGTAGCAGTTTTGGGGTAAAGGATTATTTCTTCCCTGGCTTTGATTTACACTCTAGCAAAACTTGCAAATTTGCAAAGATTATCTAAAAGGATGAAATAGCTTGGCCAGCAGGTGGCTGCTATCCCAGGTTTCCTTGTCCTTCTTGAAGGTTTACTTGGCTTCTTTGTTTTAACACCAAATGGTAAGGAAACAATTTGCCCTTATAACCCACATACCATCAACTTAAAGGTAATGACTTCTCTACAGACCAGCATATTGAGTCAAGCTTTGAGGAAAACATAACCCCTGACCAAAAAGCTGCTTGCATCTCTGCAGATTCTATAAGTGATTCTATATGTGAAAGAAAACATTTCAAGAATATAAACATGTGAATTTGGGGGGAGTAGATGGAAAGATTTCTTGAGGGCATCTGGCTAACACTTCAAAAAACCCCCACCGATTTCTCTATCGAATGAGCCAAGAACCTGTGTCAATCTGGCATGTCAGGTAATTTTGAGGCCTGATTCAAAATGCACTGAAATAATGGAAACAATCCAACAGTAAATTTCCTAGTTGGCTTAGTTGAGCCTGTCTAATCCAGGTATCTTGCATATCTGTACTTCACACACACGTGAAAAGAAAGGAAGAAGATAAAAATAAAAGACAGCGCGGTGCTGTAGCTTTCAGTTGAAAAGGTTTTACTTGTTCTTACAGGTATGTTCATTTTACACAGGCCCAGAATTCCACAGCTGCCCATTTTGATGGACCCTGAATGCACTTCTGTCCCCCATGAAGAAAAAAGCCCCAAGGCCTTCTGCAGGATCCTCTCTGGCAGCACTTCCCAGTGTTCAGGAGTGCTAAAATATTGCTCTTTGGATAAGGGCAACAATGAGTAGGATGGATAATATGCATGGGTTGAGAGATAATTGGTATTTGCCAGCATACATATTTCACTCATTTGTCTCAGGTTGACCATGAGAATATTTTCTTAACCTGATGCCAAACTACCAGCTTATGTTGGCTTTCCTTTGAATTGGGATCTGTATAATATATCCTTGGAGAAATACAACTGTAGATAAAATAGTTGTTTGTTTTGTCCTTTTAATTACTGAATATGAATCCATCAAGAGATTAAATAATGTGGAAAGGGAAGGGATATCTAAGTTAAAGAACAATGTTGGCACAAGAACTATCATGCATAAACCAGCCAGGAGCTTGGTCTGGAAACCATAATAATTCAAATAATAAAAGCATTGCTGTTCTGTAATTACTTTCCTGGGGCTGTAGTATGGACTAGAAATCTAAAAATTTTAACATACATTTATGAACAGGGCTGGATGAAGTGATTTAGGTAGCAGGGGACTCAAACCAATGACACAAGAAGTGCTTTCCAATGCTGGATCATAAGATCGTAAATTAAACAACGGCTGTTCTATCTCTCTCCTTCAAGTAGCAGCACAGGGCAAGAAATTTTCATGTCTCAGTAGTCACTTCTCTCTTATCCAATATGTTATGAGATTGAGTTATCCTGGATAATGGTAGTGGAACATGCTGGCCAGGCCAGATTAAGGCTGAATCTGGCAGAAACTTCTGTGTTGAACTTTCTGGATGCATATTCCGATCTAATAAATTCTGACAGACCAGAGCAGAGCCCTGGAGCTCCTGGGTGCTGGTGTTGGACGGTCCAGGTTACAGGGAAACTTAATGTAGGCAAAACACTGCTGGTGCTGGTGTTGGATATTCCAGGTTACAGGGAAACTTAATGTGGACAAAACACTTAAGAATGTGAAACCACTACCCCATTTGATGCACTGTTATGTTTGAAAACACTGGGGAGCTTGGTGCTGAGACCTAGGCAGCTCTGCAGGGCTGAGCTTCTTAGCTTTGGCTTAATGCCAGTAATGCCAGACCCTACTAACTCAATAAACAGCAACCAACTTGGGCCTGTCTTTCCCTTTTCCAGCACCAAATTGCAGGAGCCACTTTTGGCCTGAAGCTGTGTGCAGCTACCTAGACCTAATAAACCCTCTCAAAACACGGTCTGTTGCAAAAACGTATCACAGACTCCAGTGTGGTCCTTCATGGGCTAGAAAACCTCTGGATCCTTTGCAGACTTTCCCGGTGTCAGGTGAATTATGTTGGGAATAGATTATTTCATTACCTACAAATAAAGTTGTGATTCCTACAGTTGTGACAAATTGATGGTGCAGGATAAATACATTATGTACTATGCTGCACACAAGAATTTGAAAGCTGATTTTAAAGGCATTCAGCTCCCAAGGGACATCTTAAATTTGCCTTTTACTGGACCCGACCAGTGACAGAATCTTTGTTTCTCTGCTAAGTTGTTATTTTATTTTGATCTCTTCCGTTTAGTACACAGGATGAGTGGGTACAAAGATGGGTGAGATATAACCAGCGTGCATAAACATCCAATACTTTTCTTCATTCTCTCTCCTGGGGAAATAAAAATGAGAATTCTTTTAAAGCTTTTGCCACCATTGATTTTTTTTATTAGTGATCAGTAAAGCAGTGTTTTTTTCTATCTATTTTTCAGCAACAGCTGAACTATTTTGTTTGCTATTTTATAAAACTATTCAGCCAAAGGAATGAAGCACCTGTCACAGAAAACTTCACATATATGGTTTCCATTTGCAACATTAGAAATCTCTATTAGAACATGGAATGTATTAGAAAATCATACTCTTTATTCCCTACCTGCTCTTAGTTTATTTCTAGTTAGTATGGATCAGAACTTCAAGAGAATGTCCTTGTCTCAGGAAACCCTTTTACTGTTTTTAAAGGTCTTCTTTATAAAGCAGTAAGAAAACTTAATTTTAAAAGTACTTCCCTGGAAAAAACATTTTCTTTCCCACAGCCAGTTCCTCCTCATGGACAAAGGTGCCTGGAAGCCTTGAGAGCCTGGCCCTAGGACTAGAAGACAGATACTGGAAGTCCAGGAATTCCCAGCCCTTCCATATGGCAGTGTTGCTTGTGAAATCTGAATCCTGGAAATTCAGAGTTCCTGAACATGATCTGACAAAAGAAATAGTTTTACTGGCAGAAATCCTTGCTGGCCCTATTTTTACTGGCAATTCAAGGCACTGGTCTGAACTGTCCAGGACAGCAGGTGACTGGAGATTCCCTTTCCAGTCAAGACACACAAAGCTGGCTATTCATGAGATTCAAACTGAAGAGTAGGTCTGTATTTCTTTTCCCTGGGAAAGCAGGTGCTTAAAGGTATTTGACTGGAAATACTAGGCAAAGATGGTAGATAGACACACTCCTCCCTGGGGCTGGCCATCTTCTTCCAAACACATGAGTGCTAACTTCAACAAACGGACTCTCAGTCCTAGATCACAGACTTAATTTCTCTCCAGGTCTCAAGGAATTCAGCCTCAGAGCTCCTACTTCCCAGAGGAGTACCTCTAGGCTAGACTCAGGAATGCAGATCAAGGGCAAACTTCAGTGACTCTCTGACATGAAGGGAATAAATAGTTGGGTGAACAAGGAATGGAGTTGTCCTGCACAAGAAAGGAGAATGGTGGCCGTAACTCCCTGGTGCTAGTGTCTGTCATGGGTCTGCTGCCACCCCATCATTTGATGCAATTGCTTTCAGCTGGGTCAGGTCAGAAAGCCCTAAGTGTGTCTGTAAGACTGATTAATGCCTAGTACAAACTAATGGTCAGTGCTATTCTCACAGACATAAGCTTTATAGATTCACAGAATCAATTAGGTTGGAAAAGACCTCTGAAATCATCGAGTTCACCCTGTAACCTAACACCATTATGTCAACTAGACCATGGCACCGAGTGCAATGTCCAGTCTTTCCTTAAACACCTTCAGAGATGGTGACTCTGCCAACTCCCTGGGCAGCCCATTCCAATGTCTGACCACTCTTTCTGTGAAGCAATTCTTCCTAGTGTTCAACCTAAACCTCCTCTGTCACAGCTTGAGGCCATGTCCTCTTGTCCTGTTGCTAGTTTCCTGGGAAAAGAAGCTGACCCCCACCTGGCTTCAACCTCCTTTCAGGTAGTTTTAGAGAGTGATAAGGTCACCCTGAGCTTCCTCTTCTCCAGGCTAAACACCCCGAGCTCCCTCATAAGATTTGTGTTCCACACCTTTCACCAGCTTCATTGCCCTTCTTTGGCCCTGCTTCAGCAACTTAATGTCCTTCCTGAATTGAGGGCCCCAGACCGGGACGTAGCGTTCGAAGTGTGGTGTCATCAGTGCCAAGCACAGGGGGACAATCCCTGCTCTAGTCTTACTGCTCACACTATTTCTGATACAGGCCAAGATGCTGTTGGTCTTCTTGAACACCTGGGCACACTGCTGGCTCATGTTCAGCCACTGTCAGCCAGCACCTAGAGGTCCTTATCCACTGGGCCGCTTTCCAGACACTCTGCCCCAAGCCTGTAGCACTGCATAGGGTTATTGTGGCCAAAGTGTAGGACCTGGCACTTGGTCTTGTTGAATCTTTAGCCAAATTGAGTCCCAAAAGCAAAATTCAGGGATACAATAGGACAAGATTTGGAAAAGATGCCTCCATATTTTCCATATCTGGTTAGGGTTGTCTGCTAGGTAAATAATAGGTTACTGAAGCAAATATTCTCTGACAAATCTGACAGGTTTTTATACATTTCCACAAGGAAGAATTTTAACATGTGTGTCTAACTGGCTTCATCTTTGGTAACTCATGAAAAATGATAGGTAGCTGGTTAACAGTCCATGCCAGAATCAACAGTCTTTGTTTTCCTAGAAGCCGAAGATTTAAAGATTTTCCCATCAGAAGGATTTATGTAAGGATTTATGGATCCTGAAAATGTTGGCTTAACCTGTATTATTCCTCTGTCTTCTGGACATTATATTTTTAACTAACTGTGGGGGGTTTTTTAGTATGAAAATATTGAGCACTTCTCCATGAAGTCCAAGAGACTACAATGTAAGCCTGCTAATTATCTTTTCCTTATATTTAATACTTTTTGCAGACTTGTTCTAATACTTATCACTGGAAAAGCTTCTAATTGACACAAAATTCATACAGTAGTAATAATGCTTTGATCAGTAATGAAACCCAGTTGCACTAAATCCACACAGTTCAGAGCTCTAGAAATTGTTATTCAAAGTAGTTTCCTTTCTCTGGCAGCTGTTCTGTTTTCCCTCACCTGAACAGCAGTGATCTGGAGATCATGGCTCTTGGTCTATTTAGGTATAAATGACATCCAAATTATGTCTTGATCTATTTATTTGTAAAAGGATTAAGTTTTCTCATCTCTTCTGAAACATTTGAAAAGGAGATAAAACCTGTAAAAATCTTACAGAGGGTGGCAATAAGAAAATTTAAGTCCATGAGGGCATTGCTTTGCCATGCAAAGATTAACTGTGGTCAAAAGTTTATCACAATTAATGTAAATAATGAAAAGAGAGGAGTTACAGATAGAATAGGAAAAAAACTTACTTTGATGAATAACCATCCAATTGGGATGTTGTCAAGTCAGCTGACCCTCCTTTAATTCAGCTGAGGACACTAACAAAGTGACTGAAATAATTTCCAAGCTACTAGCAATTGTTTTTGAGAGCACACAAGGGAATAGTGAAGTTCTAAGAGGCTGGAAAATGGCAAATATAGAGCCTATCTTCAGAAATAGGAAAAAGAAAGAGTCAGGGACTCACAGAGAAATCATCTTAACTTCAGTTCCTGGAAAAGTACTGGAACAATAATCAGCTAAACTATTTTTAAGCACTTGGAAGATAACGGGGAGGTAAGTAACAGCCAACATGGATTTGTTGAGTGTAAACATCTCCCAACTAACTTTGCTTCTACTTAGGATGAAGTAGGAGGACTTGTGGACAAAAGAGAGTCAATAGATGCCAGATATCTCTTGCTTTAGTCAGAATTCTGACAGTTTCTCACATAACATTCTCACAAGTAATGTTAAGAAATATGGTCTTAGCAAGCTATAGTAGATCAGTGTGAGACAAAAAAATAATGGTAAGTAGGGTTTCTATTAGTTTAGGGATTGGGATAGAGAGTGATATTTTTTTCATGGGTAGCACCAAGCTTGGATGATCCTCAAGCACACTAAAAGGAACAGTACACTCCTCACAAACTGGAAACATAGTCCAGAAAATAGGATATAAGTCATTTAACAGTCTCAGTTTTAGAGAATAATCTTTTTAAATAAT
Organism: Platyrinchus mystaceus; assembly: GCA_035041135.1. NCBI lineage: Eukaryota > Metazoa > Chordata > Aves > Passeriformes > Tyrannidae > Platyrinchus > Platyrinchus mystaceus. The sequence goes on along the minus strand of JAWWLV010000121.1, from coordinate 83,999,922 downwards.
CTGATCAACAAATTGGGTGATAAATCTTCATGAACAGCTCAGAAGGTTATAATACATCACAAACTCTTCATGAAACAACGTCATGTAGCTGGGGAAAGAGACAAATCATTCTGAGATGTAAAAACAGAACATTCATCCATAAAGTGTGTCTACTCAATATGATAAGAACACAGCAGGAGCACAATGCTGTGCTCACAATGATTTTCAAGATCTTTATTCAAGGATGTATAGAATATTTGGAAAAAGTACTAAGTGGAAGAATGATCAGAGGTCTAGAAAGTATTATTTATGGAAAAAATATGCTAAAGGAATTTAGAGTGTTTAGACTGGAGAAGGGGTGGCTGGAGCGGGTGATAACACTCTTTAAATATGTAAAAGGTAATAAATACAACAGACTCTTCTGCCTTTAGCAGGCTGAGATTGTAGACACTGCACCTCAGTCCCAAGTGGCAAAACACTGTCAGTGAGCAGAGTGCAGACTGGAACAGGGTGTCTGAGGACAATGTGGACTCTGAGACTGGATATGTAGGAGACCAGCATTAGACAATCACCTGCCAAAAATGGTTTGGATATAGCCAGTCTTCTTGTGAAGAGAGATTCTGTGACTCCGTGAGGTTTTTTTCACTCTGTTTTCTATGGGCTATGATAAATACAACCTAACAATAAAACACTGTGCTTTGGCCCTTGAAATTCAGTATATGGAAAGACCTTCTGAAACTGGAGATTTTTATAGTATCATGTTGCTAAAGAGACCACATCTCAGGCAAGGGACATGGCACAGTTGAAAACATTCAAAATATCTTCAGTGCCTGCTGTGTTACAGTGAGAAAGAAAACAAAATGTTCTCAAAATAGAGTATAGGACACAGTTTGGATGTGGCTTTTAACAACCACGTATTTAGTGGAAGTTTCTTATAAACTTCAGGGGGTTTATTAGCCATCACTGATAATTAGACTGTGTTATTGAGGTAATGTCCTGTAGTAAAGATTCACTCCCCCTAGATCGTAACCCACCACAAATGATGAGAAGAAATACTAATGGGAAGCCTCCGGCTCAAATTTTTCACTCAACTTAAAAAATATATTTTTATAGTTTCCTAAGTACACAACACAATTTTTAATAATTTAATCTTTTATTGCTATTGCCTTTGTAGGGTTTTAGTGAAGTTTATAATGCAACACATCAGTGCAACTGCCATATGTAATCTCCAGAAGTGTGTCAGTGCCCTGGTAGCAAAGGATGTGCTGGGATGTGCCTGTGAAATCCCCAAGCTGGTGGCACCTGAGCCCTGCAGCAGCACTGGGAGGCAGCAGTGGGAGACTCCCTGCTGTGGGACCGCGATCCCTGCCTGCCTATCTGACCTGCTGCCTATGGAGTTTCACTGCATGCCAGGACCTTGGCTCAGGGATATTTCGGAGAGGCTGATGAGCATTGTCCAGCCCTGGATCTGCTCTCTCCTGCTGCTTTTCCACAGGTGCAGCAACGATAATTGTCAGAGGCAACCTGGAGCATATCAAGCATGACTGTGTGGCTCCAGAGGTAATAGTCAGGGTTAAGCGTGGCCCAGATGGTGCTTAGTCAATCTGGCAGATTCTTGAGGACAACTGGAAGGATCCTGCAGGCAAACAACTGGTTTTGCTGCGGGTTTTAACAAGGATTCAGCTATTACAGGCACAGGACCTCCCTTCAGGGACTTGCTTTGAAGAGATGGGGTCTATCTGAGTAAGTGAAGCAACAGGCTGTAACTTCAGTGAGGAGAACTTTAAGAGTGATGGGGAAAGCACAGGATGGTCAACAATCAGGTGAGGAAGTGGTGGATTGTTAGGCAAGCAAAGGGTGTGGTGTGGTATGAAGATGACAAGGCCCAAGGAATCCAGGAGGTTTCTGGAGTGCATTGATGACAGATTCTTGACACAGGTGATCAAGGAACCAATATGGGTACATGGTGTACTGTACTTGGAAACTAAGAACTACTGAGGAGTGTGGAAACTGGGGGCAACCTCAGCTGCAGTGTGCATGAAACGGTGGAGTTCAGGATACTGAGAGAAGAGAGCAGGACAAAAAGCAGGGTTACAGTCCTGAACTACAGGAGAACAAACTTTGAGCTCTTCAGGTACCTGCTTGGAATAATCTTCTTTAAAGAGAAGAGGGGTTATGGTGAGCTGGTTGATATTCAGGAATTACCTTCTTCAAGCTCAAGAAACATCCATCCTTGTACTGGAAGTTAAGCAAAGGCAGTGGCCTGTATGGCTGAGCAAAATGATCTTTGTAAAATGCCAAACAAAAAGGGAAATGTGGAAGCAGAAGTAGAAAGGCATATGGAGACACTGTTCAAGTGTGCAAGGAGAGAGCTAGAAAAGCCAAAGTCCGCCTGAAGTAGTAAACTTAGAGCTCTTTTTAAAGTATGTTGTCCATTAGACACAGTCATTCAGCTCTGAAGAGACTAATCTAAAGGATTATGTCAACTAACTTGTGTAAAAATCTCAAAATCTATGAAGTGTCACTTCAAACAGGATGATGCTGAGTTTTAATTTTGTGTATATTTGTACATTCCTTTTGGATGTCTCCATGGAAATTCATTACTCTGGAAACACCTTTCTTTTAGGAAATAGATACAATTCTTATTCCTTAACTCAGCTAGTCCATGGTACTCATATTCAGTAGGAAATGCAGTTTATGTTGTTATGACATATGAAATTTTTCTTCTCTCTCTGTGCTGCAATCCAGAACACAGTAACCATTTAGAGATATCCTAGAATACTGGTATTAAATCGATTTTCAGCAACAGGTATTAAGTGACAGGGTTTTTTAAGAATGTTCTTTATTCTGTTTAGAAAAAGTATGGCAGAAAACTGGCTAACAAATGTAACAGAGAAGTACAACAGAAGATGAAATCTAGAATGTAAAGACAAGAACTGGAGCAAGGTAGCAATCTATTTTAATTGGGAGGGTTACTGACAACTGAAACAAGTTATTAAGACTGAGTGGCTTTCTAGGAAAGATTGCAGATATGATGAACAATCTGTAGGTACATAAATTAGCAAATTAATTTGCTGAAGAGGCTGTATCTTAGGCATGTTTTCTTTTGGTCTCAATCTCAATAATCAAACAGTTTTTCTGCTGGTGAAAGGCAGCAACAGTGTGCCAAGATCACCGCAATTGCAATGTGAATACAAGATCCTCCAGCACATGTGCAGTACAGACCTAAGACCACTATCTAGCAATAATTTCACTACCAGAAAAAATTGTTGGCACATGGTCCAGGAACCATAACAGAGCACAGTAAACTGAACACTCCTCATTTTCTCTTTGTGCTTTCGAAGCACCTAGTAACTAAGATGCTATTATTGGTCCTGGAACAAATTGCAGCTGGATTTGCTGTGTGCTGGGCTCTCTGATAATCTTCAGGAACAGATTTCCTAAAGGAGAAGTATAACATTTTTCTGGTTTTATTTGACAATTAATATGTGTGTGACGATCGAGAATGCCATGCAAGATCTGTAATTTATTTCTCATGGAACCTTGTAGTGATTTCTGTACATCAGCAGCATTAGATTGTACTATGTCATCACTAAGTTATTGTTCTACTACTTATTGTCTTCATTTTGCTAAATATTACTCAATGAGTCATCAGTGACTTATCATCATCAGGATTTACAAGCAGCGCTTAATATGATATCAGGCAACATTTTCTGGGCCACCACAGCATCATCATTTTGAATTTATGGGTGGTTGTAAATAGCTTTGTTTAAGTCTTACTTCCCCACCATTTGTCATGAAGATTTTCTAAAGACTTTCAAGTTTGACTTCTAGTGAGAGTATATGAGTATTAAAAGTCTTTGTGTCTTTTACTGAATTTTAAGTCATTCCTCCACAAAAAAGTCAACAAAGCACTTTCCATTGATCTTTCTAATGTGAAATCAGCAAATGATCTAACAAACCTGTTTGGAGCTGGATTATAGAACATGTATTCTGTGACTTTCCGTAGAATATTCTGAGTTGGAAAGGACACCCAAAGGTCACCAAATCCCACTCTTAAGTGAATGGCCCATATAGGGATCAAACCCCCAACCTTGATGTTATTAGCACCATGCTTTAACCAACTGAGCTAATTCTGTAAGTTTTATGCAGAATAGATGTTTTGTGCATGCTTCTCATTGGTGTTAGAGCATGTCACTTCTCTTAGACATCTTCAGTATTCCTGGAATGACTCTTTAGGCAACACAGTTACTGAAGATATGTGTGAATAGAATATGGAAAGGCATGCAGACTTTTCCAGGAGTCTCTCTACTTTGAGTACTGGTATTTGAAGTACTGTTATTCATGTTAGTTTCTACTTTGTCATTTATTCAGATGAAGACATTCTTCTGTTAATTTGCACTATGTTATTCACCAAGTATGTAAACTCCAGTCTTGCTAGAGCAATATTTTCCTTTTTTATTTTCTTGCCATAGTTTGATAACTGCTTAGTATGCTCCTCCTGCTATTCAGAGCCACAGTCCAAGTTTCCATCTGCTAGCATATCTGCCATTTTCCTGTGGAACACTTCTGGTTCATCTGAGATACCACAAGAAATGCAGGTTTTTTTCAATAATATCCAGCTTTCCTTAGATCAGTTGGTTAGAGCACGGTGCTAATAACAAGAAAGTCCCAGGTTTGACCCCTGTACAGGCCATTCACTTAAGAGTTGGACTTGATGATTCTTGTGTGTCTCTTCCAACTGTGAATATTCTGTGATCCTGCAAATAGATCACATTTACACATCAGTGATGTGAAAATATATGAATGTAAAAATTTGAAACACAATGTTTCCAAAATAACAATGGTCAGATTCTGACAGAAGCTGAACAGAACATAATGAACCGAGGCACATAAGCAGAACATTCTCCCTAGTGGGTGGAAAACATTTGTGAGCTATATGAGTCCCTGGTTGATAAACTCAAGTACTACCTTCCCTCTCCTCCTTAGAAGGGTTATGAAGGGATATGTGGCAAAGACAGACCACAACTTCTGCACAAACACAGATATCTCTCAGCAAGTCTGGAAGAATCTCACAAAAAGTTTGATGCATGTTTAAATAGGAGAGCAGTCGGCAACTGCAGACGATCCAGCAGATATAATCACTGAATAAAATGTGAAAACAATTGATAAGGAAACTGCTTGAAATGCAAAGTATTTGGACCATATATGGCAGACACCAGGAAGACTTACTGTGTAGGCAGGATATTTAAGAATTAGGCCACTTAACATTGGGATCAAAATCAGAATCTAAATCTTGACCTGTAATTTTCAAAATCTTGTCCCTATGCTGCAACAACTATATGAATATTTTTTGTTTTCTTGAAGTTTCTACTGTGTTCAGTATTAAAAGCAGATCCTCATCTACTGAAGCTGCTTCAAAATGAATCACCACAGCCCCATTAAATTAGAAGGGAGAATCTAGCCAATAACATTGGAGCAGAATAAAGCTGTTATCACATTTTTCACTCACACATGCCTGAAAGTACATAACATCCTTCTCCTTCCTTTTAAAATTTTTTTTAAGACATAAATAGTATTAAAACAGCTGTTACAGTTTTTCCTCTTAATTAACTAGCACTATTTGTCATTACATGTCACTGAAGTTATGGTGTGGCTGATGAACTTGCCAGTGACTGACATCATCTCTAATTTTAATGCACTAGACAATCATACTTGTCCTCACAAGTACTGTTTTCATGCAGGTGTACTGGTAGGATTTCTGGGGACATTTCCTATATTGATATGCTTAACCACTCTGCTGCTTTTCCAGTGGACAGTGGGCAAGTTGCTCTGTTTTGGAAATTCTGGGGATATGCTGGAGATGTAGCATTTGCTTGTTTTCATGCATCCACATTAAAATGAGGAAGGAAGTCTTACCAAAACAACAGCTCTTTACTTGGCCATTAGCCAAGTCTGAAGGATCTGAAGGATCATTTGATTGAGAGATTTGTTTGTACGGCAAAAGTGAGACTGACGAGTAGCACTAGAGCAAGAGTGCAGGCTACTCCTGCATTGAAGGCATAACCAAGAGAGTAGAAGCCTGTAAAACGATTGCAGATAGTTATAATTTTCTTTTATTTTTATATCTAAACTCTAGACAAACTTCATTCCAGCCTAGAAAGCACAAGATGCCATTGATTAAACTGTCTTGGATCCCTTTGGGCTACAAAAGCCAATATATTTAGAAGCAGTATAGTCAGGAGGTTCCTCTCTACCTTTGTCTACCATTGGGATGTCACTTTGAAAACAAGCTGTTAGTCAGGCTGAGGGAAAGTTTATGATGATGGTTTTCTTTCTTTAGTCTTTAAATATGAACTACTGATATATAACTGGCTAGATGCACCCAGAGGGTAGAAGCAAGAAAAAAAAAAAGCATTTTCAACAGTCTGAGGTAACTATACAGTTATCTAGGGAATTACTTTAATCCATTAACCACTGTATAGAATAGTGCATGCACAACCACTGTAGTTGCTTTTCTTCATCTCCTAGACACAGAAATCCAGACAGCCACAAAATCAGTGAAATGCTTAGGAATAGGTCCATTTGCATCACTCCTGGCTGCCTAAGCCTGAAAGGACAATCTTGTACCTAGTCCATAAGGATCAGAGGAAAGGTAATGTTTGGCAGTTATTTCAAGCTGATAACATTTTGGGAAATAGCATATCTGGATAAATAGGTTATTTTCAAGAAAGAATCCACATATGTTGATTTTGCCGCTGACCTGCTGGGTAGTTTTCAGGAGGTTCTTTCAGTTTTCTGTGACATATTTGCACCATCTGTATATGGGGATTAAAATGTCTCTCCAGAGTACTATAAGATTGATGAGAGCTATAAAGATGATTTTCACAGTGCTTACCCACAAAGGATACATTACAGGCAAAGAAAGACGCCTGGAGCATTCAGTGATGCCATACTAATCAAAGGTTTGTTCCAGGACACAACTTGTTCCATGGGTTCATAAAAGAATTCAATCTATCAGAGAGCTGAATGTATTGACCCTGTGAAAACAGGCACTTTTTTTTTCCCTTTATGGTATCATTGCTTGAGATTTTTTTAATAACATAAAGTTATGAAAGTATAAAAACATAACCTAGCAATTAATCTTGTTGAGATCACCAGCTAGGGCTAAGGCCAGTGTTTGTACCAGCCTCTTCATTTCAAATTATTACAGGACCATGTTACTGATACATCAGCAAAAATCAGTTGCATCTAATTTAGCAGGTGAGTATGTTTTAATAACATCTGGTAAATAAGATGAGTTTTCAAAATTTACTAGTCAGAAACTTGATGGGTATCAACTTGGAAACGTAACATTTCACAATCAAAAGACACCTTGATGCTGTTTAAAAGGGTTCCCTTAGCAGAAAGAAACTTTATTTAAGAGTCACAGAAAAAAATATTTGTTAATAGCACAATGATGGCCCAAAAACAATAAGGTACTTAAAAGTGGTACGGAAGGCCAGCCACAGATTTATACTAAGCACTAAGAGAAACTCTCATCCATTAATGTCAGCCAGTGAGCTCACAGACTGAAACAGTGGACAGGAGAGCAGCTGCAAAGTTTTCCTGTTTATACAGAGCTACATCCAACCTTTCTGGACAACTACTCTAATTTATGAAGTGTAGCTCTTCCCTATTAATTTAATGCTAGGTCGTGTTACTCCAGCCAGTTCGCTTTTTCACGCTACTGGTGTACTAGTGCAGAAGTGGAACAATGCACTTAAAGTGCCAGTAGTAACTGGGTACCTGAACAGGTTTTGCTTTAGAATAACAAAAACACAAAGCATTTAGAATATCCCTGCATAAGTGAATACAGGATGTTATTTTAAAGTGGTCATTCATTAGAAGAGAAGACTAAACTCAGTGACCTAGCAAGCCCCATCTTGTTCAAGGCTACTGTGAGACAAGAATCAAGGCCAAAAATTTTGCCAAACAGGTAAAATGAGTGTATAATTTAAAATAGTTCTCAAAATTCTCCAAAATGTGTGTCAAACCCAGCAGTTCGCATACCCTTGTTCCATCATTAATTCCAAACAAAATTAATATTTTTGACATTTAAGTCTTGCCAGTTGCTGTTCAGGCATGAAACCTTGACCTATTTGTCTGTGATTTCAATAGGGATAAGGTTTCACCCCGTATTCTTGTCATGCTGTAACTCAATCCAAGGTAAACCACAGAGTTTTCATTAAAAAAAGATTAAAAAAAACCCCCAAAAAACAACAAAATAACCCTACAAGAACTAACACCAACAGCAACAAAACAAACAGATCCTTCTC
>JAWWLV010000121.1:83971417-83991525 GCA_035041135.1 Platyrinchus mystaceus | reverse complement strand
AAAATTTAAAAAAAAAAACCAAAACCAAACCAAACCAAAACAAGAAAACACCCAAAAACCAAACCAAAACAAAACCTGGTAACTTTTTTGCACTACAATCGTTAAAAGTGTGTTACTATTTTTTGAATTTTCCCATGTTAAGTCCAGTATTTCTATTCTCACTTGCTGAAGTATGCATAAAACTGATTAATAGAAAGAGTGGTCATTTAAAAAAATCTAGCTCTAATTGAAAGGTACCACTTCATATTATTTGTCTGACATTTCTGCAGCAAACACTGATGTTTCTGTAACAGAGAAAGAGTGTCAAATGTGTGCTTTTTAGACCTGTCAACAAAATATGATTTTAGCAATTCTATAACCATCTGACAATGATATTACATTTGGGCATAATGTTCCCAAGTGTCCACTTTCTTAGTCTCCAACATAGGGCGTCCAGACCTTCAGAATGCGTGCAAACCTTGAGATCAGTTAAAACTAGAGGAAGAAAACTCAAACTGAAGGCATTTTCCAGGAATACAAGGCCATTTGTAGGACACTGGTGCGGAGTGATGATGATCTTGAGAGATGTAATAGATCTAAATGCCCTAATGCAAGTTGCATGTGGAGGCACCGGCTTGGGTGTCAGAAGTTGTTAAAGTTTGTTAAGTGCCACTGAACAGAAACTAGTCTGTCTGAGCAGGCTGAGCACAGCACCCCACCAGCTCAGCCTGACCCATTTGTCATTGAGCTAGTTTTTGCAGACTGCAGAACTACAGTTTGAGACTGGATGACACCACTAGAGACCATTTTAATTCAGTCTGGGGTCAGCTACAGCGTCTTGCAGAGGGCTGTATTCAACTGGGTTTTGAATACCTCCAAGGATGGAGACTCCACAAGCTCTTTGGGAAGCCTGTTGCAGTGCTCAGTCATCTTCACATTAAAAAAAAAAAAATTTTCTACACTTAAATGGAATTTCTCGTATTTCATTTAGCTCCCAAAGTCTGTTGTCTTGGCACAGGAAATCCCAGAGAAGATTCCAGCTCCATCTTCTTTATTGGTTTCGAACATCACATTCATAAGACTCACCTAAGCCTTCTCTTCTCCAGGCAGAACAACAGGCAACTCTCTCTGCTTCTCCTGTATGACATATCTCTGCACAGCACTGTCCTGTACTCCATAGCATAGCTTGCCCTGAAGGAGATTTTTTTAAATTGCATCTTACAGGAATCTTAATTTTGCATCCACACACATCCTGATTGCTAGGATCCATGTACAAGAGATATAAATCCATTTTCTTAAAATATCAAGAGAATATTATGTGAAGAGGAAGTACAAGTTCAGGGCTCTTGTATCTCACAGACCAATATCAGGGGCTGCACTGGAAGTTAGTCATTTCCTGAGAAATGTATGCCTGAAGCTAAGGATAAGGTTTCATCCTATGCACATCTGTAGACTCCTTAGTCCCATATGTAGGCAAGACTTTTTTTTTCCTTTACTGATGTCCTGAAAACTCCTTTTCTCTCCGTCTTCTTCTTTCATTCTCTGGAATATGGGCTCTTCAAGCCATGTCTGGCTGTGTCTTCTGGATAGAGTTCAGAGACTGGGAAATGAACCAGCTATGCTGGTTGGTTAAATTTTTATTGTTCTCTCTTTTGGTTTCAAGTCCATGTTACAGAGGCCTTGAAATGCATTATGAGCATATGTACTGTATGTGAATGAATGAGACTGGGCAGGCAGTTATCCAACAATGACTGTGCCTAAATGCAATTCTGACCCTAACCACTTCATTGCAATGCTGTAACAGCAGCATCCTGTTGGCACAGCACCATGACTTAAAAAAAATGAGTGTGGTTTCAGCTCTTTGGGGATTTACGGTTCCTACCATCCTTCAGTCACTAGATGTCAGGGCTTTCTCTGGCAGTACCCATCCTAACCAAAATACTGTGCTTTTGTAGTTCACTATACTGCAAGTGTTTTTTATCAGCTCTGGGCTTCAAATAAATGTACAGGGTATGCTGACAAACATTACCAATGCAAAGCTAAAGTAATGATTTTTGACTATGTAACAAAAGGTTAGATACTTCACCAAAAATAATAAAAAAAATCACTTTCAAGCACAGTTCTTAATGAACTGACTAAAGAAAATAATTAAAAATATTGATCTCTTTGCAGTGGCCTCAGTAATTGCAGTGGCTCCAGAACTTACCTCTGTGCACCCTGGGCCAAGCACCCAGAATTTGCCTACCTCTATGATATTATGAGATTATGAGACCTTCACTCTCTAGCACTGAATTCCCTCAAAATTTAGAAAGACAACAGCTGGGTCCTCGCTGCCTTGTGGGGAATGTACTCTGAGGTGATGAGATGAGTAAAGCTAGCAAAGAACAGAGCAAGGACCATTCTCCAGCCATAAGATCAGTAGCCCAATCTGTCACCTGTCTCTGAATCATATCCTTTTTCCTTTCCCAAAACAGGAAGTCCACGTCCAAAATACCCTGGGAATAGAGCCTGGCAGGGCATATGTGCTGGTCTGGGAGAGGCCCAATGGCACTGAGCAGGCATCATGCAGGGTTTAATGCTGTAGGGCCAGCCATATGCTGGGATGTGAGCCTGTGCCTTGAGTTTACCCAATTAGCTACCAACAGGAGCCATGACATGCCTGGCATAACAGCCTGGCCAGGACATTCTGACGGCTGATGAGAGGAATGTTTCATACTGACTTTGCCAATTTCAAGCTACCTCTCAGAGACAGGTGTGCCCACTGAGGGGCTAACTCACAGCCCACCTGGTGATTGCAGGAGGGACTGGAATTGCCTTTTAAGTTGTGAATCATAGGGCTGGGTATCTTCCTGGTCTCTGCACAGACAGCTTGTGTTTATGTCTCTCCACCCTGGCTCAAGTGTACATAAAGTCTGCTCCATAGTACTTCAGGCACTGTGCCATCCCTCAGTAATCCTGTTTTCTTCTGTGTGTGCTCTCACTGAGTAGGGTTGAGCTGTTCTTTGAAAAATATGTAATTCGTCTGTTAAGGTCAGTGAGCTCTCTGTCTGTATGTCAGTAACCTTTAATCCTACTTTGGAATGTTGATCCTTCTGTTCCTTGATTGTTCCTGCCATTTTATTACCATTTCCAGTTGGTTTTATGTTTTAATCATAGTCACAATCTACATATATCTATTTACCATTAATATATTTTAATTGCTCAAATAGTTCTTAAATTTTATAGCTGTAGTATCATTTAAATTTCACACCTATCCAGGCTTACAATCACTTCCACAAAACACATTGTTAATATCCAGTTATTCTACCATGATTTGTACATTTTTTGAGAAGAGACTGGAGTATAACCCCAAATTAATTTCATGCAGGCTAATAAACAAGTGACACAATCCTTCATTAATCAGGACTGAAGCAAAGCCCTTGACTGAGGTGTAGAAGCTTCCAAAGGCTGGTGCCATTCCCAGAAGTAATTCACAGTCTAAACACTTGTAGGCTTAATATCCTTGTATATTTTTTTTACATACACACACATATGCACATATTCTTATCTATATGGATACAACATGTATACAACTTCAACATTAGTATGTATCATTTGCTCTTGCTTTAAATCATTTGAAAACTGACTCTTTCCCTGACATTATAAGACATAAATAAAAATATTCAAAGAAGAGATGAATAATACTATAGAAATGAGTATTGTGGATTTTAAAAACACAAACCAGAAATTTCATAATTGGCAGATATGTTTTAAAAGGTCTCTGAAATGTGGGACTGGAAAGGCAGTCATCAGGCCTTATGGGACTGTCATCACTATGCACTAGGCTTCCCTTCCCTCTCTAGCACATGTGGTCCTAATTGCTGTGTTGGCGAGACCGTGAAGCTGGATTCTTCATGAACTGGCTGTAACATTGGCAGACATTTACTCATCCACTGCTAACAGTTTTTAATGGAAAATCTGTATCCATTCATGCTAGAAAAATGCTTATGTTAGAACAGAGGAAAATTAAATAGAGAAAAGCAGATATCAGTAGCTTTTCCAGCTGCCAGTAGTAGATATTCTACTACTTCACTAGCATTTATTGTATTAAATTTGAGGAAAAAACAGTGAATGTGATCAAACAGTAGAAAAATATTTTGCAGAATTGTATATATTTTTAACCATATTTCTGATTCTGCATGTGTCACAAATTGAGGATTGTACAGCATATGATAGTAAATTCAGAAGTTGTTTATACCTGACTCAAACCTATGAGCAAGATACGCAGGAAGTAACTTTATCCTTGCAAAATTTCAGCTGCTGTATAGGATGACTAAGGCACATCTCCTTAGAGATATAAAAACACTTCACTCGTGGTTGTTGCACATAATGTAGAGCTGTTTGATCAGTGGAATAATAATCGCAGTTAAAAGCCCCACTTGCTTCTAACTTATCAGGACTTTTTCTTCACTTACTGTGAGTTTTCCTGCACTTCACAGCTCCAAACACTGTCCTGGTATTAACAATTTTTACAGCAATTCTGCATAGACGGATATTTCTGCAACCATAAGAAAATGGGGATTATTAAGGGAAGTCAGTAATCTTACATATTCAAATCTCTGATACATTAAGTTGCAGCAGAAGCTCAAGTCTTGTAGGAGCAGAGGTTGAATCTACAGTCAAACATAACAGTAAGGAAGACTGGTACAGAGTAAGTAAGAGTAATTAAACTGGTGCAGAAAACGCTATATGGGTGAAGGGAAATGCAAGTACCATGTGTTAAAAAGGGCAGATTAGGCTGAAAAGGATTTACGTCTGGAAGTCCTGAAGGATCAATCTCCATGGCAATGTTATTTCCCATGTTCAATACTGAACTTGGCACAAAAGAAATCATCTAACAAACTTTGTTGACAACTTGAGCATCTTCAAATACAGACAGATATAAATGTATACATTCATACATATATACGTGTGTGTGTGTGTGTGTGTGTGCATGCGATTTTCCATATTAGGAAAATTTAAAGGATCCTAAAGTCCATACAGCAAGGTATTACCGGAGAAGTACACTATTTGATGAAAAAAATTCTCACTAGAAGGTGTAAAGAGAAGGGTAACAAAGCTGGTGAAGGATCTAGAGCACAAGTCTTATAATGAGTGGCTAAGGGAACTGGGGCTGTTTAGCCTGGAGAAAAGGAGGCTCAGGTGAGACCTTGGTGCTCTCTACAACTACCTGAAAGAAGTTTGTATCCAGATGGGGGTCGATCTCTTCTCCCAAGTAAACAGCCACAGGACAAGAGGAAATGGCCTCAAGTTGCCACAGGGGAGGTTTAAATTGGATATTATGAAAAATTTCTTCACTGAAGAGGCAGCCAGGCATTGGAACAAGCTGCCCAGGGAAGTGGTGGAATCACCATCCCTGGAAATGTTCAAAAGGCATGTGGATGTGGGAATATGATTTATTGGTGAACATGGTGGTGCTGGGTTAACAGTTGGACTCAATGAAACAAGAGGTCTTTTCCAACCTAAACCGTTCTATGATTCTATGTGTTTGAGGGCTATTAGATTTTGCAAGAAAGAAAACCTTTATTTACAAGGGGATAATAAAATAGATTTTTTTGTATAACCTAGAAAAAACAAAGTTTAGAATGGCCATGATTGCTAGCTCTAGATACATCAGGTACACAAATTCCAGTGAAGAAAGAAGACATTTAAGTCAAAGGACATTATTGCAAATTAATGTAAGATGGTAAATTAATACTTTTGGATTAATGGAGAAAAAAAACTGTTTGGTAATTAAAACAATAAGGTTCTGGAACTGTTCCCAGTCACATAGTCTCTTGGACAAAATAGCTTTAAAATGTAGTTTGATTGATCTATAAAACAGATCAGAAGAGAGAGTTGCCAGCTATGTCGAGGTGCTCAATTCAATGATCTAAGTCTGCAGCTTTGGGAGAAGAGTGTGAACTTGAAACTTGATTGCCCACATCTTATCAGCATCCTTTGCCACCAGTACTCAAACACAGTGTATTTGTTCCCACCACTAAATGTTTTCTTATTCATTGGTGGTTTGTAGTTGGTGTTACTGTATCTCATTTTGACATGTGCTCTGGTCTCTTTGTAAGATTACACCATGCAGTCAAACTGGAAAAAATGTGCATACATAGTAGTCTTTGACATTTAATTCCTTTCAGTAATCTGGACCAAAGCAACTGGTCCAAGATAGCATGGTAAGTCTGTTTCAGAATAGGAAGTCAAGTCTAAACCTAATGGCCATCTTTCTATAGGAACTCATTAGGGACCCAGAAGAATTAAGTTCAAATCTCTTTGCAAGGGCACTCTTAAATCTTGAATGAGAAATATTGCCCTACATCTTAAAATTCTTTATCATTATTGTGATAAACAGATTTGTTTCCCATTTTAACAACACTGCTGTTTTCCAACCAAATGCAATTTACTGAAAATCTTTCAAATGGATTTTACTCTAACATCCTAACCACTAGGGTGTAGGCTATTTTGGAGGACAAGAAAGACTGTCTTTTGTATTTTAAATTAAATATTTCAAAGGATGTCATTTTTATTTCATTTTAAAATGAAACCAAATGTTCAAACTTTAGCATTTTTCTTAAAAGAGTATTCTTATTTTCCATCCAGGAACATTCCAGCTGCCATTTAATTCACTAGGCCATGCTTCTTATGAGTAAATGAAATTAAGTAAATTACAAAATTCTCGGCAAATCTGCTATCAGTATTTCTACAGCATTTTTATGACCAAGGCTCAGCAGTAGCTTCTTAGTGAAAATGAATTGGTCACTTGAGGTAAATGGAATGCAGTATTTGGTACTGACATTTCTTCTTAAATTCTCTTATTCGTTTTAGACACCATCACTTTCCAAGGATAAACTCTAAATATAAAAAGACAGAATCATACTAAAAGTCTTCAGAACTCATAGAAGTATGTACTTTCTGACTTTTCTGTCTCTCTTTATTTTGTCTCCTTAAAAATTTACTGCTAATCTTTAGCTCTTCTTTTGCCAAAAGTTGAAACGAAAGTGTATTTAGAAATAAAATAAGTCCAACAATGCTTAAGTAGAAAGTTGTAGCTCCCTTCTTGTTAAAATCAAACATCAGTGTCTGCTGAGCTGCCACCAGGTAAAACTGCACTTGGACAAAAGAAAAGAAGAAAACTGTATTCTGCTTTTGCATTAACAGTTTTTGCATTGAATCTTGGGATACTGGATGCTTACTTTGAGGACTAGTTGCTCAAATCATGAGGATTTCATCCTTCATTTCTAATGACAGATCTAGCCTTCAAATGAAGTAGGTAATTCTTGCTGCTCAATACTTTCCTAGATCTTAAATTAAACTTAGTGATTTCCTTTTAGTTAAATATCTGTGTACTGGGCTGACCCTTGCTGGGCATTGGGTTCCAACCAAAACCACTCTCACTCTTCTCCTCAGCTGGAAAGGGAGAGAAAATATAACAAAAGGCTCATGGGTCAAAGGCAGATCACTCACCAGATACCATCAACTTGAGAAAATCAGTTTCATTTGTTATCAATCAAGTCAGAGTAGGGTAATGAGATATAAAACCAAATCTTAAAACATGTTCTCCCACTCCTCCCTTCTTCCCTGGGCTCAGCTTCACTCCCCATTTCTCTGCCTCCTCTTCCCAAGTGGCTCAGGGAAACAGGGAGGGGGATTGTGGTCAGTTTATCACACGTTGTCTTTGTTGCTCCATTCTCATCAGGAGTAGGACTTCCCATGCTCTTCGCTTGCTCCAATTTGGGCTCCTCCAGGTGCTGTAGATGGATCTCTGCTCCGCCTTGGACTTCTTTGGGCTCCAGACCTGCCTCACCATGGTCTTCCCAAGAGGGCACAGGGGAATCTCTGCTCTGGCATCTGGAGCACCTTTTCCCTCTCTTTCTGCACTGACCTTGGTGTCTGCAGAGTGTTTGCTCTCACATATTCTCACTCTGGCTGGAATTTGTTCCTGTGCAGTAAATTTGAGGTGTTACCACTGTCACTGCTGGGCTCGGCCTTAGTCAGCTCCATCTTTAGCCAGCTGACATTGGCTCTACTGGCACAATGGAATTTTCCAGCATCTTCTCACAGAAGCCACTCTTGTAGGCCTCTTGCTCTGAAAACCTTTCCATAAAAACCTAATATAATTTGCTATGTGTTTTCACCCTCAGCTGTTTTTGAGCAGCTGGCTATGACATGGCACAGCAGTGCTAGATAAGCTTTAGGAAGGGATATCAGTGAACTGCTCTGTATAACCACTTTCAGCTCAGGAGATGTCTGCCATCTTCTGCCTGCTGCAGTTATTCCTTTCAGTGGGCCTTGGTGAAAATGGTAAGTCACAGATATGTGTTCTCTCCCTCTGTTTTGGAAGCTTAATATTTCAAGGGGAGTAGCAAGAAAAGAGTGGTTGCACTTCAAGTCCATGGCTGAATTTCAAAAGCTTGAAATACTGTCACTATTGTGTTTCACTACATTAAAAATATCAGCTCAGAGAAAGGAAAGGCTTCCCAGAGAAATACACCTTCAGTCATAAAAGCTTTGATAAAACTTTGCAAGCCATCTTTGTCTTCTTTTTGTCTTTGTTGAAATCACCATGAACATCAAACTTAGGAAAGGAATTTCCAAAATATGGTGTAGCTGTAGAATATAATCAGCTACACTGCAAAAAATTGGGCAAAGATTGTGGTGAAAAGAGAATAGTCAACACTTGTCAGCATCAACTGGAAGCTAGCGCTCATGCCTTTCAAGCTCACAGCTTGGCCTTGCAAGCTGCTGAATATCTTTGTCAGTGCAATAGGGAGGTGCTGAGTAAATTAAATGCTGAATTGGTAGCACTGCTTAGTATTAAGGCTGCAAACATTTCCTGTTATAAGATCAAGTTGCTTACAGTTTTGCCAAACTAACTGTTTAGGTTGAAATTTTCCATGCATGTCATTTGCCTTATGAAAAAATCTTTTGTAAAATTTCAGCCAAAATGTTTCTGCTGTGAAGCAAGAGAAAAACATGCTATTTTTTGCTGTTGAGAAAACAGTGCCATAACCTTTACTTTGGCAACTCTTGTGCCCTTCTCTTATGTTGGAGCAGGACCTTTACATACGACAAAAGGTCCGTGTGTCACTGATGTGCTCTTTGCTATCCATATGAGAAACCACTTAATATGTAAATCTTCAAAAGTCCAATTTGTATGAACTCACTAGCAGTTTGCTCAAACTTGACCACAAAAATCAGTGACCTGGACAAGGGAAGCGAGTGCACCCTCAGTAAGTTCACAGTCGACACCTAGTTGGGCAGGAGTGTTGATCTGTTGGAGGGTGGGAAGTTTCTTCAGGAGGATCTGGATAGGCTGGATTGATGGGCCAAGATCAATGGTATGAGGTTCACTAAGGCAAAGTGCAGGGTCCTGCACTTGGGTTACGACAACCCCATAAAGTACTACAGGCCGGAGGAAGAGTGTATGTGAAGCAGACCAGTGGAAAAGGACCTAGGAGTGCTGGTCAACAGCCACTGAACATGAACCAGCAGTCGGCCCAGGTGGCCAAGAAGGCCAATGGCATCCTGGTTTATATCAAAAATAGGGTGGCCAGCAGGACTGGTGAAGCTGAACCTCAGGTACTGTGTACATTTTTGGGCCCCTCAATTCAAGACAGACACTGAGGTACTGGAGCGTGTCCAGAGAAGGGCAATGAACCTGGTGATGGGTCTGGAGAGTGAATCCTATGAGGAGTGGTTGAGGGATCTGGTGTTGTTTATCCTGGAGAAATTTAACTGTTTATTGGCAAGGAATGTTACATTTTACTCATCTAAAACTCAAAAAAACCACCAAACCTGATATCCATGTGAGATATGTAATAGATGACAGTGCTATACAAGTCAGTAATATACCTTCCTAGATCTTTCTTGATTGAATATTTATCACTGAATCAGAGAATGGTTGAGGTTTGAAGGGGCCTCTGGAGGTCATCTGGTACAAATCCCCTCCTCAGTCAGAGCCACCGAAAGTCAGTTGTCCAGGCTTGCATCCAGACAACTTTTGAATATCTCCAGACATGGAGAGTCCATGACCTCGCTGGGCAGCTCAACCTCACAGAGAAAAAGTGTTTCCAGATGTTCAGAGGGAATCTCTTCTATTTCAGTTTCTTCCCATTGCCTCTGGTATTGTCACTGGGCACCACTGAAAAGAGCCTGGCTCCATCTTCTGTACACCCTTCCATCCTATAATATATTTATATATATTAATCAGGTTCCTTCATACATTTGGAAGGAATTGTTCTCATGCATGAATTAAAACATAAAAGAAAAATGTATATATATATTTATCATGCCCTATATGCTCTCCCCTTCAAATACTTTGACCATTGAATTTCAAATGTTAATAACAATGTGATACTTCTGGTAGCTTTCAAACAGCATGAACCCCCAACCTAGTTACACTTTTTATTCTTAAATTTTACCAAATATTTAAAAGGTTTTCATTCTTAAAATTATTTAGAATTTTCTTCAGCATTCTTAAAATATATTGCAAATGTATTGCAAACTATCTTTCTGCCTACATTTTTTTGAATGGCCAAGCAAGCAAAGTTTCAAATAGTGTGAAGCTGAGAGAAAATTACTGCATCCAAAAAAATTGTGTTGTGCTGGGTGTCTGTTTTCTAGAATAACAGCAGTTGCCACGTAAGTGCTTAAACTCATTTTTCTTTAATTATATACTGAAATGTTATAGATTACACTCGCATAGGACCATTACTACATAGACCCAGAAAACAATTTTTGACTGAAATGAAAACACTTTAACACTTGATCTGCTGCCGAAAGGGATTATAAACAGGTGCAGTCATGAAGCATTCTAAAAAAAAAAAGAAAGAAAAAAGGCACTGCTCCAGTTTCTGCTGCCATCCTCAGATTTGTTTTCTGTGATACCTTAAAGTAACATCAGTAAGTCATACCTGGCAGCAGAAACTTTCCTATGTACCTCTCTTTTCCTGAAAATTTTACATAATTCTCTTTAACCATGACCTTTCTTTCCATTGCTTCCAAGGGACATTGAATTATTTTACTTTCCAGAAGCAAAATTTTCATTATTTTTTTTCTGGTTTATATGACAGTGAGTCACACCACAAACCTAGTCCTTCTATGGCAGTTTCTGGGCCGTGACTGGATTTGTCAGTAAGTGGACAAAGAAACTCAGTCCTAGTACAAGTTGCAAGATTTTCTCACACAGATATGGAGACTAAGAAACTGCATCTTGGAACTGGGAGGGCTATAGAGTCTTCTAAACTCATCCTCAAGATGGCCAGAAAACGATTTCAAACCTAGAGTAGGCTAAAAAGTCTTCAGATTTGTGACACATTTTGTGTGCTCAAAAACTAAGAAGCCCCACAACAAATAGACAAATACGCAATATCTCTCCTAATACCAACTCACACACAGGTGGACACTTTGAATACTTTTTCCCCTGTTGATTCATAATATTTTGATGGAGTATTCCTGAATCTAATAGAGAGATGTTAATGATGAAGCTGAAGATAAATTTAAATTGAGAATAAAGCATAAGCAGAGAAGGAAATAACCATTGCTCTCTGGCAGCACATGTTGTGCCAGTGCCCCATATGGGCTACTTGAGAGGTGGAGATATTTCCAGCCTGGATAAGAAGAGAAGGCAATACTTCAGAACTCACACTTGTACCCTACAGTTCAAGAAGAAAACTCAGGTGGTCCCCTTAATCATAATAAGAAATACATAGCTCAATAAATATTCTGATCAAAGTGGCTCAAAGGGTGGGACATTGATTCATCTGAGATAATTAACACACTGAAGCAGCTATAGAAGAATGCCTGATTTTTAAGTACAGGTGCAATTTTATGTCATTCTTTTCCTTCAGAAATGACTAATCTGCAAATAAATTTTATTGATGCCCTTGATAAACTCAGTGTTATTATATCCATTCTAGTCTAGTCTAGGATTAAAGTGATTTCTGTGTGGTCTAACAGGCACGTGTTCATTGGAGAATGGTGAATGAATCAAAGAAGTGAAACAGCAAACTTCAGTGTGTCTTTTGAAGTGGGGATCTGCAGCCAACCTCAAAGTAGGAATGATGTAGGAATGATGTAGCCTGACATCGGAATCATGGACATTGATTTCCACCATTGTATCATGCTGCCTCATTGGGTGTGATAATCAGGACCTGTTTGTCAAGAAAAAAAGAAATACTGAAATGGCTTCTGCCACAAGGAATACAGGCTTTCATATATTTACCAGTCTCTTTTTGGTTTCACTGGCTCCTACTGGGATTAATTCAGTAGGCAAGTGTTACTGAAAGGAGAGAGTACTATGAAAAATTTGATTACTTATGAGAGCAGACAACTCAGTCACAGAAAGTCTTCTGTGCTGTTTTTCTATGCTTCCTGTCCCCTTCTCATCTCTCATATTGCCTCTCCAGTTGTAATTCCTTTATGTGTAGCAAATCAGCTTTAATTATATTCTGGTTAGAAGACTTGGTGGGAAGCATCTTGCCTACATTGACAGATACACATAGTCACTATCTGGCTTTTAGGGGGGAATAGAGATGACTGTGTATCGGAAATCATTCATACACAAGAGCAACTTGCTTTGTTGATCCAGCTCTCCCTCTTCAGAGGAGGCATGTATCAGTATGATCACAAGCTAACATGTCTCAACAGCTTCTCGACCAAAGTTGGCTTGTACCCACCAGTCTAGACTCCAGAAGAGCTGGTCTGTGCTTCTCTGCACCTAAGTATAGATGCACCTTCAGCTTCAAAAGAAATAGATTTTGAGTAACTGAAGAAATAGTAATGTTTTCTTCAGTAAATTTCCTATTATTCTGTGCTGCTGAGTCAAGCAGGCTCACTTGCTGTTCCAGGCGTCCATCTCAATAGGCACCGGTAATCAGATGCAGAATATGCATCTTTGAGTCAATAGAAAAAGATGTTTCAGCTGTCAACAAGCAGTCATAACAACAATTGAAGTTCAAACCCTTTTAGTGAAGGTTTATGCTGAGAGTAATCCCACACATGTTCCTCATAGTGGCTTTGGAATTTTATTTTTCTTAGCTACTTGAGTTTTCAAATTAAATGTTATTTATATGTGGCATTTGATGGCAAAGCCATGCAGAGGCTCTTTGAGTTCATATCTGATTGAAGAGCAAAACAAACCCCACTCTAAGAAAATGAAGGGAAGCATGCTAGCTTAGCTAGAGAAAAGGCTAGTCTGAATGCCAGGGTGGTGGCTGGTATTAGCCAGGATAGCATAATAATTCAGGTACCCTGCCTTTATTACCCACTTTGATTTTAAAAAGATTTGTGCCAAGGAGTGGGTACATTTGGTGCTCAAGGACATCGTTACATGTGCCAGTAAATCAGGCATAGGATCATACACTGAACTAAAGGATGGATGCCCCTCCTCCAGTCTGCTAAATGGGAAAAGGATCACCATGAAAAACTAGCATGTGGTCACAGTATCAAAGGCAACATCCATACACAAACCTAATCCTGCTTTTTATAACTTCTAACTGCTTAACTTTGTAATAATATTCTTTTGAAGTTTGAATATGTGAGTAGTGCACATATGGGATATGCATATTTACCATGAGTCATCAAAAATACGTATAATTTAAAGCATTAGAATAATAATGAGAACATCCACGTAACTGTGTTAATGCTTAGTATAGATACCAGTGAGTACATGTGGTTTTACAATATTTACAGAGTAGATGCCTTTGGTGTTACATAAACAAGAAACAGTTTGCATCTCTAATGTCTACATTAATGTCTAAATGTATACATTTAATGCAACCTGGGGCTTAGTGGGGCTGACTTTGAAAACAACCCTGTATTAAATCCATCTTTTTACATTCTGGAAAGTATTAAAATTATTTAAACAGAAGAGTGTGGTTAAATTGCTCTGTGGCTTATGAGGAACAAATACTGCCAGCTGAAACACTTGGCAACCCAGCTAAGGCTGGAATACCAATACCAACCACAGGCATGTATTTCATCTTCCTCAGGACACTTTGCTGAAGAGGAAAGACTGAGGAGTTCTCTTGAGACTAACTTTATAAAGTCTTTCTTTTAAAAATAAATCAATATCAAACGATGTTTCTGTCACAACCTGAGTGATTTATGATTAAGCAGTTTGGGACCATTATGGTCTTCACTATAGCTTTTGAAGTGCCAATGTAAAACTGCGAGACCAAAATCATTAAATACTGTGGGAACTTTGTTCTAAAGAGCAGTGGCTGGTATTAATATCTTTTTACTGTTTTCAGGTAGAAGAATTCAAAAATTCTATGTGTAAAAACATCATAGCAATGCTAGATGATTTTTTTTTAGTAGAAAAGCTGTTTGTTCTTCCGGGAATGGGTGTTATATTTTCCTATATATATGAACAAAAGTTAAAAACCACTAATGATGATAACAATTACTACAGTATGATCCTTCAGACATGGAGTTAGCTGCCCAGATCTGTTACTACTTCAATAACACTTAGCTCATGAGGAAAACTCCCTTTATCCCCTACTTCCCCTGATGAGGGGAAAATGAAGATGCAACCTGACTAAAACACAAATGGACTGGATCTCAGGTGTAGAATGAAACTAGTCAAGCACACCTGAGAGAAAGCACTCTACTCTTCATATTATTTAATCTAATATGCATTCTTCTGTCAGAACTGGATTAGGGACTGATTTCCTATGCTGTTTACACTGAAAGATTTGGTGTGGCATCTGTAATGGGGCGTTGTGATCAGCAAAGAATAGTCTGGAAGCAGTGTCAAAAGTCAATTAAACACCAACCCAAATGCAGCCAGGAAAAGCACATCTGACTGGCATCTGATACCAATCGTGACAATCCCATACTCTTTTCTCACCCTTTTTCTTTATGATGTGACTCATGCACAGCTGGCAAACAGGCTGCCTAATTTCATATGTTTTACTTACTGCTGTAATTGCATTGTCTGTTATTCAAGGATATATACTGTTTCATTTTTATGCTGATTATCTTAAACAAAGGCAATAATACACTTTGCTCCTAATTTCTGACATTTGTGGTAGAGGATGGCTAATCATTTTTTCAACCCCACAGAAAATTATTATCGTAGACATTTTCCTTTACTTTCTGATCTGAGCTGTGATTCTTTGCAATCCTCCTACATGGCTAGGACAGAAAATGGCAAAATTTCCTTAAAGGTTGGTATATTTTTCTGTAGAGGCAAATTACTTTTGGCTGGGGAGTTTCTTGTGGCAGAGAGTTGACAACACTTTTCCATTATACTTGTGTTCCACCAGGAAATATATCATGCCAGGGCAGACTTTTGATCTTTCAAATGAAGGATATGGCACTATATATTAAAAGTTATAACGTCCATCTCAGTGGATACGTGCGCATTGCTTTATTTCACATTACACTCTAGAATTAATAATTAGTTAAAATGTCTATATTGTTCAAAGAGAATGTAAATTTTTAAATAAAATGTAACATAGCACCAGTGTATAATCAGAAGTGTCAGAAGATGCATAAAAACATACTGTTTATGTTTTGGTGAACTGTTCAATGACAAAGAAGTTAAATTTCATTTCAGTGAGTATGCTGACAGCAAATTTTGTCACTCGTCTGCATAGGTATCTATGAGAAAATTTTTCATGGTTCTATATTTCTCAATACCCTTAAAAGTTGTAGTAAAAGGTAAAGTAAAGGTGTGGTGGTTGGAGGTCATCTTGGGCATAGTAAGGCTCAATATAGGGGCCAGTCCTGTTTAACATCTTTATTGATGATCTGGACAAGGTAATAGAGTGCATTCTCAGTAAGTTTGCAGACAACATTAAGTTGGCCTGGAGTGTTGGTCTGCTGGAGGGCAGGAAGGGATAAATCTGGGCAGGCTGGATCAATGGGCTAAAGCCAATGGTATGAGGTTCAATAAGGCAAAGTGTTGGGTCCTACAGTTGGGTCAAAACAACCCTGTGAAGCACTACAGGCTGGGGTAAGAGTGTCTGGAAAGCTACCCAGGGGAAAAGAACCTGAGGGTGCTGGTCAACAACTGGCTGGACATGAGACAGCAGTGTGCCCAGGTGGCCAAGAAGGCCAATGACATCCTGGCTGATATCAAAAATAGTGTGGCCAGCAGGACCAGGGAAGTGATTGCCTCCTCTCACAGGCAACCAGCAGCAGGAAATGGCCTTAAGCTGCTTTAGCAGAGATTTGGATTGGAAATCAGGAAGAATTTCTTTACTGAAAGGGTGGTTAAGCATTGGAAGGTGTTGGCCAGGGAAGTGACAGAGTCACCATCCCTGGATGTGTTCAAGAAACGACTGAAAGTTTCAAGGATCTTAGTGCTGTGGTTTAAGTGACACAGTGGTGTTCAGTCAGAGGTAAGACTCAATCATTTTGGAGGTCTTTTTCAACCTTAATGATTTCATGATTTATGATAATGCAATGTATACATGCTTTTCCCTTTCTTTAGGCTCTCTAGAGCTGTTACATATATAGAGAGCAAAAACGAGAATTGGAAAAGTAGTAAAAGCAGAATGTCATCTTTAGTTCTTTCCTCATGAGGCAAACTAAAATCTTAGCTACCTGTGTAAGCATGGTTTCCTTTACTTTTTGCCACATTATTTTTTAACTGTGCTCTTTGGAAAATGCAGCCATAGAATGTTCAGAAATTAAGCTTGTGTTATTCAAGTTAAATTAAAAGCATATGCTTGAGTCACATCCTTGGTAGGGATTTAATTTATTCAGTAACAATATGTTAAAAATATTTTAGTGAATAGCTAGGTCAGTTCCTTCTTTGCATACCCTTATGTTAAATTAAAATACTGGCAACATTTAATCTTTTAATCTTTGTGATTTATGGGGTTGTTGCTGTCCAAAATGCAAACTATGTCCCAGACTCTTAAGAACTGCAAGTTTCCTCAAATTCTCCGTCTTTTACTTAGACAAGACTCTGATTATGTCAGTGGAACTGTTCATACCGCCTGTAGTCCTCAAGGCTTTGCAAAACCTGGGCTTGGTTACCATACTGATGAAAGTAATCCCTTTCAAGAACAAATGGAGACCTCCAGCAAAAGTAAAGAAAGAAGAATTTTACTCTTGCAATTCATACATGCCTATTTGGTGTATTTGCTACCAGGTAGTATACTAGGTTACTAAACATCAAATTCAAGTACTTTAAAAGTTTGACAATGGCTTTCAGGAATCATCCTATGTTTTAACCCACTGCAAATTAGTTCTACAAAAGAAAGTTAAAAGGAGAGCGTGTTTCAATTTACAAGTATCTTACAGTATCAATTACTAGTTAACAGAAACCAAAAATATTGCTATTTTTGTTTAATAGGGCAATATTTCAGAGTCAGTTTTTCATTCTGTACTTCAGCCAGGACCACTTCGTGCTTTTCTTCAGAGAATTACATCTTTGTAAACGATAGCATGTTCAAAAGATGTTTTCACAAGTTGCATGATTTAGTTTTGACATGATGTCCTGCTTGACTTGCCTAGGGATATGAACTTATATCCTCTGCTACGGAGTTGAAGACTCTTGAAAGCTTTTCCTTGCTTTCTTTAACTCAAAATGAACATTTTATTATTTATATAAAGTAAAACTATTTCTACAATGTGGAAAAGGTGACAAAGAACTGTACTTTGACAATTAAACATAAATTTGGAAGAGAAGTATAACTTCAGATCCCTGCTCCAAAGTACATACAACAGGGATCTTAGCCTGCTCCTCACATTTGAAGTCCCTAGTCATAACACTGCTTTTTGTTTATGATTTTGGCCAAAAAAAATACGTTGTCATACTGGAGTGTCTTTAGCAGAGATGCCAAGATAGTCATGGTATTAGAGCACATGAAATGAAAGGAGACCTTGAAGGAGCTGATTTTTTCATTCTGTAGAGGAAGCTTTGGACAAAATCTTACTGAAGTCTACATGTACCTGATAAGATGATACAAAGAGGATGAACCAAGATTCTTCTTAAGGGTCCACAGACAGGATGAGAAACAAAACGCAGAAGATAGAAATTTTGCATTGAATATAAGTGGGGGGAAAATCACCTTGAGAATTTTCAGACTCTGGACCAGGATGCTCAGAGATGATTTCCTTCCTTTGAGATATCCAAAACCCAAATGGGGATGCCCCATAGAAGCCTGGTCTGCCTTAGCCTGCCTTGACCACGTTGTTAGACAAGATGGTCTTGGTAGATCACTTCCAATGTAGGTGATTTTGAGGTTCTGTGGAAAAAAAATTACAATAGATTAGAGAAAAAAATTCTGATGAAAAAATGTTTCACTGAAGTATTCCTGCTCCTCTTATTGAAGTATGAAAGAGTATGTAAGAGAGAGGTGTTTTATAAATTGAGTAAACCCTTCATAATATTTTAACAGCAGTAATCATCTTCTATGAAAATGACACTTATTTATGTAGGCATAGTGTAATATATAAGTTGGTTTCATATCCAATAACCAAGTGTCTCCATTCACTTTAATGCTTCAGACTCAATATATTGTGAAGGTAAATAGGGAAATACACAAAATTTGTCTACCTCTGTCTCTTTCTGGGTTTTTCCACACTATTAAGATCAACCACACATCGGTGAGTTAGACCTTGGTATTGCAGGCAGACATCTGAACTTGAATAATCTAAGGCCATGATTTCAGGATGCTCTTAAAATGGCAAAACCCGAAGAGTGTGCAGAATATGCTGAGAAAATTTCCACCTAGCTTACCCATACTGGAAATTTTTCACACCTTTGCCTTTGAAACACAAACTTTTAGTTCTAAGGCATGGAGGCAAAATGGAGTTGGAAGGTTGCTACATGGTTTAAGAACTTTGTATACAGTAAGCAAGAAGCTGCCAACTCCCTCTAGCCACTGTTTCTCTCTTTTTTCTTTCTTGCTTTCCTTCCTTATCAAGTGGGACTTCTGATTACACTAAAGAATGATGAAGAAAAAAGAAGTAGAAAAGAAAGTTCCAAAATAGCCACACATGATCTTCTCTTTCCCTTTTCCTTCCCCCCTCCCTCCCCCTAAATGTATTTGCCAATGAGAAGAAATGAAATGCAGAGGACGTATTCTCTTTCAGTCAACTAAAATAGCTCTTTTTTGTTGCAAATAAACAAGTAACTAAAGGAATGTCATCTAAATGTAAGTCAATAACTCCTTACAAAAACCTGAATGTACAACACAGGGTCTAATGTAGCTTTTCAAATGAGCTGGATGCTAGCACTATCAAACTGCCAAGGTCAGGCAGGAAAAGATACTGCAATACTCTCTGTGAGGGACTATCAAGTGTTCTGGCACTGTGGTGGCCCACGGTAAAGCTAGATTCTAAAATGTTCATCTGGAAGGACCAGTGCTCCTTTTACAACAAACAGGATCAACCCTTTAGCTGTTGAGTCAACAATCTTTAAGAAAATCTTTATATAAATATGAAATGTGTTGAACAGTATGCAGCAGAAGTGCATTCTCTAAACACCTCTAGAGTGCAAATACACTCCCACATCTTAACCTGGTTTTGAAACCAATACTGTGGACGGAGCTCTCCACTGCATTCAATCCTGTGTCGTCACTGTTAGACAGTGCAAGGCCTGTTTAAAATGATATTGTTATTATATGAGGGGATTTTCTATGCAATTTTGATGAGAAACCAATCAAGTTATACACAGTGGAGAATACCTTTTTCCACAATATTAATTCAGTCAAGATTTACTTTTTCTTTTTTCTTTTTTTTTTTTTTACCTCTTCTCTAAATTTAAATAAAGGGAAATAATTCTTCCTGGGAACACTATCTTATTTGCTTTTTCAAATGAACATGAAATTCAACCATGAAATGTACAGTTCTTAATAAAGAAGTCTTGAATAATTGCACATTAATTTTGCATTTCAGAGCAGGTTTATGCCTTAATGTTTAATGTCTATTTTATCGTGTTTACACACTTGGTATGTCCTAGAACTGTGTCGTTCCATGATATATATCATATATACTTCATGTCTGTAACTTTTTTTTGGTTCAGGTTATAATGTCTTTTTTTCCATATGAAACGACGACAACGTGGCCAGTCTTCGTGAACGAAGATCTGGGAAAGGTCTTTTGACCTTTCAAGCCTGCGCAATGGATTTTTTAGG
>JAWWLV010000121.1:83947890-83971317 GCA_035041135.1 Platyrinchus mystaceus | reverse complement strand
TAATCCTAAGGTTCATCTGCCGGGCCAAGCAGGCTTGGACAATGGCAGTGAGGTCCTCAGGACGTAGGTTTTGTTTTTAGAGTGACCTTCTCTTAGATGGATGGCCTTAGGGGCTGACGAGCTCCATCTACCCCTGGTGGTCCCCTGGTGGTCTAGCGGTTAAGATGCTGCACTCTTACCGCCGAGGACACAGGTTCAATTCCCGGTCCTGCTTCAGGGACACCCCCGGGTAGATGGAGCTCGTCATATGAAACACAATATAATGAAATATAGATAAAAATAATGAAAATGAAATGCCTATGTCAAATCTTTCATCAGGTGTCAGCAATTTATGGAGACCAGATTGAAAGTGAACATAGACAGAACTACGAAAAAATAGCATTTTTATTGGAGTATTTAAAACTCCACCAGTTTGGTGAAGGTGGATTCATTCCCAAATCTTATTTTAGTAACAGATTTTTTATCCAGCAATATTAAAATAACTCCACACCTCACAAATCCTCTGCAGCAGAATTCTTGCCCTCCTTCTCTTTCCTGGCATCAGGGCTGTGCTGTTTCCTCTACTGAGATTCTGATCTGCTTGGAGAAAAAGAAAGGGAGAATTCATTCACTCCCTGAATTTTCAATTGAGTGATCCCAAATTCTAATTCAAGTTCTGATTCATACAAACTGAGATGGGGGAAAGAGATACAACAATTTATGGAATTAAATAATGCTTTTAAAAGGTGTGCACAGCATATGAAATCAGCATTTCACTACACAGCAGACCTCCCCCTGTTGCCAGGAAATTGAAGTTGGGGGCATTTATATTCTTACTGTGTTCATGGATGTGGCCATCATCTAGTCTAGAGCTATCTAGTGTAGCTGTAAAACCTGTAGGCTGCTAAAGGAATTAAGGGTGACACAAAGGAAATAGAGGCAGCAGATTAGTGCATTATTTGTGAGAGCTACTGAGTGCATCTCAAGTTAATTGTGCTTAGAGTTATTTTTCAAGTGTTGTATGTCTTAAAATCTAACTAAGCTTTCAGTAATTTTTTCAAAATTTCCTTATTTAGTCTGAATTGCTGATTTTTTGTTAAATCAATTTGTTTTGTATGTCTACCTCCCCTTAAGTGTGTGTGGGGGAAGTGTTATATTGGATACCAGTGCATACAAATTTTCTTTTCTTCTTCAACCAACAGATTTCAAAAGTATCTTTGAAATGTCTGAATTTACACGTTGACATTGTTAGTGGAAAAAGAGGATTGCTGCACCAGCTTTCATTCTGCTAAGGGTTATGGGAAAATGGAGTAGAATAGGTCTGACATGATGCCTTTAGATGCCTCGCCTTTAGTGTTTGTGTATCCATGTGTATACATAATCCATCTGACAGGCAGGACCTTCAAGCCTTGGTCCAATCTAAACTTCTAACTTGGGGTCTTCACCCTCACTTTTGAGTGCCACCAAGCTGTAAGATTCTGTAAGGTGATGTGTTAGAATACTTCTGTTTTAACTGCTCTGCTTTGCATGAACTCTTCAAAGAGCAACATAATAACAGTTACGTAAGTACATAAAGACAGAAATAATTGCCCTCTTTGAATATGAAGATACTTCAGATCTTCATCTGGCAGGTGGAACACCAAGGATTCATCTTACTTTGTTTTAAACATCCATTGTATCTACACATCTCCTACACTTGTGCCTTTTGTAAGGACTCATTCCACATTCAGAAAAAAGAAATAGAGATTCTAAGTCACCTGGATTGTTGTTACAATGTACTTAAAGAGGAAGATAATGGCTATAGAGGCTTCAACTCTGCAGTTATTCCAAAGTGGAATAGAGCATACTGGCCATTGTCTGATCCTAGCTAAGAGTCATAAACAAGCTCTGTTTATATGTTTAGATCATACAGTTAAGTAGAATAAGTGGTATTTGTATTTAATTTTCTCACTTTTGTCTCTCAAAAACACCTGTAGTTTTCTATATTAGGTGTTGTAAATTAATGCTTGCATTTGCATTTTATTTGCCCCAGCTTAAGTCTAACTGGAAAGTAGCAAAGCATTCTTCAGACAAGAGTGTGACAAATATATAAACTGGACATCCTGGACTCTTGAAAGAATATCCATATCTGCCCAGCTCAGCATCCACTGTTTTTACACAATAACGGAGTGTCTGTATGATCTGTGCACATCATGAGATTGCAGATGAGATTGTAGAGGAAGGACAGTGTAGACAGAAGTGTCCTTTGTGACATTAAAGGTTGTTTGGCATATAGTAAAAGAGCTTGGAGGCATAAGGAGGACATGCACATTTGCAACCTTTAGATCTTAAGGTAAACAAGCCCTCAAAGAGCTTATTTCTTGCTGTTATTTAAAAGAAGCTTGGGATATCTAGATGACTGAATGACAGAATATGCTGAGTTAGAAGGGACTCGGAAGGATCATTGAGTCCAACCCTCTGGGTGAGGAACCTTTTTCTAATATCTAACCTAAACCTCCCCTGGCACAACTTCAGGCCATTCCCTCAGATCCCATCACTGATCACCCCAGAGAAGAGATCAGTATCTATCCCTCCTCTTCCCCTCACGAGGAAATTGTAGACTGCAATGATGTCTTCCCTCAGTGTCCTCTTCTCCAGGCTGATGTTGACATCTGAATTTGATCAGATGAATCTGACTTTTGTGCAATGATGAATGCTGTTTAAAGTGTGTAAAAACATCACACAAAAGAAGATTAATTTTTCTCTTAAAAGGGCATAAGCTTGTTAAGGTTTTGTCTTGAAATGAGTTAAAAAATGCAGTATCTGGACCTATTTTTCCAAGTATGAGTGAAAAGTCTAACTTTGAACTAGTGAGTAAAAGGGAGAGGAAGAGAACAGCAGGACTTTAAGGAATTTTTATTTTGTGAATCCTCCTTTTTTTGTTTTACTTAGAATATATTAAATGTTTCATCTCAGGCCAATGTATTGTATTGTATTAAACTATTTTTACTACATTTTCATTTCAGCAAAGATGAGAAGCAAAAAATATTCATAGTTTGATCCAAACTTTTTTCCAGCTTGGCTAATAAACAGAGAAAGCATCTATTCAAACAACGGTAAAGTTCTGATATTGATCTCATACCAGATTAAATCAGGAATCACTCCAATAAAGTTATTTGAGTATGCTGGTATAAAATAGTGTTATATAAATGAAATCAGAATCCAGCCTTGATAGCAGCCCCCTTTATAGAAGAAACATGCTGAAACCTCATCTAGTCAGAAGGAAATGAGCAGCAAAGCTTGTACCAAGAAGGTATTCCAATAGAATTTAACTGTTCCAGACAAGTTCCCATGTGAAAACATTCTTAAAAAAAAAAAAGGCAAAAAGCTTTATTTCAGGCTAAAGCTAAAGCTAAATCAGCTAAGATGATTCTAGTTTTATTTACAAAACAATTATTTTGGGTTAAAGTCTTTGTCACATAGTCTCACAGAATTACCAAATCACAAATCACACACTAGTCTTGGGTCATGGGCAGGGACAGCTTCTACTAGAACAGGTTGCTCACAGTCCCATTCCACATGACCTTGAACACTTCCAAGGATGGGACATCCAGAACTTCTCTGAACAACCTATTCCAGTGCCTCACCACCCTCATAGGTAAGAATTTCTTCCTAATATCTAATATCTAATAAATATCTAATATCTAATCTACCCTCTCCCAGTTTATAGCCATTAAGTCTTGTCCTATTGCTACATGCCCTTGTAAAAGTCCCTCTTTGGCTTGCTTATAGGTCCTCTCTAGGTACTGGAAGACTGTTATAAGGTCTCCCTAGAGCCCTTTCTACTCCAGGCTGAACAGCTCCAATTCTCTCAGCTTGTCTTCATAGCAGAGGTGTTCCCACCCTCTGACCATTTTCATGGCCCTCCTCTGGACCCACTACAACAACCCTTATCCAGTGCATGTTCCTTCCCTTTTTTGGTGGGTGACCATCTCAGTTTTTCTGTGTTCTCTTTTCTTCTTTATAACAATTTTCCCCCTTCCTTACTTGTTTTAAATTACTTTTATCTCATCAGCTTTCTTATAAGGCTGTAATTATAGAAGGAAGTCTACAATATTTTTATTTCATATTCAATGCAACTTGCACAACTTAAAGAAACAAAATCTGTGAGAACAGACAAATAGACAAAGAAATTGCTCAGATAACTTAATGATCTGTGATGTCAGTGTCAAAAATGCGAAAAGCAGTGACATAGCTAGATAAAGCAATGCTCTGTTTTGGAGGTTTGCACTAACACATGATCCTTCAGGAAAAAAAAAGGATTTAAACAGAAAATAAAGTTCAGATGACACAGATGGGGGCATAAACCACAATATGTTGCTTCTTCCTGTTTTGGGCAATTGATCTCATAGCTACATCTTCCCCAGAATATGGAAAACATGGAAAACTACTGTGATCATGTATTCCTCATTGATGAAGCCTTCGAACCCGTTTTGGAAGGAGTTGTGGGATGATAGAACTATAAGGGTCTGAAAAACAAGACATAAATTAATGACTGGCAGCTGAACAGAAACATGAGAAAATCTATAAGAACTCAGATTAAAGGTCTATTTTGCTTAGTACCCTGACTCTACCAGTGGCCTTAAACATCACTGTCTAGTAATCACAGTAAATCTGTATTGCAAGTACTTGTTCAGTTTCCTCTCAAAACCATGGAAACTCATTGCTTGGGCTTTCTGTCCCATGAAGTTCTCTGTTCATGTTGCTTGTTTTGATCCTGACACTTGATGGTTTCATCTGCAAACTCTTGATTCTTGTGTTGGAGGAGCTAGCAGTCAGACAGTGTGCCCTCTCAACAACATTCATGATCATGAAGACCTTTCTCGTGTCATCAGTGACTTGTAACCACAGACTGGCAGTTGCTGTTGCAAAATCAATCACTAGCAGGACCCCCTTTTACCTACAAGGCTAGTGTTTCCTTCTTTATTTTTAAGTTGGCTTCAGACATTATCTTAGGGGCAGGAGGGAAAGCTGTTGTCATAGAAAGAAGTCAGACAATGAAGAAGAAATCACTCTCTAGAACTGAAAGTTCCTTTGGTTTTGTTAATATTTTTTTGCACTTGTAGTGTTTCACACCATCACTTCTTTTGTGTTTCATGTGGTCTCATGTCATATTATGCACCTTTCCTAATTAATAATGACTACTAGAGGACAGTTCTTTCTCGCAGCCCTTTTTGTTACTGACTCTGAAACCATACATGTGGGGCATGTGTTACTTTTTGTATGATTTGGGACACTGGTTACCCAATGCTTTCTGATCACTGTCCTAAAGGACAAAGCCAATGCATAAAAAATATTCATTTACACTATTTAAAACAGCTGCACAGTCACAAGGTTTAGAGGAAGAAATGAAGAGAAGCAAAAGAAAGGGATGCATCTCTTTATTTAGCATGTGGATGAATTAGCCTCACTCCGTGTAGTCAGGCACCCAGAATGAAAGATGTGTCTTTCATAGAATTTCATAGAATTCCCCACTATGAGGGGAGTTATATAAGGTGCTTGTCCTCATATCATCATGTTTCTTCACATTCTTATGAAACAGACTTAGGGAACTATATTTCCTTTCCTAGTCTTATTTTTGTGAATAGATCAAATTCAATTTTTGAAGCATCCACTTATGATTCGCTGACTCAGTTGTGATCTGGGATTTCCTCCCATCAGCCTGTTGCCTACTGTCTCCCAGTCTGGAAATGTTCCTGACCTTTGGGAAGGACAACATATGGTTCTTACCTGCCAAGAAAATTAATGGAAATAGCTAGCAACTATTGTCCAGCTTTGTCAAATGCTGAAAATTCGTATATAACTTGTATTAAATTATGTGTATTATATGAAAGTAAGAAAACATAACCAGTATGCTTTATTTGCAGTGTAAATGAAGGGGAGATAGAGGGAATAATTCAGAAGAATTCATCAAATACATCAGAAGATTATAACTGTTTTAAAGTAAGACAGAAAATAATAAATCATGGTCAAAATACAACCAACAATGAAGAAAATTGCAGTATGAATATTGTCTTCTTATACAATAAGCAGAGCTTATATTACAAAACAGAACAAATGAAAAATAGCAAAAGAAAACAACATTGGGGGCCATTGTCTCAAAAAAGGTTTGAGATCAAAAATGTAACAGGATAAGGAAAAAAACCACTTATTCAACAGTAATTGAGAACAACTGGGATGGTGTATATGTTAACCCTTTTTATCTTAAGTTTGTAAGAAACAGGTGTTTTCTTACACAGTGATGGTGTAAGAACAATTCAGTGCCTGAACACTCAACCTCTACACAAGTTTATCAGTCGCTAAAGACCAGTTACAGTATTAAATTATCCATTTTCCAACAAATGCTTGTATTTTCACTAAAAGATAAAAATATACTTAACTTTTGAAAAGGTTGTGACATCAGTACAGCTATTTTTTTTTCTAGAATAAAAAAAAAAACAGAAATCTTTTCAGGCACTTCAATTAGGATTTCTTAATAATGAGACACAGAAAGGAAAATCTCAGAAAATTTCTTGTACACATTATTTATGTCAAAATTTTAACCTAAAAAGAAACAGTTAAAAATAGTTTAACAAGTTTGGATTTTTTTTTTTTTTTTTTTATTTCACAGGGTTATCAGATGATGCTGTCTTACATTCCCTGAGTATGCTAAAATCACACTAATTTACACCAGCTGACAAGATGATCCAGTGTTCTGGAAATCTCATTCAACTTTTCATGTCCACAGCAGATTTTTCCAGAAAAATAAACTTTCTTAACATTTTCTAGGCCTTCAATATGCCTACAAATAGAAGCAAAATCACACATTTAGGCTTTATGATAATATCTGTTCTTCTAATTTTAAGAAAAATAGGTAAGTATTAATTGTTCCCTTCAGTTTCCAACTGGAGATTTGATGAACAAATTACGATATAAATATACCTGATTTAACACCTCATTCTTTCCCTGGTATGAAGATTTATGGATGTCATCATAGCTAAGATTCTTGTGGTTGCATTGTTCTGAAACTGACCTTATACACCAATTTCACATTTTGGAGTTCTCCCATATTAGCTGAGCCTCAAAACTTTGTGGCACAGGGCAAGCAGTGGAAAAGAAGTCAAATATGTATTTTGGCTTTCCACACATCGTTTGAACCTGGTATTTTTAAAGCCCTTCTTTTTTTTCAGCAAGAAATGCCTTCCCAATAATCAGTCTATCCTTATACTGGAAAAGAAAGAAAAAAATCCACAATCCAAATGCATTGGTATTGTTATCTATCTTCAACTCTTAAATAGGGTGTGTTACTTAAAAATTCTATTAAATCAATAGAATTGATAGACACCAGTGCTTTCATCATCAGTTTTTGCTTCAAGCTGTCAGTAGGTAGCCAAGTAAAAGTTATCTCATGCTGGGAGAAATGGTATTTGGTAGGGCCAAGGGGCCAGGGCAGCTACGTGATCTTGGTTTGCTTCATGGAACAGAGAAGTGAATAACAAAAGCTTATTTAAGGACTACATTTGTCATGTCAATGCTCAGCAGCCCCTGTCATCATCGGCAACAGTTTCTTGTCCAGTTTGTGCTCCATCACAGTGCCTTAAAGTGCTTTTTAAAAAACTACAGACATTTTGGCCAGAGTATGTCTGTAACACAGTAAATTAGTGTCCATAGTGCTTTAAAACTGGAAATTAATTGAATTCTCATATGAATGGATGCAGGGTTTCTCAGTGAAATGAAACAACCTACTTTCCTTATTCCTAATGAATGTAAAGAAATTCTCTTTGTGTTGTACAATTTCTGTTATGTTGAGTGCATGTTAATGAACAGTGTGATTTTTATTGAGTCATGAATTGGAAGAGTGTTTTTTCTTTGCTGTAAAATTTTCTTTTTCCAGAGTCAATCACAGACTAGTTTCTGTTTGAACTTTCTCTAGGGTTTTCCAGATGTTCTGTTTGGATTCCATGTTACTGTGTTGTGTTCACTGGAGTTCACACATGGGCTTTGCACTGGACTAATGAAAACTTAATGAAATCCATCTATGTCTCTAGCATTTGAGAATGCAGTATAGTATAATGCTTTCTGTTGCTGTTTGTCATTCATGCTTAAATTGGCAAGACATGCAATTCTCTAAGAGACATTGTGAGTTTGCAAGCAGCCAGAAAATTTTGCTTCTCTTCTTTCCTACTATGTGTGTATGTGCCCCTTGCTAGCTTGTGGTAGCAGATAACTGCATTTTCAATGATTCCTAGGTTTAGTTCTGTTTCAACCAGTAAAATAGGAAAACTGAACGTCAGATAAAAAGTGTTTTCAAAAGCATGTGCCAAAAGAGTTGGTTAAACTGGAAGATTGTTGATTTCAGGGGCAGAAATCAGTGAGGAACTGAAAAATAAACAAAACAAAACAAAAAAAACCCCACACCCAACCCCAAACATTTTAATCAATTTCTGTTACATAGCATTAATGGATAGATAACACTGAACACTATCCTTCCCTCAGCCTGGTGTGAGTACTTGACAGTCACAGAGGGTTTTGCAATTTGCCGTCTAACCAGAAGCCATTTCTGAATGGTATTCCCCAGAGACTGATACTGTTCAATGCCTGCAAGGATGGAATACACCCTCTGAAAGTTTGTGGCCAATACTACATGGTGGGGAGCAGCCAGAACAAAGGAGCTGAAGGCAGACAGAAATCGACAGGCTGGAGAAATGGGCAGACAGGAAACTCCTGTAGTTAAAAATAAATTAATACAAACTCCTGCATCTGGGGTAGAACAAACCCATGCAGCAGTGGTTTGGAGGTGGCTGGAGTCTGCCTGCAGAAAAAAGCAGCTTTGCAGAGGATGACCTGGGTTCCCAGCAGTCAGCAGGTCAAGCACTAATCATCAGTATGCCTTTGCAGCAACAAAGACAAATTTCATACTAAGCTGTGCTAGCAAGAGTGTAGCTAGCAGGTAGGAAAAATGATTATTTTTTTTTATTTCCCCTCTATTCAACCCTTGTGAGCTACTTCTAAAAGTGTACAGGTTTGGAGTCCTCAGGACAAGAAAGACATTAACAAACTGGAGGGTCCAGGGCAAGGTCACTGTGCAGATTAGGAGGTATGACACATATAAAGGGATTGAAACAGCTGGGTTTGTCTTTTAAGAAGACAAGGTTAAAAGGGATCTTTACACTGACCTCATCTATCTAAAAGGAGATTATAGAGAAGATAAAGCCAGACTCTTGAAAATGCATAGTAAAATAATGGGAACAATAGTCATAAAATACAAATTCCTGTTAGATACTGGTAAATAATATTTCACAATATAGTCAAGAACTGAAATGGATTACCCATAGAGGTTGTAGAACTTACATCCTGAAAGACAATTGCAATGTAATTGGAGGTGACTGAGCAACCTAATCCAATTAAATAAATCCATCTTAAAATCTGGCCCTGCTTCAGAAGTCATTTCTTTGTCCTATCTTAGTGATTTCTGTGGTTCAGTCTGTGTCTTTTTAATGCCTTGCAGTGATAAGTTTCCTAATTACAAGAAAATATTTATACTGAAAAAGTAATGATTAAAGTAATTACTAATAATTTTGTTTTCCCTTATCTCCAAAAGTACTTTGAATTCTCCCTGAGGAAGAAGACAGTGTTTTGAAAGGAGACTTTACGTTTGAAAAGGATTTTTCAAATTGAAAGTCTGGAAAATTCTGGAACAGTCACAAACTATCCTAGCAATGAGAATGGTGTGTCCAGCAATCATACTTAACTCAACACCTCATTTCTAAAATACATATCAATTGTATTTTCTTTTCAATAATGGTAACAGAAAGATTTCTGCATGTAATCCTGGGATTATGAGCTATGTATATGAGCTATGCAGAGCTGTAGCTATGCATTGCTTTATTCAATTACTTAAGATGGTACTCTAAGCAGAAAAAAACAGCTGTATCCCTTTCTTGCCTTCACATAAAAAAAATGGAAATTTTGTAACAGACAGTTTTCCCCTAGGGAAATGGGGATTTACGACCACTTGACTTCCTAGCTTCTTGGCAGCTCATGTGACAGAGCCTGATAGTGGGGCTCCTTGCAGTTCCCTGATCTTATGCCATCCTCAGGCAGATTAAGGCAGCCACAGTTCATTCCCTTCCCCAGCTCCAGGCTCCAGTGCTCCTCAGCAGGGTGTCATAGAGCGAGGGAGCCTGGAGGGCACAGTGCATTTCAGAAACATGGACAACAGAGAGTCTGTCTTTTCATCTCCCCAAAAAAAACTCTTCAAAACATAAAATCTTTTGCAGAAATTAAGTCAAGCTTTCCAGCCAGGTGGGTATCTGTGCTGAAGATCTATGCAGTCTTGAGTAAGCTTTTCAGGATAGTCAACAAGAATGTAGCTGTGGCTGCAGAGCCGTCTTCAGATTTTCCAAAGAAGTGGGCAGTGAGAATGCCAAAGGTAATTCAGGTGTCAGAAAACTGCTTTCTCCTGTTTTTTAAAGAAACTTATGACTTCATAATACATTCACCCCACACTGATTCATGGAAAGACAGGATGACCTGAGAAAAATCATGAAAGTAAATTAATATTACAGTTGTGTCACATTCCCTGGAGAAAACATATGTTAATGGTGGTTTTTGCTCATGATAATTTTGGGGGGAAATGATCACATTTTTGTTTGAGCACATTTGTTTGGGGAAGAGGGTACATTTGTCTCCATATATCAGTGTCTGTGCTCGTTCTTTAAAAAGTTTATTACTTGTCTTTGTACCGAGAGCAGACTTTGGAATTTATGAGGCAGTATGATATATAGTGCAGATGATACTAAATATGATTAACATTTAAATCATTTCAGTCTGACAAGAAGAATTGCCATAATGAAGAGATAAAGATGTGCAATAAATAAATCAAGTTCAAACATGAACATTTTTAGGTCTAGGCCAGGTTTAAAGAGAAACATACACATGTGTTAGTCATACATCTTTGAATCATAGACATGTGTTTGCACACCTCTGAGAAAACAGATGACATTCCCATATCCAGTTGGAATAATGCTATATATATTTGTCTTTGAGCAGGGCTTTACCTCATTTTGCCTGCAGCATTACTCCACTTTCTTTGCATTTGTTTTCCATGTTCAGTATGTAAATTAGTAGGGCCAAGCCAGGAAAAGGACCCAGACAAGTACTAGAAAAATGGAGATAAGAGTTCCTGTCCTGAAAAGCTAAATCTTTAAAAAGATGAAATAAAAAAAACCTTGTAAGATAAAGATATGACTGATCAACAGAACATGTGAGCAGATCAGCTTCAAACACCCAATTTCAATGCATTAAGTAATTTGTTCTAGTTTTTGTAGTTTACTTTACAAGGCAAGGTTGTGAATAATCTCCAGAGCACCTTTTTAGCTGGAAGATAGTAGGTGTTGGAGGTGAAAGACAGGAAAAAGAAAATGCACAAGGTCTGGCATGCTGAGTGGCAAACCTACAGGTGTAGTGCCTGAAGGTCCCTGCTGAAGGTCACTGCCTGGCTCCCTATTCCAGTCTATTTCCTGAAAGCTGTCTGACTGGGAGAGGAGAGTAACTGTATGAGACTTACTCCAGTAGAATTTGTTCTCAGTATCTGCATTCAGGCCAAAAAAGGTATATTTAACTACTCAAGGATTTTCCTAACAGGCAGAACCTTCTTAGTCCTTTGGAAGTCTATTGGCACCACCAAAATAGTAGAAAGAAGACTTCAGTATACTTTAATGAATGATTTACTTAAATAGGCTTTATCTTATCTACAGTCTTACCTTGATTGATACACACCATATATGTGACATTCCTTGAAGGACACTGTGTTGTGCCACTGATTTTAGGTGGAAAAGCAGTAATAATAAGACATCTGAACTTTCCAGCCCCATGTAAGACATTGGTTTATAGTGATGGGAAAGAAAAAAACAGATTAATAAAGCAATTTCTTTTACACAAGAAAGAATAGCTTCTTCTTCACCAGTGTTGTCAGACTTTCAGTCACAAGGCAGGGCAACTCCTGTAAATTTCTTGGATGTTCTTCAGTCTTCAGGTCCCACCTTTATTTTTCTCAGCCTCTCCTTTTACTATGACCTTGCTCTTGATTAAAATATCAGTAACATCCAGCTGACTACATTTAAGTGTCCTTAGCACAGAGGAATCAGAATAAAAATAATTACTGTTTATTTTTAATTTTTTTTCTAGGCAATTTTGCATCTCCTTTCTTGCCATAGTTTTGTACACAATTGAATGTTGTCTTACTTTTCTTTACCATATATATCTCTTTACACTAGGCAGATGTGTGAATGAATTGCACCTGCTTGATAAGACCCAGAGGGGATAAGAAAGAATGAATAAGAAGGTAGTGTGTTACCTTCTTATTATTTCATCTATGTTATGTCCAAAGAATCAATTATTTGCTTCAGAATGCATCTAGAGAAAAAAACCCTGAACTATACTCAGATGAAACTGAGCTCATAGGTGTTGGTTCCAG
Organism: Platyrinchus mystaceus; assembly: GCA_035041135.1. Taxonomy (NCBI): domain Eukaryota; kingdom Metazoa; phylum Chordata; class Aves; order Passeriformes; family Tyrannidae; genus Platyrinchus; species Platyrinchus mystaceus. The sequence goes on along the minus strand of JAWWLV010000121.1, from coordinate 83,958,842 downwards.
TGGAGGAAAGAGACCTCAGAGTTATCACTAACAATTATCTTTAAATGTCAGCTTAAATTGCAAATAGCTTAAAAATGCCAATAAGAAGCTAGTCATATCAAGAGGATCATGGAGGAGAATAAAAGGGGAAAAAAAAAAAGAAAAAAACCTACCAGAGCATGAACCACAGCAGCAGAAACCCTCAACTCCAGTCAGATAAAACTAATTTGCATTCACAACTTCAAGTTTTGTGTGGTTCTGGTGCCCAGCCTCACCCATGCCCATCTTCAGGAGGTGCCAAGGCTGGGGCTGCCCCACTGTTTTAGGAGATCATGGGGGCAGGCAGTGTCAGAAAGTTCAAAAAATAAATTAATAGATTTTTGGGTGTCAGGCTGAGAGCTACCAATGGGAATGCAATATCCCTATCATTGCTAATGCAGTGAGAGTGAATGCTGGGGCTGCCAGGGGGGTGCACTGCAGACAGTAGACAGGCGTATGTGCTTCCCTGCTGCCAGAAACAGAGTGGTTCCTTTATGGGCCACTGTTTGTCGCTGTCAGGCTTCTGTCAGACTCTTGAGAAGATACAGAGGTGTACTGTATCCACTCCAAAACCCCCTGCAAGGCTGGAAAATATTGTGTTAAAGGAGCTGATGGTTGAGGTCTCATCTATGTCACACAGCACTGCAGGTTCAGGAGTGCCTTCTGCCTTCCATTAGTCCATCACTGCCCCAGTGTTGAAGCAATTCAGTGTCAACAGCTCCATGGCTTTATGCTGACTTCTTTATCCAGATGTGCTTAGTAATCCACAGCAGCCTCAGACTCCTAGCTCTGACATGGCAGTGAACTGCCCAATTAGGAAAGAGTTACTTTAACTATATCTCTCTCTTCAATGCTTCTTCAGAGAGCAAAAGCAGGTGATGGCTCACGGGAAGAGGCATTCTGGCTTGCTGTTCCTTTACATCTCATGCTGACATTATTCCTGGAGAAGTGCATTGCAATGGGCCCCCAGCCTGAACAGGACCATGTCAGTCCCTTAATCTCCTGGCTGATGTTAGCACCAGCTTTGCCTTTCTGTTTAACATACAACCTATAAGCCTGAAGGACCAGAAAAAGAAAATCCCCCATTACTGTACTTTTTACCCTCAGAAAGGGAATAAAACCTAAGAGTCATGGGGCATGCTAACACACATTGTCTGCCTAGAAAAAGCATTTTAGAGAACTGAAAGTTATACAGAAAGTATGGCCAGTTTGATGCTATTTCTTCACTTAAACTGCAAATTTTTTTTCTGTATATATAATTTTTTTTCATGGTAATTACATGAACATGAAAACATAGACAATCACCATTTGATATGATTTAAAATTTCATAATTTAATCAGCTCCTGTTGCTGACCATTTTAAAGGATTTGGACTGGCTTCTCGTTTTGGATTTTTCTTTTTAATTTCCTTCAGAAAATCAACCGTGGTATTTTCCACATAAAGCAGCAGAGTGGAAGTGCTGCCCGTGGTTAATCTCCTGTTCTTGGTCATCATGTTTGCTGGCCTCCAGCTCACTTGGAATCAGCTTACTGGCTGGGCTAATGGGATTTCCAGACATGCCTCCTCTCCTTATGGTGTCTATTCCTTACACATCCTCAGAGCTCCCAGAAAGCAAGCCAGAGAAGGGATTGCCCTTCAGAAAAGCTTATCAGAAAAGGATTTTAGGGAGGAAGATGAATCTGTACTTTCCTGATCTTTAAAGCAAAGCACTGACCTCTCTCTGTCTCTAGTGACCTCTCTGTTTCTCAGCTCAAGAATAAATCAGTGGTCTCAGTTTTAGCACTGAAGCTGTCATTTGAGAGTGGCTTGGGCAGTGTGGTCAAATGAACCCTAGAACACATTTTCCTGTGCCAGATTTGAACTTTGAAAATATGCATATTTAAAAATTAGGCTGATCACATGCCAATTCACCATTATACAGAGACACATCCAGAAACTTAAAATTATGAGTCTGTGAGGATCTGTGAGACTGTGAGAAACAGGCAGCATCAAATGAGATACTGATTTTCTATAATGCCTTCAAACATTTTCACAACGAGATTTGAAAGAGATTCTACATTCTTAAATTACTCTAATGTACTTTTACCAGACTAAATGACTTACTCCTGGAATTTAAAGACAGACATCACTGGTCATTAAATGATAATCAAAATAAATTTCAAAATCTGAAGCACCTATACTTACAACAAATTCAAAGGACACTTCACATTTCTACCAGTGGCACAAATACATGTCTTAGGTTTTATTCCTTTATCCTTCCAAAAAATTTTATTTAGGTTCAACAGACTGCTGCCTCTGCTTACCACATGGCCTTACAAAAGGTGACATGCTTGTGTCTAATGATTTACTTCTTCAACAACCATAGACTCCTAAATCACAGATGTGATCTAATTGTATTGACACACCAATACAAAGGAAAAAAGTAAACCCCTGCAACCATTTTAGTCAACATTGTCATTATTGTCCAGAAACACAAACTATGTATTTCCAGAAATAGTAGGCTGAGACTCAAACACATGAATCATCTTGTCAGTGAAAGACCTAATACATTAAGAACATACTACTTTGATAGACACGTAGCAAAACAGACATGTAGCCAAAAAAAAAGAGTATTTTTATTGTGCAAAGGGCCTTGCTAACTTGCTGAAGAATACTTGCATATTCTTCATGTTAACAGCACCAAAAATTAGAGCTGACACTTTTGTTGAAGCCTGTGCTGATTTTTCCTCTATGCATGTAATATCATATCATAAAGATATATATCATATCATAAATATCGTAAAGACCCACGTTTTCTTTCTAATGGATTTTGCTCAGCTGCAGCTTCCCAATAAATTGTTAGCTTTTCAGGGTTTCTTCTCTCTAACTTTCCAGTGAAAAATTCAAATAAAGAAACCTGCTCCCAATTTTCCTCATTATCTGTTTAATTTATTAGAACTAAAATACTGACATCCTTCAAAAGAACGTTTGTGAGAAAAATTTATAACAAAATATATATCAGTAACATTAACTAAAAGAAAGCACTAAGATAAGACATCATATGTAATTAAAGCTTACTCACTTTTTAAAGGCAATAGATACCTAATAACAGGTCCTCAGCTCTGCAATATTAAAGCGCTTGTCTGAAGAATGATGGCTCCTAGAAGCAAATAAGGGCATTTTCACCCATGAACAAATTCACACAAAGGATTTTCCACTGCATAAACTGTGGCCATAGCAAAGTTTTTGGGGAAACTAGGGAAAAGTATAACCCATAGTTTTTACTAGAAGACCTTAAAAAATCGTGAGTCTTACAGTCATTCAGAAGAGCTCTTTTTCAATGGCTGCTCCACACTCCCATGTATATGCTTATATTTTTTTAAATTATGAATTTCCAACATGTGTAACAAAACTGCATTTTTTTATCTTCTCTGCACTCTTTTCAAATATCTGCATCTCTTCTGAAGTCTCAGTCTCTAAAACTGAAAATTATTTTTCCACTCATGTCAAAACAACTCTGAGGATAGCAAAATATTAATTTCTATGTCTCATATATGGTAGTCTTAAACATTTGCCCTGTTTTTGAGATAAGATCACATTTCTGATGTGTTGAACCTAAATATATGTATGTATGTATGTGTGTGTATATATATATATGTAGGTGGATATCAAATTACATTTATTAAACTCATGTTAGACTGGAAAGGAAAATTTCCTTGTTTGCATGGTGCTGATGGCAGCATTGTTACATAGTGCAGAAAGGGCTGTACTTTGTAGAGTATAGATAGCCTTGGTCATTTTTATCTGCAGACTTAGTGGGCAGGCAAGTCAGTGGGTCTAAGAATAAGTGACATTTCCTTCAACATGCTTTTCAGAGTAAACATATCAGGATTGAACTGGCCATGTTGGACACTACCTCTGGGAATGAGACTGGAAGTAATAAACCCTGATATCCATTTCTTTATTCCTCTTGTGGTAATTTGGCCACAAAGAATCTGTAATTCAGATTTGACAATTCTCACTTTTTTCATATTAAGAATGTGCCTTTTATAATGTATCTGGGGGCCACATGATCTCCCTGTTACATTAAAGGGAGATGAAATTTAAGAAAAAAAACGACTTGCAAGGAAGGCAGTGGCATAAACCTCCACAAGACACCATAGCACAGTGATGAAATGCAATGTGATGTTGAAATCACCAATGGAAATTTTCCTAAAAATCTGTCAATAAGTTTTACAAACATAGGGGTAGCATTGAATCAAACAGGCTTCATTTAGTTTTGTAGGTGTGGCTGATTTCATCTGAGAATCTCCCTCTGCCTTCAGAAAGGATGTCAAGATAAATTCCTCCATTACCACAAGACCTAATTTGATTTTGGTCTTCTACATATATAATGAAAATAAATATAACTGCTATATTACAATATCAGTAGAGAGCATGATGTTCTGTTGAATCTTTTCAGTACAGGGAAGTTGGATCACCTGAGAGATATGTAACTTGAGAATCAATAATTGCAGTTGAAAGGTTAAGATATAGGCTTCTAACTCCCCATAGAATCAATGGAAAGCAATAAGCACCTCCACATCATTTTATGAGTCTTTGGTTAAATGTCTACAATAATTATCATTAAAAGCATGACAACCCCTTCTGAAAAGAATCCAGATGTATAGTCCCTGACAAAAGCCTATACTGGAAGGATTTTGGAAGCTGAACTGAGCCAACAGAACCACATCAGTGTTCAAAAGATGGTTTCTTAGCAGCTCCCAGAAACATTCACCATTCCATTAAAAGAGCTGATTTGGAAAGACTGTATTTGTACCCTTGCATTAAATTTCCCATGTCCTGCTATGAATTCCATTCCTTTGAGACAGGAACCCTCTAGCCTGTATCATTGGAATCAAGCATTCAAGAAATGTGATGGGGAGAAGTGGAGGTGTCAGAGCTTGCTTAATCCAACCACTAGATGAAAAGCAAATGTATTAAGAGCTCTGACGTCAAATGACAGGCATCTTTCCAAAAGAAATTCTGTCAGAACTTCATATAAATCAAAAGACAGATTGTGAAGCTTTTTATTGGCAATTGCACTTGTTCATGAAGTAAGATAAATTAATAGGGAGCAGGAAGGTAAGCCAAAAGGCATCTTCATTTTGCAGACCTTGCCTTGCAGCTCTGGAATTTCCTGAACTGACAGTTGTTAAGAAAATCCAGAGATGGTGTTTTCACATCCACGATTAGTTGCAAAGTAAAATAAATTGCAATCATAAAAAGGGTTTCCTTACTGGATATAAAGACGGAATTCAAGACAAAAGAAAGCAATGGAGAAAGGTGCATTTCAGCCAATGGTCACAGCAAGGACTTTAACATCAAGGAAATTTAGAGCTATTCTAAACTATTTATGTGTTTGTATATCTTTCTCTGAGTTTTATGGTGGCATATAGTTCAGCCAGGAATGCAAATTATGATCTTGGGTTCAAAAATTCTCTGGAGACTCTTCCAGACTGTTGCTGCTAGGACAGTTGGAAAGCAGACAAGTGTTTCAGTAACAATAATCCAAGGGACAGTTTGTCTTCAAAATCACTGCTGCCAATGCAACGTCATTTGCCCAAGCCTAGATTGTTCTTCCAGAGAGAGCTGACAGGACTCACAGACAGCAGATAAACACTGCAGTCAATAAGTCAACAATTAACTTGAAGAAGGTAAAATTTATTGGGTTTTTTGAATATTTAGTCAAGCCTGACAGTTTTAAAGTACCTAAAAAAAACATCATTACGTAGTGCACTGTAGGATAAATATTCATAAGTCAACATTTTTTCTATTCAAAATTTTATCAGTACACAAAATATAGTAAAGAACTAATAGACAGACACTGTCAGAGAGTGATTTATCTTTTCCTCACAGAGATATCTTCCCAAGGTGTCTATGTCTCTCCCTTGACTACAGAAATCTATGGCGGAAACCTGAATTTAGGCAATGAACTTCAGGTCCAAGATGTGTCTTTATGCTAGAGGGTGCTGATGGAAAAAGATCATAACACTGCCCTCATGCTTACCTGTCTTGCATATCCCTGGGTTTTCACAGATGGCTTACATTAGAGGTGACTATCATTGCATCTGTCAGGTTCTGTGAAAGAACTTAAATAGCTTTCTTCTTGTCTTCTAAACCAACAGAAGCAACTGCATAAAGTTTTTACTTTTACCTAGTTTTCCCGGTATTTTGTTTTCACCCTAATTTGTTTATTTTGTTTTACAGAAATTAAGCCTCAAATTTGCAAAAAATGCACAATGCTTTTAATTAAAAATTGATAGTTTTAGGAGATCCTTGATTGGTCTTGATGAAAACCTAAAACTCAGCAAAAAAATCCTGAGTATGGAGACACAAACCAATGCTCGTTATCCAAATAATGAATGTTTATGAAAAAGTTAAGAAAGGCTTTATATAACCATTCAATAAATATTTTAAATGAATAAATTATATTTTTATTATTATAATTATATTTATTATAGTATTATATTATTTGTTATATTAAATATAAATTTATTTATGAAAAATAAATCTGTGTTAGAGTTAAAAGCTTCTCAATGAAGATACATCAGTTGAGAATCTGTTATCAATAATTTAATATAATTTTAAATAATGAGTTTGCTGGATTGATGCAGTAGAAATCTCTTGTGTTTTAAAACACAGCATTAAAACGAGAAAAAAAGATTTGCAAAGATTTTGGAATATACATCTTCCTCACTGTAAGGGAGCACGACATAAGGGTATCCTAATATTGATTGCACACCTTCAACAGGAAGATCACTATATTTTAGGTGCTCAACATAAGGATGTAATGTGGAAAAAAAAGTGACACTTTGGTCAACTACCCAAGAATTGAAACAGGGTGTTTTCTACAAAATATTCTTTGTGTTCATGGCATGTTGGTGTAAGTTCATCTCAAGTCCTTGAGGTGGGTATGAAAACTTCTTAGGTCCTATCAACCTCTTCAACAATGTGAGGAATTGGAATAAACGACACTGATTTAGCTGGGCCAATGACACAAGACTGGACTCAGTCAACGGTGTATTTTTTTGACTTTTGCTTGTTGAGGAACAATGACGTTCACAGCATCAGCATCTGAACTATGATCAAGGACCCTTGCTGAGAGGAACAGGTAATTTGTATTTTTTGGAAATGCTCCCTGGAGCATTAACATTCTTCACAGTTTCTTAGACGCTTTTACTTTAGTTGAAAAACATGTTCCCCACATATGTTTAGTAGCTTTTTACTTTTTAACTTTAGCACCTGTGACTCTAATCTGGGCTGGAAACCTATTAACACGGTTTTCTGGTGCAGGCAATTTCCACCAGGATGGGTCAGATGTTTCCAGTCAACTACAGGTGATAATAAAAGCTCCTGTGTGTTGATGCTGAGATGAAGGGAGCCACTGGATAGAAAACTTTGTCTTGGATGGCATGGTGGGTGAAGGGGGAGATTTAGTCAGGTCAATTGATTCCTCTATATTTTTGTTTGTTTCATATTAACCAACCAAGCAAAAGGCCCCAGACCCTCCTCCCAAAAAAACCTCCAACAAACAGAAAGAAGGCAGATCAAGAAAAGACAGCAGTATTTTCTCCACAATGAAGAATGTGTTCCTACTCACTACCAACCTCATTAATATGTAAGTGAATGATTCGTGACATGTAACAATGCTGCTCTTCCCTAGGGCTTATACCTACACTTCTCTTGCTTTAAATTCACTTCATCTTCCCAAGTCTCTATATAAAATGTTGCAAAACAAATACTTCTCACCTGGACAGTTAATGGTGTTGCTAAGCTTTTAGAGGGAATAAATAGAACATCATAGGTTATTTACACATTTACACACTTTCTTACACATGTGAATTATGTTCAGAGGTGTATAAGTTGACATGGTACTGCAGACTCCATCTCTTGGCTATTCAAATTCAGACAATGTTGAAATGCATCGTGATTCCCTTCCAGTCTGTTCAGTGTGATGCAAGCATGCAACCAGAGCATACACAGAAGCCCAACAGCCACAGACCAGAAAAAGCAGAGACTAATTTTCCCTGGGCCTAGAAATCAATTTCTGCATTTGAACTGTTTTCCAGATCTCCAGACATCAAGTACAGCAATTTTTTTCACAGACAAGGGGTAAGAGCTGATAGAATATAAAATTATTGGAAAAAAATAATTCAAACAAAGTGAAGCATGAGAAAAATTAAATAAATTGTCTTTTGCTTCATAATGAAAGCCCATCTCATTGAGAAGAATTAAAAAGATAGCAGAGTTAAGGATACTGTAATATTCTTAACAGCTCTATTAACCAACCAAGAGAAAATTTCTGTAGTGAAGATCCATCACTGTGTGCAGCATCTGAGTGTAATAAACTGCAGACCAGACTAGAGACCTCCCAAAGTCCTTTCCTGTCTGAATTGTGCTACAACCCTTTCATCCTAATAATTAAGGGAGTTAAAAACAGTAGCGTAAAGGAAATGTGATCATTTGACAGTTCTGCTAGTATGACTCACACCATAAATGCATGAAGTGATAAGTCCTGTTTCCACTGGTGTCAGCAGGAATCCTGCTTTTGGATTGATTTCCAATAGCCTCTTACTCAGCATGAAAATGAAGAACTGCAAAATTTTGACTCCTGAAAAATGTGGAAATGGCAAAATATGCGGTATGGCAGATTAGGTAATGATAAAATATGTTCTGTCTGAAACATCTTTATGGTTTTATAGAAACATTTTACATTATTACAAAATGTAACATTATTTCCCAATTTAAGGAATGTACTTAAACATTTATCTCAATTAAAAACAGCTTTGTATTTTCTCAATATTGTCTTATCTTTTTGAGCTGTATTTCTGAAGAATCAGAAATTCTACCTTTGAAAGAAACACTGAAATCTTGTAAGAGAAATGGTGGGTTAATACCAACTATTCTGTCAGTATATTCTTGCTAAATTTTTTTACTGCAAATGAAATTAAATTACCCATTTTATTTTATTCTCCTGTGAATAGTTTTGAGTTTAGAGTGATCTTTAAGACCAATTCAGCTGAAGTAATTCCAAGTTGTTCTTAGATATGTCGCAATCTCTCCAAAGTTATTTATTCCCTTATTCCTGGTCTGAATGTTGAAATCTTAAGATGAGCTTTGAAATGTGGATATAAACATTTACATACCAATACCCAAAGCCTTCCTTTTCCAAATATGGTTTATTACAGTTTGAACTGCATAGAAGCTTTAAGAAATCAGATTTTTTTTTTTCATGGACTTTATCAATATAGTCCATAAGCTCTTCACTATCTATGGAGAGAGCTGGAAGTGGCAGCACTGCCAAATGTTACTTTGAAACTATGCAGCATGTTCTGTCCCAGAGTGTGATCCGTTTTGAGAGAGGAAATCAGGCTTTTATCCCTATTGCATGTCATTACTGGCGATTTCCAGAGACATCCTTTACCATTGTAGGAATAAAAATGCCAGAATAGAGACAGTCCCACACTCTTGGCCCTTCATGCCTATTTATAAATGCTTGGTCATCTGCAAGTTTCTCTTGGAATGTCGTAGGAAGTCTGTGCTCTCAACACCTGTAAGCAGTCAAATACAGCATTACTGTATACAAGGATTAATTTTCAATAATGTATGTATCATATTATTTATGATGCAGAAATTGGATTTAAATACGCCCCTAGATTTATGAATAGTTGTTAAAGCAAGAACATTGCTGCAGTGTTTTTATGACTGTAACACTCACTGTTCACACATTAAAGACAATAACTGCAATAAACAGATGCAATGAAGAATTTATTTCTCAAGGTGCAGGCAGGAGTTCATTATTAGGAGTTCATCTCTACCCCCAGAAATACTTGAGGCTGACAAATGTTCCATTCCTGGCGTTTGTGAAGATAATCTGCTTCAGAAAAAGTCAGCATTGTTTTTCAGCTTGTCTTGTGCTCTGGCACAAAGAATACACTTTCCTACTGCAAGGATTTCCAGTTTTAAGAATACAAGGAATATACGTGGTTCTGACAGAATTGTTATATTTGCAACAATGCAACATAGCATGTGAGTTCTGTTACGTAGGATTCACCGAATTTTGTGACAATATACACAATCTTCTGCCTTTCGAATTCTCTGGTAAAAGGTTCTCAATTTGTTTTACAGAAAGATAATTCTGATTATATCAAGACTCCTACAAATATCATGTGTAAGCTCCATTTAGGATAAGATGCATCATCTTTCAGAAACACTGATGTTGGAAGCTATATACCCTCTGCATTTTACAAGCTTGTTAGTGTTTGAAAGTTGCTTCAACAGGTCTCACTTCAGAGGGATATTTTAAATATGAAATTGCATATCTGGACAGAATCAGAACACCTGGAAGATACTCCCAAACAGCTGAAGAAAATTTGAAGTTTTTTGATACACAGTGTCCAAATGAAATCTGTGACTTATTTCATCCATGTCACATAAAATGTAAAGTTCACTTTAGTTAGTCATGATGACCAAGATGAACCATTTTCCTGCTCCAGAACTTCTTTCTGGAAATATCTTTTTTCATACTGCATACTTATTTGTTTAATTATTTTCCTTTTACCTGTCACCCTTCTTCATGTCCAGTTGTCCTACTTTCCTAAAGGACAGAAGTAACCAACATCTCTCCCCTACAAAAGCCTCTCCTTAAGCTTTTCCTCTTCAGAACCCTTGCAGCCATGTTAAGCCTACTAGAGTAAATTATTTTAAGAAACTCTCTTTGGCTAAGAAACAACAGCAAAGATAAAATAGATCTCTTTTTACAAAATGATACTATAAAACCCCTGAAAAATAAAGCAGCAGTATCTCAACCAGACTGAAGGTCAGTTTTTCTTTTGCTGTTTGATTTTGCTCTTGCTGAATACAAACAGCAGTGTTGGATGCCTAACTATTTTCCACAAAGAACATATGTATT
>JAWWLV010000121.1:83917410-83947790 GCA_035041135.1 Platyrinchus mystaceus | reverse complement strand
AGGACAGAAGTAACCAACATCTCTCCCCTACAAAAGCCTCTCCTTAAGCTTTTCCTCTTCAGAACCCTTGCAGCCATCTTAAGCCTACTAGGGTAAATTATTTTAAGAAACTGTCTTTGGCTAAGAAACAACAGCAAAGATAAAATAGATCTCTTTTTACAAAAAGATACTATAAAACCCCTGAAAAATAAAGCAGCAGTATCTCAACCAGACTGAAGGTCAGCTTTTCTTTTACTGTTTGATTTTGCTCTTGCTGAATACAAACAGCAGTGTTGGATGCCTAACTATTTTCCACAAAGAACATATGTATTTTTAAGTACCTTTGAAAGAAACAGTATATGCTGGCTCAAAATAAGCATGGTACTGCCAACATTCTTTCTCCTCTAGGAGGCAAGTCATGTTCCTGGAAGCACAGGATTGCCAATTTAGCAAAGGTCAGCATGATGCATATTTTTGATGTGCCCAATGATGTTCCTGCTCATCACCAGTTAAGAAACTAGTGTTTGCCATCATAAAAAGCTAAAGGATCAGTCTTAACACAGTGTAAGAAACTTAACACCTTAACTTGAAAAAGATTTCTGCTTTTTCACTTTATCCAAAGAATATGAATGTGCAAAACCTATCAAAGTTAAATACATTTCAACAAAATGTTTGTTTTGGTCTTGAATTTCATTTCTCATATTTATTACACTATTCTTTACAATTCCTTTTGAACATTCCCAGCTAGTAATGTATTTAATAACCTCCATCATTCTGTGACTAATTATTCTTTTTCCTGGCAATTTTCCTTTTTTCATTTGTTTCAACTTCCCTGTTGTACACAAGGCCAAAATATTCAAACTGGTTTCCTAAAGTCTGCTAAACATTCAGACAAGAATATCTCAGTAATTTTATGTGCTCTTTCAAATTGTCAGTGTTTAAGTCCTTTGGAAAGTGACATGGGAAGGTCATAGGTAGGAACTCAACACTGGCCAGAATAAATAATAGAAAAAAAAAAGAAAAAATAAACAGCCTTATAGAATCTAGAAAATGGGTTGTATGAGATCTTCCAATCCATGTCTCAACTGCAGCCAGAAGCATTTATAACTTTATCAGTCCTAATAACAGTTTCTTTAAATTACTCTGTAGGAGCACCATAACTGCAGGCATCCACCAGTTTCCCGAGTCCTCCAAAGTGTACTTCTACTCCTTATGGCAAGAAAATGTTCTGGTATTTAAACTGATTTTCCATGTTGCATTGTATCTCATCCACTGTGTACCTGGGCATACTTATACAGACAATCAGGTCATTCAGAAAGAAAAAATCAATTTCTCTTTATGAAATTTCATGCATTTAAAAATTGTTATTAAATGCTTCCGCCTCTCCATCTTTCACCCTTTGCATGTCAAGTTTTCTAGATTTTTTCTCCTGTTTTTCTCTACACTGTCTCTAGTTTGTCTACACTGAGATACACTGAAAGACATACTAAAAACTAGATATACCTGAGGCCTTACTAATGTTAAAAAAGCAGAAGTTTATCTCATGCCTCTTGAAAGCTACACTACAAAATATTCTGGAACATTCTTATGTGACATAGTTCATTCTTATTCAGACTAGGCTCTATTCCAGATGCCAAATTTGCTGAAGAGCAGCTACTTAAATAATTGTTCCCCTGTTATATTAATATTTTTTTGCCCAAGTTATTGCCTAGCACTTTGCATAGAGAATTTCATCCCTAATAAATATCTATTCTGTTCTCTCAGACTCCTCATTTTGCCTTTGCTTTTAAAAGGCATATGTGATAGTAAAGCAAACATGATTCTGAGTTATGAATGAAGAGTGACTTCTGTGACTGGCTGAAAAGACCTCAAGGACTGAAATATTTATTACAAGTCTTTCCATTTGAGATTTTAATTAGCTTATCCAAAAGTGACAGAGTAATTAATAGCCCTAATTTATATCTTTTTGCTTATAGTTAAGAAACAGTGCTCTACTCTTTCAAAGTTGGATGTTGCCCTTCTAACCCCTGACATTGATTACTCTACAATAAAATACTATTGTGAGCTCTCTGAATGGTTAATACTGAAGTTCTGGATATAATATAAATCTAGGACAAACTTTTGTTAGGTAGAGTCTCTTATCTTGGGCTTGCACCAGGACCTCTATTGCCACTGCTTTTTTGGCTTCTACCTGAAGGAATTATAATAGATGTGGAAAATTGCTAGAAATTAACAAAAAGAAAGAAATGTTGTTTCTTTTTTCCCAAAAAATACTCTATTTCAGGTACATTTTAATGGTCAATGAAACAAGTGAGGAGGCATCTTTCTTTGCATAATTTTAATAAACAAATATTTTGATACTTCACTAATTCATTTGTGATCTCTCCAAGATTGTTCTATTGTGGGAAATACCCAAATAAAACACTGTTTTATAAAAGAGGAGTGTGTTTTTGGATGACCTTCTTCTAGAGCTAATAATTTAAATTCGCTTCCTCCTCCTTTGGTTTCTTTAGAATAAATATTTACACCAGTCTGAATGTTACAGCTCTTTTGTGGAGGAGAGCGTTCACATTTAGGAGCTATTTTGAAGATAAGTAACTGTCAATTCCTGCAGCTGCCAGAAGAGACCAACACGCTTTTTGGTCAGCAAACTATGTGCTGGAGATCTGATAAGTATTTATGTTCTCAGCTTGATGTACTCTTGAGTATATCATTGAGATGCAAAGCTTACAGTAGAACAAGGACAGCTAATGCAGCTGGTCTCCTGGTTCAAAAATTGGTTATGACAAACTTCTAAAACTTATCCTATGAATGCACAATGATCTATTAAACTCAATAAGCGCAGAAATTTTCAGGGTCGGGTGAGATTTTGGATGACAGCGCCATACATCTTGCTAGTAAATAGTTTTTTATAGCACCATTGTGATGAAGAGCTGCAATTCATGTCTCCCACACATCTGAGCAAGTCCAACACATTTGAGCCATTTAATTGAAACAGCTTTCTTAGAAAAGTACAGATAGAGGACTGTAAACTGACTGAATTCCAATATGACCAGGATGGTGTAGAAGAAAGGCCACAAGGTGACTCCAATAAAATTTAATCTGTGTGCAGTGTGTTTATGTGAAATTCTTAAGGAACTGGACACAGAGGTGACAGCAGCAGCAACAGCCATGTCTGTGTTCTGTCCTAGGTAGACTGAACTGCGCTCAATTCCTCACTGCCAGTTTTCCTTGCAGAATCCAATGTCTTGAGCTCTCTGGAATGAAAGAAATCAATGGAGGGGGTCTTGTCTACAGTTGGTAAGAGCATTCCTTTCACCAAACAATGAGCAAGAACAGAGCAGATTAGCTTTCCAAAAGGAACATATTTGCTTTTTCCAGAAAATATTTCATGAGGCTTATACAGTGATCAATTTTTGCACGAAAGACCAATCTTCAAAACAAATGGGTTCTGTTTATGTGACCAAAAGTTAACTGAGACCCTAAAGAAGAAATAGCAGGAAAAAAAAAATCTCAGTTTTGAGGAAAGAGTTAGGGGGAAGAGACTTCCCATTTTCCCTCTCTTGCTCTAGTGTGTGGTAAATTATCAGCTGCTAAGTAATAAATTGCTGAAAATATGTGTAAGATCGTAGAAGTTGGGAAAGAAGCTGGGAGTGTCCTGTAGAGGTTGCACATGATGTTGACTCCATCACAGGAACAAGCTTGTAAAAGTGGAACCATAACAAAGGAAATCTAAAAGTACAGCTGATGCTGCCTGAGCCTAATGAAGAGCCAAGATGAAATTTCAGATGGTTTATCTCCGCCTAATAAGGGTTACAAGCCTCTGACATTTCAACAGATATTTTCCACCATGGCAGGGATGTTAGTGGGCATTCCATGTGCGTGTGGTTTCTCAGCACGACTCTTTCTCTCTCGCATCTATTCCAGTGTAACCTTTTGTTTATGTACGCATAACGTTCTACTGGTTGCTGATTAAATGGGAATTGTTCATGAGTACGCAGGAAGGGGAACTGAAACAGAGAACAAAGTATAAAATTCTGATTTTCAGTCCAAGCACATGTCAAAGTTGGACCAGCTACTGGGAGTAATAATAAACTGGAGTGAGATGAAATTCTCCTAAACAGTCTACGTACTTCCTTTATGTTTCAAGGTCTGTGAAGGAAAGATATTAGTGCAGGTCTTTCCATTCACTGCAAGGCCTTTTGAGAATTCCTCTTTCTATATGTCCAATTTACTATAATTGTACATATTAAAAGGTTGGAAATTTCTATGGCTTGCCAGATGAAACTTTTGGAGAAGGTACTGGAAATTAGTTTGGAAGGTATTTTTGTGGCCTGGAAATAACTACAGATGTTAATTGCCAGGTATATATGTATTTTAAAAAGTAAAATAGGAAGAAAATACCTGCCTTGCATAACTATACAGGATTCATTAATAAAAGAACAGTTGTTTAAGGGGTTTATTTACACCTTTCTTTAGGCACTTAACAGAAGCCTAAGTTAGGAGGTGGGGCTCCCTCTATGGCCAACAAAATGAAACATACCTTTTCAAAGCTGACTGCTAGAATCAGTTACTTATAACCCAACTTTGCTGCTCTGATTTGTCCTCTTCAGACACTGTTCTTTCTCCATTGACAATAGAGACAGATAAGTTTGAGTGTCTAGCAGTTTCTTCCCCACCTATGCTGGACTGTAGCAAAGAGCAGTATTGTCATGAACAGGACATCCATTATGTGATGGTCTTAATATACCTTCAAGTAATGTCTCCATCAGGCATAAATAGACCACTGTGTATTTTTACCCTTTTGTTTCTTGTCCTCTAAGAGAGTGCCCTTCACCATACATAGAGACCCTGTAGAAAAACTAGGGAAGAATCAAACATGTCCCATACTTTGTTTCTTCTCCAAAAATCTGAGTATTTGAAAAACAAACCTACTTGATGATGTTTCCACGTATTTTCTGATTGCCACTTCTTTTTGCAATTTAACAGTATTACCTATAGAAATTTAAACCCCCCAAATATCTAAAAATCCAACTGCATGGTAAATAGCCTGATGAACAGCAATGTTGACAAGAGAAGCAAGTAGAGAATGATTTCCATATGGTTGGGGGGAGAAGGTATCATTAAGAAGTCCCAATAGGATCCATTGCCATAGATAATGGACAGTGGCTGTATTACGCAAGCCTCAGCTACTTGAGTCAAGGTCCTATTTCAGCTTTGCATTTAGAAATGTAGCTCTACAGTTCATTACAGAGCACTGAAATTATCATACAGTTGTCAGTAATACTACTTTGGCACAGGTTTAATAAACAGATTTTCTAATCTGCTAGAAGTATTATCTGAAAGTTGTATCCCACTTGCAGGAAAGAACATAGATACCGCCTTTCTGTGCCCCATTTTTGTTAAGAGAATCATAAAGCATCTTGACACATTGAGCTGAAGGCACCCTAGTGTCTATATTGATTATGAAAATTGGACTTTAAATCACTGGGATGAAAATGGAGGTTACATTTTCTGAACCATATATCTGTAATTTCAAAAAATTAAGCAAAATGCATTTCAACTTGATCCCGTACATCTTTCTGCCCCTATTCATTCTTTCTGATCCATATTCTGACCTGTTTAAGCCTTGGTTTAATATCTCAATGAATTATACAAAGGGCTTCCTAGAATGAGAGAATATTTAAAAGAAATAATGTAATAAAAGTGTAAAGATTACATTTTCTCATGACAGATGATTTAATCATCACACTCTGGACAACTAAAACTATAAGCACTAAATATGAATTCAAGGTTATTGACTACAATTTACTAAATTTGGAGGATTTAGTGTAGGAATATAGCATTTCTCTTAGATTTGTCTATCCCTGTTGAGTAAAGGAAACAAAAAAAACAGCTGAAACATTGCAAGGCGATCTTTATCTGGAATCAAAATGGGTTACACAGCAGAGAAAAAATGTGTGCAGACACCAGAGGTCAGTGAAACCTATCTTGTCAGCAGGGACTGAGTCGAAGAGTAGGACAAAGGTGCAACTTCAACCAGCATCTGAAATTCATTAGATTTCCAAATGTAAATTCCAACACACATAGGGAATTTGAGCTTTGAGTCTCTATGATATTCTGTACTTACACCACCCCCGCAAGCTATCTGTTATTTTTGAATGCTTTCTTAGCTTTATTTTGACTTTTTCAGTCACAATTATGTTCATTTGAACTAAATATGTTACATAGGAATTAACAACATATCTTCTAATAAAACTGTAAAGAAACATGTTACATCTTAGCCCAAACCTGCAAACACCATTAAAAGAAGAGAATTGAACACAGGATGTGCGTTTTTCATGCTACGTATGGGGGGTGATCTACAAATTTTGAAGTGTTTGTTTTCACACAGCCATGTTTTATAAAGTATTATACCCCATCTGGTTAAAAGTGAACACTAAGCAGATCAAAGTCACAAAGAGATCGGGGCTGGAATGTCACCCTGACTCAGAACAGTGAAGAATCAGCTTTCTGAGGTATTATGAAAAGTTCTTAATGCCCTGTTCTTTCTTCTCCAGCTGTCATCCCCGTTATTAATGGATTTTTTTTCCTCTCTATTTTTTCCTTACTCCTCTTTTTACAAGTTTTCTTATGGGAAAAACAAATCAAAGAGCTCTTAATTTGAATCTAGCTTTAAAAGCTCCAAAGCCTAAATAAATCTGAGATCAGATACAGCTAATAAATCCCAGCTCTAACAGTAATAATTTATGATATTCTTCCTTTAAATTCCTCCATGATTTCCTGTTTAAGAATATGGCTGTCATCTATCATCTTCTCTTTTTATCTATACTGTTCTTTCACTTTTCTTTGATGATACAATCACTGTAGCTCCACTGAAACCAACTCAATCGTACTAATTTAGCACAGCTGAGATGTTTTTCTGTCCTCTGCTCTGTACTTGGCAACAAGAAGTCTTTATGTTACCACTTTATATTTTTGGTGCTTAGTCATTTGCTCCATACTGATTTTCCAATTTGATTTTATTTTTCATTCAAGATTGCTTTTAAATTTCCTAAAGTTCAAAGATACACTCCTTTTCCTCCTCTGCTTTTCTCTGCTCAACATTTTCTTTTGGAACATCCTGTAACTCTATAATACAACCTCTTCCTCTGGGAGGAACCAGGCCTCTGTAATAGCTATTATGACCTAACTTCCATTTCTCATGCTTATGTCCACCATTGCAATTCTTTCTCTGTTTGCACTTAGTTAGAAGCACTTAATTGATTTTCCAGTTTTGTCAAAAAAATAAGCATGATTGAGTTTTTACCATTTTCCTTGTTTTAGCCCTGAATGCCTTTGCATAGTCTGTATAATTATTAGAAACATTTATTCAAAACAGCTATGTCCATCTATCTCCATGTTAAAATAGAGTTGTTTTCCTCTTTCTTCAGCAGAAAAAAATAGTTCTTACTTAATATGTTAAATTTTCTTTATCATTCTTGATATCTTGTTAGGCTAGAGAGGTTTACCCCTGTGAACTCCATGGAGTTCAACAAGGCCAAGGGCAGGGGCTTGCACCTGGATTGGGGCAGTAACAAACACAGATACTGACTGGGCAGAGAATGGACTGAGGGCAGCCCTGAGGAGAAGGACTTGAGGCTGTTGGTGGATGAGAAGCTCAACAGATTGCAGCAATATGCACTTGCAACCCTGAAAGCCAAGCACATGTTGGGCTGTGTCAAAAGCAACATGGCCAGCAGGTTGAGAGATGTGATTGTCCCTTTCTGCTCTCCTTTCATGAGACCCCACAGGGAGTCCTGCATCCAGCTTGAGGACCCCAGCATAAGAACGATGTGGACCTCTTGGCATGAGTCCAGACAAGGGCCACAAAGATGATTAGGGGCCTGGAGCACCTCTCCTATGAAGACAGGCTGAGAGACTTAGGATGGTTGAGACTGGAGGAAGAGACCTCACTGCAGCCTTCCAGCAGCTAAAGGGGGTCTAGAAGAGAGCTGGAGAGGGATTTTTTCAAGGTCGTGTAGTGATAGGATGAGGAGTAATGACTTCAAACTGAAAGAGGGTAGGTTTAGGTTATATATTAGGAAGAAATAGGGTAGTGAGGCACTGGAACACGTCACCCAGAGAAGTTGTGGATGCTCTATCCCTAGAAGTGTTCAAGGCCAGGTTCAATGGGGCACCGAACAACCTAATCTAATGAAAAGTGCCCCATTCAGGGGTATTGGAATTAGATGATCTTTAATGTCCATTCCAATCCAAAACTTTCTATGATTCTATGATTTTTCTTTTCTCTCATTTCTACATATTTGAGCAGGCATATTAGGTTCACTATCTGCTGTTTTGCTCAATGATAGTACTCTTACTTTCAAAATGTTACTATGGGCAAAATGAAACATAAACCATATAAGAAACTATGAACTTATTACAAGTCCAAATCATTCTACAATCAGATAATAAAAATTCTTAATTAATACAAAAAGTCTTTTTAATAAAGTAGATTAAACTGTTGCTTAAAAACCTCCCAGAATCTCCCCTTTCCTGATGGTATTATATTCAACCTCCCAGTATGTCTCTGGGGCCTAATCTTGACAAGGGGAAAAAAAAAAAGTCTTCTGCTTCCAACAAGTTGCCACCATTCCAAAGTCTTTTCCAGGAGGATCATGATGCTTGTTATGAGGGCTTCCTTGTTCTCAGGAGGTCCATGATGTCCATAGTGATGCTTTTTTCTTCCTTTTTCTTGGGATTCACTTCTGTTTATTTTCTTAATGTTTTTAAGACCATCTGCTCACATCTTCATTCTTTTTTTGGATCCTAGTTAGACAGTTCTTGTGTTCTCCTTGTTATTTCTACCATCTCTACCCCTTTTCTTTTTTCCAACTCACAAGGTTGCACTCCTGCAGTGCCTAATGATGGACAAGTCTGATTTGTGTTAGTAGTCTGGGAAATCTGCTATCATCTTGAGGCTGTGCTCTTCTGCACCGCATTTTATGTTACTCATATACCATCCATTCCATACAGAATAAGTACTTGTCATTAATGTAAACTGAAACTGAACTACAACCACCTTAGGCATTAATTACACGACTGCAAGACAGTTGTTACCAGAACTGAAACAAGATAACATTAGCTAAACCCAAGAAAATCCCAGGTAAAACTAGATACTTGTATTGTCAGGCTAGTACAAAAGCAGGAGGAAGGACACTGAATTCGGATTTCTTGGGGAAAAAAATCATTGCTTAAAAAGAATCAGAAATTTTATTCAGCAAATTTTCTGAAATTTCAAGCCAAAATTAACACTTCTGCAGCTGATAGCACTACCTAATAAAAGCCAGCCATAGACAAAAACTAAATAAATGTTCCTTCTTTGCATCATCATTGTACAAGAACATTTGCTTACGCTGTTTCCCCTGAGGAACAAAACTACATGCACAAAAGCTGCTTTGTGATAGATTGGATTAGAGGATGGAAAAAAAAATCCAGTACTTTCCCCTTATAAAACCAGAATTTAGCCATTCTGAGATGCCAGGAAAATGGCTCATGAAACCAGAAAACCTTTGAAAGGGTACTAAGGACTTGAATAGCTCCAGAATGTTTGGTATACTGGCAGCCTAATGCCTTTTCCACCAGAACTTCTGCCACAGATCACCACACTTCTTAAGAAATATGGACCACTTTAAGCCACATGAAAGCAGGTTTGTATTCCAGTGGAGAACTTTAAGCAGCAGAAAACAAATGAAATGAAAATAAATTATTATCTTATGTGAAAGGGCAGGAAGTATAAGTCAGGGGTACCACTTTCTTCTCTGATGTAATGACCACAAATCAATTTCCTGGCACTATTCAGTGAAGAATCATAATTCCATTCTTCAGAAATGGTTGTCCTGGTCCACAACCAATTACCACGCTCATTCCAAGTAAGATTTATGTTCTTTACTGACGCCTCTTACTTCACCTCATAACAATGAGGCAGGAAGTTCTGAAAGTTCTGCAAGATACCAGATACCACCTCTGCAGCATATCCCTATCTTCCTTTGATAACACAAAGTTACCCAGAAATTACAAGTAGCCTTAAAATAAAAAATGCTGTGTTAAAGGAAAGCATCTTCATATCTTCAGAAATCTATTAAGTGAATCAGTCTAAATTTAGCTGCTGAAGCAGTGAATCTCACTAAATCATTCTCGGTGTCTCTCATTCCTTCCAGAACTATTAGCAGCAAAATAAAGGTCTGATTTCAATGGCACTTTGGCTGCACTAGAATTCTTGATCTGAAATCTATACTAAGTCTATAGAAAAACAATGGCAATCAGAACACTGGGATTAGGATTATGTTTATATTACTTTACAGAAGGAGGTTTGGTCTCAACCTCAAGAAAACAGCTAATTAAGGATGACATTTCCATATATTATCTGAAATGGGTTTGAATGTCTAGGACATTAAACAGCCATTTCCTAACAGAAACCCACAGTAGGCAGAATGGAAAAATAATTTCTGACAAATATTTCTGTAGTGATACTGCCATGGGACTACAAGTGGTAAGCAAAAGGGGTCAAATATCTCCAGGTTTCATCTGCTGCTGTCTAGAAAAAGAGGTAGCAACTCCAAGGTGTGAGAGTAAAGGGGAATGGTAGCAGATGGAAGGAGGATGATGTTACCTCATTGTCTAGTAATTTTTAACTTGGTGCAGAGAGTAAATGCAACTTGAAACTGAAAAGGAATTTTTAATTGATTATCACACAAAAAATAATTAGGATTTGATGAGCTGTTAGACTAAGCATCCATGTGCTCAACGCTCCCACACAGCACCCAGAAATTGTTTGCTGGCTAGACAGGAGGGGAAGGTTGTCCCTTGTGCTTTCTGGGGACAAGTTCTCCATCGTGGTAAGTTGCCATTGTCCCCCAGCTCTGTTGACACTGGTATCTATAATAATTTGACCCAAAGCTTCCTAACATCAAAAAGACTATCTTGTTTTTTCCACTAGTATTATATACATTTACAAGCTAGCATTTATCCTCTCAACAGTGCCTTGGGTTCCTGGGTTGGCAAAGGGGGAAGGTTACAGTAGGACTTATAGAGACAAGGAGAGATAAATGTGCAAGAACGGAATGTATATTGAGCCTCAAATATCTCTTGTCGGGTCTGTGTGAATTCAGTGAGAATTTGAAAACATCATGCTCAAAAGCAAATAATAACAAAAAAATTCATGAAGGTAATCAATTCCACCAAGAAGTCTGCATTACTGCTTCACCTTCCACTGGAAGACATTGCCTAGTTTGCAACTGAGCTGTACACAATGAGATCTTTTTTTCAGTTATAGCATTTCAAAATTATTAATAAACTTACATATTCTGCATATCTTCATGATTAAAGACATAAATGAAAAGGCTCATTGCAATGATCTCAGGTTAGCATATATACACTTTAAATAGAACACAGTTTTAAAAAGTTTGGTACAGCAGGCAGGAAGTATTCATGACAATTTATTTAGTTTAGAAAATGCCAAGTGCCTTGATTGTGACTTGCATGTTGCCTGACAGATAACAACCCTGTTCATCTACATGCTGAGAATAGTTTGACTGATGTGTCTCTTCTTTTTAAACTCAAATAGATGAAGGTTTTTTATGGGAGAGTCATGTTGTCTCTCTTTCCTTTTTTTTTCCTTTTCAAAATTATTTGGCAAGAAATACCTGAGCATATTTCATTATTTTTGTAAGATGTTTATCTGTACATTTATGCTTCCAGATTGTTATAGGACAGTGATACCTTAGATTTAAACAGGTTTAGATAGTTGTTTGCTGTTACCCTTAAGTCTCTGATATATGACACACTTCCTGATCAATTTATTGAAGGATGGGTAATCTAGACATTCATGTACAGTTCTAATTTCCTGCGAAAAAGAAGAAATGAGAGGATTTGTTTACATTCTGTGAAAGTCTTTTTCTAATAGTCAAAGTAAGTAAATTTTAAATTTTTTGTTTATTATCTTTCACATGAGAAAGAAATTATCCTTTATCACCTATATACATATCCTGCACCAGAAGACACTTAGACTTACTGATTGAAGAACCTTATTAAACAGAATTTGTATTTAATTTTATGTTGCTATATTCCAGGAAGCCTATGTGCCTATGGGGAAATTCAGTCCCTTTGCAGAGCCAAGCACAGCTTTTTCAGTGTTTTATTTAATTGTGCAGTACCTTGGAACCCTTTGAAATAAATTGCTTCCATTTTGACATACTGGTCTTCTCACTGGTGTCTATCTTTCTCTACCATCTCATTTACCAAAACGGAGAGAGTATCGATTTCCTCCAATTCTCTCCCTGACAGCATTCTGAAGTAGGAAAAGTATAAGTAGTTAATAAGAAAATTGTTCTCATTCCTGTAGAAGCATATGTACATTGCCCAATGTAGTTTTGCAATAATTTTAATTAAAGAAAGAGGCTCTCTAAAAATACCTTTGAACAGTACTTCATTCTTTATTTGCTGAACAAAACAAAATTGTTTCTAACTGAGTCCCAGACCCAAAGAATTAAGTCCATATTATTTCTGTTTATAAATCATTAGTCAAAACGATTTTCATCCAGTAAACCTCCTGATGTTAAGGGACAGAAACACGTACACTTTAGTCTCCTCCAGTTACCACTGCTCTTGATTGGCTCAACAGCTGCTAACTACTGAATACTCAATTTCATTGCAAAATTTGAAGTCCTTTATGTTGAAAAACTAATAAAGGATCATAAATATATAATTTTTCAGATTATGTTGAAATTCTGTGTCAGAATTATAGTCTCTTCTTTTCTCAGTAGGTTTCTAACTTATTTCCCTCTCTTCACACAAAGCAAAATAAAACAGTGCTTTGTTAATCTTTAAAGTTGCAGAAATATTGATGGCAGAGTTTTAAAATTTAAGCTTACTTTCCAGATATATCCAAGATTGTTCAATCAATGATGATTCAGAGACATCACAAATTTGCAGTTATATGGTAACATTTCCAGAAGGTTTATGATCCCATCATAATTTCTACACAGTTTCTACCTCAACATTGCATGATAGTTTGCTTTACTCCTTAAAGCCTTATGTTCCTTGCTTTCAGTCTTGCTTGTTATGAGCTTTATTATTCTCCCTAGGGTAGCACTAAGAATAGTTGGGTCCTGGTCACTTGAAAGATCTGTTAAAATCATAGTCAATTCCCACATCACCTGCAACAATCCCCCTTCCCATCTGCTCTGCTTCCTGCTGCTGCTGTTTGCTCTCTTACAGGACTAGACAGGTATTCTTAGCTGAGAAGGCAGTGACACATGAGAATTTCACAGTCTTGAGAGATGGGGAGATTCCTCCCTCTCAGCTTCTCATCGCAGCCCTTACCATTCTTTTTTTAGTGCCACCATCATCATGTGTTGGGTGGACATTGACAATCATGCACCTTTCCAAATAACTTTTACCCAAATAAGAGTGTGTCTGACTTTCTATTGCTGATTTGCATAATAAATAAAACCTGAACAAAACCTGTAGGGTACTTTCTGGACTATGAGCCATATGCATTACTGTACTCATTTCATACAGTAAAAATAAAACTATACTAATTAATTTTCATTCTATAAATCTGTAAAACCCTATTAAATATAAGTAAAGGCGGACTGGAAATAGGCAACTGCTCTTTCACATGGATATAGGTAGCATAGCTCCTACACACAGCCTGTGTCCAAGGCAGGGAGTATTATCAACAAGTGAGGGGAATGGTCTGGGAGTCAGAATACTGGTTTTCAAATTTCTGTGGCCAAGACATTTCTAGATGTCTATTTATAATGTAAGTATAATATTACTTATCTTTTCTACCTCCTTTACAAACCTTAGTTAACCCATATAGAACCGCAGAATCATAGAATAGTTTGAGATGGAAGGGACAGTACAGATCATCTAGTTCCAACCCTCCTTGCCCAGGGCAAGGACACCTTCCACTAGACCAGGTTGCCCAAAGTCTCATCCAATCTGGCCTTGGACACTTTCATGGATGGGGCATCCACCACTTCTCTGGGCAACCTGTTCAGTGCCTCACCACCCTCACAGCAGGAAATTTCTTCCTAATGTCTGATCTCAATCTACTCCCCTTCAATTTGAAGCCATTCCTATCACTATGTGTGTAATAAGTGTAAAGGTTCTTTGAAACACGTAAGTAGAATTCACTATATTCTATTATATTGTTAGTAATTTGTAATTGTGTTTTATTGCTACAATCATTTCTTCATCTCTGATTCCAAGTATGGTAGTTGAAAATGGCATATTTCTCACATAAGTCACTTTTGTTGCTCATGAGGTCTCTTGGATCTGTGTACTTACATAGTTCAAACAGGGGAAAACAGTAATGTTTTGACATTTTGGTTTTTTGAATGTGCTTTGGTATTAACTAGTAGCAGAAAGCTTCCTGTGTTAGGCAATAAAGCAAAGCTTTTTTTTCCATAAGTGGAATGTCATGTATTATCAAACTGAGTTCTCCCTTTTTCTAATAGTTTTCCCATGTGTTTATTTAAAGGGTCTTACTGAATCACAGCTTGGATATTTTGATCCAAATTTATTTTGGGCCTTTTATTACATTTGGTGAGCTGTAAATTTGGATCATTGTTAGTATTTATTAGTATGCTGCTCCAGTGGTATGTATGTGGAAGAGAATACTAAATATTTAAATTGTTTACATGACATTTAATAGAATAGTCATCACAGTTTAGTTAATAGAGCAGCTACGTTGTGATATTTCACTTATTAAAACATGGACTAAATCTCTCAGAAGCAAAACTTTGACATTTATTTTAATTACTTTGACATTTATTTTCATTCTTTGTTTATATTTTGAAATTTAACTCTGTAATTTAACATTCAGATGTCTTTTTTATAGATTAAGGAATAGATGTATTAAAATCCATATTCAAGTTACATTTTACACAAATACAGCTTGACATAGGAGTTAAACTCTGTACACTTTAGGAAGGGTTTACTTTCCCGCCATGCAAATCATGTTATAAAACAGGCTCAGGACTTATCTCCCAGATTTTGATGTTTTGTAATTTAGACTTTTTTGTCAAAATGCTATTGGATCTGTATGTTTTCCAGTAAATCCTTACAAATCTTCAACTCAAAATAGAAAAGTTTTACTTTTTTCATGCAGTTAAGAGTTACTCTGTAATAAAGTTTCCAATCACATTTAGCCCTTGTTGACCAGTACAGTATCACCCCCATTACAGAACATATTTAGATGGGTTATTTCTTAGTTTGGAAACAGTGTGGACACACGTTTTGGAGACTGCTCCCTTGACTGCTTACATTTACATTTTGCATATAGTTTTATTGGGGCTTTGGATTAAAATGGAGAAAACTTTCACAAAAGACGCAGTTATTGATCTGTGACAAAGGTGGTAGGGATCCTTGAAAAACTGTAACATCTAAATGCGTTTTTCAACCTTAATACAATTAAAAGAAATTGGAAATGAGAGAGAAATTAAAAGACAACAAGTCTGACAGCTGTATTTACAGAGAACAGCATAGACATACACTGCAATTCTTCCCTACTTATCGGAATGATGTCTCAGCTGGACTCTATACTGCGAGTTTTCTTCAAATGTCAGCCCTCTTTTTCAGGTTATTTGAAATCGTTTTTACTAGGATTCCTTTTCCCTTTTTTTCAGATACAAGTATTCAGTTCATCAGGAGAAATATGAATTAGTATCTGACAGAACATTCATGAGGACTAATCTCTTTCCCAGCTTCTTTACTCAAAAAGAGTAAGGAAGAGAAAAAGAGGCAGACAGACAGATTCTCCTTTGGAGAATCTCTCAAAAGAGGAGCTTAATTTAGACTCTGAACTTAAAAATAGACATTGTGAATAAGCCTTGTTTATCCACACCTGCTCCTTCTGAGTTTATAACACTGGCGAACTTTAAGGTCCCTGTAGATGAACTTTAAAGGTCCCTTACAACATAAACTATTCAACGGATCTTTTAAAAAAATAAAATAAAAAAAAAACTACTCTAAATAAAGGGAACAAAATACTAGCCCAAAAGAGGCACATTCAACTGTGTACTTAATAGCAATATAAGCACAGAAATAAACATGCACAATGAAATTATTTCTCATAAAATGAGAATTTAGTTTTTACTGTGATTCCCTCTTCAAGTAAATCAGGCCTGATCATTCTTTGCATGATTCATCAGCTCTGAAACTTCAGTCGGATTGATATACCATATTAGCTAGGGATACATAAGTTTGCTGTAGTCCCCATGGACTAATGGAGCTAAATCCCTACCTTACTCTTTGTTCAGTTTACAGGAGTACATCTGCTTCTTGCTAAGTGATATAGATTGTTTTTATATAGTAGTGACACTAATTAATCCAATATGTTTAGAAAATAATTGAATTTCCCCACTGACATGAAAACCTAGGAAGAATTTTTTTCAGTAGTTAAAGGTTTAGAAAGAGATAAGTTTATAAAATTCATCAAATAAATCTGCAAAAAGAAAGAACTTCTCACTGGATTAGTCAACTTCTTGTCATTCAATAATCATGATGAGAGCTTTTGTTTTAGTACCCTTAGCTAGTGAGAGGATTACATGTCTTCATTTTCCTTTGTTTTAATTTCCCATGATTGTGATACACTGTTAATTTGCCTATTAACAATCATAACTGCTACATTGTAAAAGGACTAACTAGTGATTGTAGGATAAAAAGAAGTCTTCAATCATTTACCTTTACTTCTTGCTTTCATCCACTTTCCTTGACAGTTATACAACTCAGGCTTGTACTCTATGAGATTACTTCTCCATACCAGTAATCTAGTTAGTAGAAGCACAACTAGACAGATAATGCTCATTAGATACTAAAATTGAATATCCCCCATTCCTTACCCTTGCATTTTGAGGATAAGTATTTGAACCTTCCCTATGTCTTTAAGATGAGTCCTGTTTCAGGCTTGCCACGTTGCCCGTTGTTTTACTGGGAGAATTACGTAGCCATACGGAAGCACCTTTGCTCAGTGATTGGTCTATTGAAACCTCTCTGGACAGCTTAACAGTCTGTACATGTACAGTGAAGTGACATCTCCCACCTGACACCTCATCTGAACACCAGCAATGGTTTTCTGAAGAACCATAACACATAGGCTGCACTTCCAGATCAGCCTACAGCTGGGAATGGTGCAGGGGTTGGCAGTGGGCTCATCATAGGGCTGTCTGCCCCTGAACCTGGCAAGTGGGGTTTCCTGGCACCATGTCTAAAGGGAAAGACCTACTCTGCCATCATCAGCCATTTATTATACAGACTCAGGTTCTGCACCTCTGCCCAAACTAGGACATTATTTAACCAGGAGGGAATGTGAAGAACCAAAAGCAGAACATCTTTTAAGAATAATACACTGATTAGTCTATCCTTTTGTGAAAGATGCGTAGAGAGGAGGAATGTTGGACTATCAGTTTATCATCCAGAAAAGGACTTGACTGGGGTCAAGCCATGTAAAGGGCAGAAAGGACCAATTTTGCTATCTAAACCCTACTACAGTTAACTAAAATGATTGATTAGGTTGTTTGGGTTTTAGGATAGACTCCTGTTGGCTTGAGCTCAGTTGTTTAACCCATTTCCTGTGAATAAGTAAGATATGCTCTTCCTTAAGCATCTGAACTATGCAATTTGCTATTCTAGAGGGTTGTGTGCTGATCTAAGCTGCATATTTCATAGTTTTTAGGATCTGATTCTCCTCCCTTGTTGACAATGCCTGGTCCTCAGTTACAGAAGCAAACTTCAGGAAACAGACAGCATGGGACAATATGTTTGCATTCAGCTTTACTTGCCAACCAGCATGACAGAATTAAGAACTGATGATGAAGGTCACTGCATGGTTACAGCACAAATAAATTTATGCCTGAATAGTTCTCACCAAGATCAAGTTTATTATGAATCCAGATTTGATACTTATATCAATGTTGGTCACCTATATTATTCTGCAGCAGGCAGAATACAGAAAAAAACTAGGCTAGAAATGCAAGTGCTTCTAGCATGTGTCACTCCTCTTTGTAGTGGATTTCTCCTAATTTTCTACTTCAGTTTTCTTCTGGTACACTCAGCACCACTCACTAACCAGGGGCTGGTACATAAGGATGCAACAGGTATTAATTTTAACCTGATATTCTTGTTGCAGAGAAAACGTAATCCATGAGGATTTTCTTGTACTGTGGTAGCTCAGATACTGATGCACTAAGGTGAGGTTTTAACTTCACTAAAGTGGTCATCACAAAGAGGTGTTTCAGGAGAGAAGTTAGCTTCAAAGAGGTGTTTGATGGAAGCCATGACAGGCAATGACAGGCAATGATCAGCTAGCAGTAGGGAACATAAAATAACAAGTTAGAACCGAGTCTTGCAACAAGGTAGTGCAGTCACAGTCAATAGAGCTTTATGGAGTTCTTGCAAAACACAACAGGGAATAAGGGCCAGGGGACAGAAAAAAACACACACAAAAAAAAAAGGAATAGAAAAAGGTGAACTACATAAGAAAACAATTGGCCAAACCCAGTGCAGACAGATATGTCATCAGGGAATAAAATATTAAAAATAATATCTGTTTTCCTCTTTTTCAAGAAGAATTCTTAAAACACAAAAAAGTGCTATTTTACACAATGTTTCACAGAGAGGCTGTGTTCAGGTCAGTCCCTTTTCTCTTGCATGCAGTCGTCTGATAATCATCTGTTACAAATGCTCCACGGCATATGGTATTCCCAAAAATGTTGTTTCAGATCCAATAAAGAAAGCCACTTACAGTTCTTGAAATGCCATTCCAGACAAAGCAACTCCAACTCAGTAGTTCATAAACCATCAAAGGCTGCTTATTTGCAAACAATAACTGGGAATTATTATTTCCTTGCATGCAATCCTTGTGCAATATTATTATTCTAATAACTGGTCTAATATTATCCCAGTTTGCAAAAGGACTGCACTGAAAAGATTTTGATAGCAATGTAACTTCTTTTACTAGGAATGTAAGTGGATCCTAGGACTAATGTTGGAACTAGTAATTTAATTGCTTTAATTCCTGTTCTGATGCGTCTGGAATTCTTCAGTAGTCATATACTTTTTTGGCTGGAGGGACACTGGTGCCCATTCTAATTTTGCATTTCAAATGTGAGATGTCTGCCATTTTTTATCATGTGCAGAAAAATGCACAGGTTCCACTGTATTTAGAGAAAGGACTATAACATCTGTTTGTATTATGAAGTCTGGTGACTACCAAATGCTGAGCTAAGCTTTATATTTTCCCCAAGGCATTCCTTTCCAGTAAGCATCCTCATCTTCACACAACTTATTTTTTCAGGAAAGGGAATCTTCCCTCGTGCTTTCTTCAGAAATCTAGTTTTGACAATGTTAGAGGCAGCTGGAAAGCTTGAACAAATTGTTCCACGTTTATCTTATCTTTAAGTAAACTTGTTTTTAAAACCACAACCCAGTCAAATCATTACCCTCCAGTGACTTGTATTCCCTGTGAAGCAGCTATTTTTATATGAACTCACTACTGAATCAGAAACACAAACTCCTGTTTTATTTAACGCATGTGATTTTTCAAAGTGTTTCACATTAGAAAATTCTGCCTACTCCCCAAGCATAGAAGAAGGGAGATGTGGTATTTTCAGAAGCCACCTAGAGCATCAGGATGCCAAGTTTCCATTAATTTTAATGGAAATTTGGCACCCTCACCCTTCAGGCATGTTTGAACATTTTCTCTTTACAATACACACTGCAGAAAACTTTTGGGAGTTTTTTTTCATAAACCACAATAATTTTATTATTTCTCACTTTATTGATGTCGCTTAGAAAGCAAAGAATATCTTTTTCAGACTGCAAAGATAAAATCATATAGAGGAGCGTATTTACTGGAAATTATTGTGTTCATAAGATTTTGAAAAAATATGGATGTTTCCTAGACACACTTTCCTTGATTTGGAAGTGTCTCTTGTCTTAGAGCAGAAGACAGATGAGTAAAAGCACTCCAGGTTGCCATCACTATCCTCTCCATATTTTCACATGGTCTGTGAGCACTGTACTCCACACAATGGAAGGATTTGATCCAGTGCCTTCCCAGATCCCAAAACTGTATTCAGTATTTGACTTCTTTCATGAAAAAAAATTCTTCTCTGAGAAATTTTGACTAATTGAAGTTAATATTATTGCACTAAAAATTTTTTGTTGTGACAAATCAAGTTTCTTTAGAGATATAAAAATGGCACAGTAATTCACATTGTTTCTTAGAAAGAGTGGGAATGTCCTGTATGGCTCAGAAATAGAGGAAGTATATTGAGGGCAGTAAAATTTGCTCAGCCCACATACAGACACCGAGATGCCCAGGATAAACATGCATTGCAATGAGCTTGTTCCTTTCTTGGTTCTTCTGCAAAGGAGTATTAATGCTCTGGGTGGAAAGGGGAGTGTGGAATGAGCCTTCTATCAACCAAAATAAACCTTTATTCGTGGCTGGATTTAAGGGCAGCTGCTCTGGTTTGGCTCTGTTTTAGCTAACAGTGTGTTATATATGTCAGATCTTGTAAAAAGCTTCAGTAAGAGCTAGGAGAGCTGCCAATAAAACCAAGTGAAATTTACAGCTTTTTCCAAAGTGATACTGTTAGACTGACCTACACAACTTGCAGCTCTCCTTTATCTCTTGGTCTGATTTCAATATTGCGTCTTGACGGACCAAATTTAGTGTTTCCTGTCACTGCGTTCACACAGTTCAGTATATACTTAGGATGAAATGTGAACTGTGGTTTTCATACCATAAATGGCTCTTAGTTCATTACCATCGATCACACAACATGTTGTTCTGCTGAGTCAGTGTACCTAAGGGAAACATCCCTTTCAAGATGATACATGCAAGATGGGAGAATTTTCATCTCACAGATTTAGGAGAGGAAAAGACTTCATCAACCAGAACCCCGGGCAAGTTCAGTGACAATTTAACAGAAGCATTGCCCCACTGGCCATTTGGCTATCAGTCTCCATTCAGTTAAAACTCTTGGGCACACCTGGGCTTAAAAAAAAAAAGGCCAGCTGACTGCAGAAAAAAAACCCAAAAACCACAAACAAAATTGAAACCAAAAACTACACCAAAAACAAACAAATAAACAAACAAAAACCCTAAAACCACACACACAAAAAACCCCAAAACAAAAGAAAAAGAAACAAAAAAACCCTTTCCCTTCATTCAGTTTTTCACTGGGAAGGCTTTCATTTCACTGTATTCATTTTCACATTAACTGAATGAGTCCATGCTCCTGGGTCCTGCAAGATTCATATGGTATCCTTTACGTTGATGAGTTGATGACATTGTATACAATGTCTGTTTGCCAGCAAACTTTTGGGAAGAGTACAGACAGTAGGGATCAGGTTACATTATTTAGTAGAAAGCAAAACAGTAAATTGAAGCAAATTTCTGGCAGGCTGTAAGAGAATGAAGCAGATTGGTTAAAAGGTGTGGAGATAGAAATAAAGTGATGAGAAAACACAAACTAAGATCATTGCAAATAATCTCCTTGATAAAAATGATAGCAAACTTGCCTCTACCATGATCTTTCTCTATTCTGTCCATACTAAAAGTCCATTGTTCTTTTACTCCAGAGCATAATTATCCTGGGGAAGTCTAAACTCAGCAAATGAGAATGTTCCCTGACTGCCAGGCGTGGGTGAGCACTTCAGCAGTGCCCTGGATGGATTCATGTCAGGAAGTGATGTGGGCATAGAGAATCCACCCTGTCCATGTCAGCTTCTGCTAGAAAGAAACTTGGGCTCATAGCAAGAGGCCTGTGATGCACTTCTGTAAGTTTGCCAGGTGGGATAAGAAAGGGACTGCCGGGCACACTGCAGAGCAGACCTGCCTTCCATGTGGACATAGGCAGAGTATTACTCTCTCCATTTGCTCCCAGCGTTCTGCCCAGATTTAGAGAATTTGATTAAAAGTAAAGTAATAATCCTTATAATGAGGTACTATATTCTGATGAAAGTACTCTTATGACAACCACAACCCTTAGATGCAACAGAATTTAACAAAGGTCAGAAAAGTATGTTGCATACTTAATTGGTTGAATAATTCCTCCTTTTTATTCTTTGTTGACTGCTTTTTAAGTCCTCTAGTGAGAGTGCTGAATAAAAGGACAAGAAATTGTGACAAATTAAAAAGCAAAGAGGTTGTGATCCAAGAACAGTCACTGAATGAGAGGAGCAGACCCAGCTGGTCATCATTGTCACAGCTTCACTGAGCTTCATGGAGGTATGAAGAGCTTGCTCAAGCCATTAATTAAATGAGTGATGAAAACATCTAGTAATTATTGTTAATAGAGTAATCTTATAGAAAAGTGTAAATCCAATACAATGGTAGCTGTTGATAAAATTAATAAAGGTCAGAATTTTAAAGTGTCTGATTTATTAAGATAAGGATGACAACTGTTATTCTCTGAGCAAAATAAGACTTGTGAGACAAAATATGCAGAATCAAAACGAATATCCAGAGTAGAAAGGTAATACTATCTCTCTGTAGCATAAGCACACTGAAAATGCATGTGAAGTTAAAGATGTTGCACGTCAGAATGACAGAAGACTCACACAAAGGCATACCCAGAAGCTAGAAATATGTAGAGAAAATAGGATAGACAGCTGTGATTTGTAGATTTTTAATTTTTACTTATTCCCCATCCTACATGAACACAATCAGAAAAATAATATACCATTAAGTAAAGAAGAAATGCATTAAACACCTCATTCCAACTCAATATGCTTTTGCTTGCTTCTGCAACTGCCCTACAACTGTTCCTCAGCCTGTTTTCAATCAGGTCTAAGTCAGTTTGAATTGGAAATGAAATGTAACAAGATATAGAAATGTTTCTAAAAATATTTAGCCTTGGACACAGGAAAATACTGAGTTCATTCTCTTAATTCAAAATTATGTTTTTAAACTATAAATTACCATCAGCTGTGTCACTTCTTTATAATGTATTTTGTTCATTTCTTGAAGTTTTGGCTTTCTGGAAGGTAAAAACAGGTGGTGCTTTTAACTTTTTTATTTTCCTCATTCAAGATGTTTCTTAGAAGACATATCTCTTCAGTGTAATCCCTCTCTTGCACTCTGTCTTCCCTCTCAAAAGCTAACACAGCAGGCCCTATCCCCCTTCCACTTCTGGCCAGGGACTAAAGGAAAAAACAGCTTCTCTGAAACTAGGGCCTTCTTGATTTATTCAAAGGACTTCCATGATCAGAGAAATCTATTTAAATAAAACATACTGCGTATGTCATCATAAACCTTTTTGTCTCTTGGAAATTAAGACAGGCTCCACTCAAAATAGCTCTTCTTCACTGAACAGCAAGGTACTTACAAACTCAGTGTAGTTTCCCCCTCTGTTAGGATCTCCCTCTCAAAGGTTAGTTTACATAGCTAAAAAATATGGGTTTTCTTTTCTTATCTCAGCATTCAGAACTATGTCAAAAAGTTACTGGGCTGTCACTTGGAAGATAACTCTCCGTGACTTGCAAGAAAAGCTGTGAATGTCCTATCCCTGGAAATGTTCAAGACCAGGCTGAATGACGCTTTGAGCAACCTGGTCTAGTGGAAGGGGTCCGTGGCCATGGCAGGGGGTTGGAACGAGATGATCTGTAAGGTCCCTTTCAACTCAAAGCATTCTGTGATTCTACAGCTTCAGCACATAGCCCCTTAAGTTTTTGATGGACTATGCCTTACATCTATAGTGTGTTCCTTTTCTGCTTATTTCTCTAGAGACTCTTATTAAAAAGCACATGAATATTCTCTTTTTTCTGGACATTAACATAAGTAGACATAGCTCAGAATGTTCATCTTTACAAACTATTCATGTATTTACAAAGAAAGTTGCAGTTTAAGCCTACAATCTCATCACTTTTGTTCTGCAGTCCTCAGCTTGGTAAAGATTTAGACACACATTTAACATCAGCAATTGGGAGCCATCATGTACTATAATGCACTTACTAGCAACCTACGGCACTTTAAAAATACCGAAAATATTAAAACACTTTCCAAAATTGTTGCTATATGCTGCATGCTACTTGGAAATAAAGATACTCAACTTCCGTTGGCTTTGGCAGAGACACCAATAATGGCTTCAGATTCCACAACAGTATGTTGCATAGAACATTCCTGTTCTTAATCCTTGTGCCAATTTTTAGTGTTGAAGTTAGTTAGTGATTAGAAGTAGTAGTCAAGGGGACCTGATAAATCCTTTTCACCAAAGAGATTTGAAAAAAAGTCTCTCGGCTGAATCACACAGCTGACAAGGACTCCTTTGCACAGACTAAAAAACATTGATTTGCTCAGTCACAAATTCTATCTGATGAGCTACGCTGAATTAACTATTAGAAATTTTGAAAAGTTGGATGAAGTCTATGGAGAAATTGTTCCTCTTTCCAAATAAGTTTCCCATATCCACCAATGACTTGAATACATTGAAAATCACTCCAAACGCTGAATGGCTGACATCATTCCTCTGCCAAAAACTCACAAAGTATTTTTGGCTTGATATTGATTTATATACATTAAGGAAAACATTGACCTAGAAAATGATTGTGGTACAGTGAATTAAAAATACAAAAGTTCTTCAAACACTCCCCATCTTCTGTCTGGATTACCTGATAGGTGTTGCAAAGATCCTGAGAGAAGAGGGAAAAAAGGTAGGAAACACGAAATATAAGAGTAATTTCTTCAGCAAAAAATATTTCCTTGGAATCTCAGTCTAAGATCCAACTTTCTACAAATATATAGCATACAGTGTTAGATAAAACATGCATGTGCCAAAGATTAATTTACACCCTTATTAGCACTTTCATTAGAAACAGTTCTATCCAAACTATTTAGCTAAACACATTACATATTAAAGAGCTGTAAGAATTTTGGGAAGCTCAACATGTCACAAGAAGTGATAGAAGGCAAGTTTTCCTCTAAAATAATATATAAATTCACTGCCTCAGTGTGTTCTACATCACCTTCAGCTTCCAAAATGTGAAAAAAAGTTAACAATAATTTGTAGTCCCCAAAGAATTTATGGGCTTTTCTATATGAGAAGGCATGAGAGAGATTGGATTAGAAGTAGTGTGCAGAGCTAACTAGTTCCTGATGAGGACTGCAAGAATATTTTGTCAGTGTCTGTACAGATGTGCTCTAAAAAACCAAAACCTTAAAGATACTCTCAACGTACTACAGTACTGCTATTCAAAGGAATGAATAACAGAAATTTAAAACACCTCTAGAATCATTTAGTATGTCTATGTGCTTGATCTACAGGCAACAGTCCAAGGGTGTTTAAACAGGCAATGTACTGAAAAGAATCCAAGTCAAAGCTGGAAGAACATTGTAAGCAAAAAAGGGTGATCATAACACGTAGTTATATTAACACAGATCCTCCCAATTAACCAACTCTCTCAATTTAGTCCAGTGTTTCATGGCAATATCAAAATTTTCCTTTTCTCAAGACAATAAGAATATTTAAAATTTTGCCTTCTGATTTTAGCTGCTTTTTATTTGTTAATTATGTAACTTAATAAATGTAAAATTCTATTAACTGTTAATTTTCTTCCAGTCTTGAATATCATTATGAGTGTAGTTGCCAACTACAACATAATAGTCAATATTGTTTGTGAAACCTATTATGTACTTTTATTATTTGTTTCCTGCTTGTGTTTTATATACTGCTAAAATTTGAAATTGTCATTAAAGAGATAAACTTTAAAAGATGACAGACACATTCCTTGAAAAGCCAGAAGAAACAAGTAATATCATTTTTAGATAATAATTTCAATAAATTCAGCATCAGATATCAAGTAAACAGTATCTTTTATCACAGTAGAGCCACAGAGAATTTTTGATCAGTTTAAAACCAACTGAACAGCTGCTATCTTCAGATTTTTATTCTGAATTTAACATTCACTCAGTCCTAATCCAGTACAACATTTTAAAGTGTTGCACAAACGTCTTTCCTCCTTGTAACTGAGAATACCTTTCCATGTTATTCTTTTTTTTTTTTTCATATGGAGATCTGATACAATTTAAAGCATCAC
The DNA here is from genome assembly GCA_035041135.1 of Platyrinchus mystaceus. Lineage (NCBI taxonomy): Eukaryota > Metazoa > Chordata > Aves > Passeriformes > Tyrannidae > Platyrinchus > Platyrinchus mystaceus. The sequence goes on along the minus strand of JAWWLV010000121.1, from coordinate 83,921,717 downwards.
ATGAACCAAAGTAACTTTACTGTATCTGTCAGCTGGTTGTAATTTCATTCCCTCCATAACACAGCATATGCTTACTGTTCTGTATTTCCCACTTTTGCTGTGCACCAGTGGGAATTCATGTGTAAAGTACTCCACGTAGCATCAGAGATACAGCTTTGTTGAGGGTGTGAATGGCCACTGGCCATGCCAAAGACTGCCTGAAGTCAGCAGAATTTTTGTATGATCTATTTAATCATAGATAGCTTTAAATTTGCTTTAAAGTAAATACTTTTAAAACCTAGCCTAGATGGTACTCTATAGTGTATACATTTTTGAAGTGTCCTAAATTTCAGAAAAGGATTTTTTAAGGTCTCTGTAAGGTTCTTGGTGCATTCTGATGTAATGTAATCTTTTTATATTTTCAAAGCAAAATTTTCAAAACAGGAAAGATAAATTGTTTCACAAAATATTCAGGAAAAATGTTCCCTTTCTATGAAGACTTTATTTTTAGCAATATTTTCATGAATGAAGTAACAAATAATCTCAGGAAAATTTCTTTGCTGTCACACAAAACCAGTTTCTCTGACATATCCACATAAATTTTCTGTAAATGTGTGTATTTTTTGTTAAATTTGCAATAGGAACTTTCTATATTTGGAATAAGAATGTAGAATAAGAAATAGAATAAGAAAAAACCCTATTTTTTCTTTATGCTGATCAACCTACCACTTTTGAGAAGTTTTTCTCACTGGAAAATACTTCTAATGCTGTCCAAGGTCAAAAAGAAACTGTCATTTGTTTTGCAGGCTGTGTGAAAGGGATCTGCTATTTCAGTTTAATTCCCAGTCAACAAATGTCCAATACAGCTGTCATTAATCAGCATTCTTGTTGGCAGCCTCTGCAGACAGGGCAAAGGGTAATGCACATGGAAGCTGACCTATTTTATGACTTTATTAGTAATTCTTCAGAGCAGGCTTCTCAGTGTGAGGAAGTGAACTTACTTCTCAGTGCTGTTGCTGGGGCTGTAGGCTTCCTTTGGATAAATAAACTTGGTTTCCAAAGCTCCCAGTCTGGCATCTTTCATACATGCTAAAACCTGGTGAAAAAGGAAATATTCATACAACTAGTGAAAGATGCACTGTTTGAAACAAAGCATATTACCATTCACACTTTCCAGAAATCTATTTGCTAATTAACAATTCCTGTTTCTTTTTCCAATAATATTGTCATGTAGATATAGACATTTTCTTCCAAAACTCATTATTCTGTTATTTATCTGTCTCTAATTTCTAACACTCATAGCCAAGCTAATTTTCCAGGCAACATTTATTGAGCTTGATAAACACCAGACATCTTTGTGGGCTAACCCATAATAAAGTACCACTTCCTATCTATGATACCTGATATGCCCATTAATTTTCTACATTCACTTTTCTGTAACTGGTAAAGTTTTCAGTACCACTGATGACCTTGTTTATAGAAAAAGCAACCTATACTCCCTTCTGCAACAAGCAGTTTGCTAGCTGTGCTCCAACCAACAGCACAATGTTTAGGGGAGGATAAAAGAGAGAAAAGAAATGTTAACTTTTGGGGTTGTAAATACAAATTGCAATCATGGTATTACAGAATATTGATCTTTTGTCTTATAAACTGAGCTAGCTTAGTATTGAAAAACACAGAATATGTAAACCGAGGGAGGTTAATTACAACACACAGTGATGTCATTTCTTCTGTGCATAGTTGTAGTTTAAACTGTGACACTATTGTTTTGCTTGTAACAAAAATCCTAAACTGAACACAAAACACTACTTATTTACCAAGCAGATGCTGATATTGCAGTCTAGAAACAAAAAATCAATTTACTGAATGCGAAGAACTATATTTATTTACTGTATTTCTATTTGTTTGATGAACCTGAAGGACTCACATTCCATGATTAAAAGGCATATAAAGCAGTAAAAATATGAGATAGGCGTTGCGCAAAAGAATGTTTCGTGTTCTGTTCTAATCCAATTTTCTAACTTTAAATACAATTTTTGAACTTAAAAGAATTTGTTTCCATTTCCCTTTACAAAAGGTTCGTTTCCATCTTTGTAAGCTTTAAGTTCATAAGAATATTTTTGCCTTAAATCAGCTTCTGAATTGGACATATTCATTTTCCTTTTACTCACCAAGCAGACAAATATAAAATGCTCCAAGTTTCTATTAAAAGCATTTTTTTTCTGTTTATAATATAGTTGTACAGCTTTTAGCACTCATGTATGCTTTGGACCATCAAGACTGTTTTTCATTGCTCTAAATGTGCTTGTTTATTTACCCTTCAAAGAGTTTGACATTTGATGTGTTGAATTTTCTCTTCAGAAAAACATTAAAGGGAAATTACTCACAGTACATTGCTCTTGCTATTTTTCCCTCATAAAGCAGATTTTCATACATAGCAGACCTCTTGACAAGGTGAGGTCTATTAAGTGCAGTTCACAGTTAGATCTGTTTAACCATTTTCCTACTACATGGCAATATTCAAGGACACAGTAACTGATCACTGGTCACCTACTCGGGTATCTCCTAAATTTATCTTTTAAGACTGTTTTATTTGAATGCCACATAAGCTCATGTTTTTAGCTTACAATGAATCACCAGTCAGGACAACATGTCAAACCAGCTGAAATAAGCTTGATAACCTTTTCCAGCTGTAATGGATGAGTGGCATATATGCCAAATCACAGCAGTTGTGATTTTTACTCCTTGATAAACACAGAACTTTTACAACTGTTTTATCAGGTTGCATGAAAGTTATGAAAACAACCAAACAAAAATCCTTCATTGTATAAATAGAGATGAAACAATGAAGCATCTCATATGAGCACTCTCAACCCATAAGATTTTATGTGCGTTCATTATGAGAATTTATATGTTGCAAACTGGTCATTTTTCCTGTAATATACCTATTAAGATTCACAAAAGTATCATTCAGAGTCACTGAACATTTACATAAATGCCCCTTGTCTTTCTGTCTGTCTCACTTTTTCCTTCAAAGCTAAGCAATTACATAGTGTTCCATGGCAACATCAAGTTGCCATAATTATAGACAGATGTTGCAGAGGAGACAGTGACACAATTAGACAGGAAAAGGGATGACACCAACATTTTAAAAGAAAAAATTTCAGGCACCCCATCTAAGTCTGCCATTTACTCTTCATACTTTGAACTACTTGAGGGTTTTTTCTCATGTTTTTCTCAAACTTTCTGGTTGCTTTACTTTACAAGTTTTCTTCACATCCATGCTTCTGCCCCAAATATGGTTTTCAAGAAAGAAAGCAGTCTAACCTTTTCTCTCAAAGTAGTGTTTTCCAGGGATGATTAATGCAAAATCTTTTCCCATTGCAGAAGTGCAGCCCAGGACCCTCTTCTTTTCTATTGCTGATATATTATATATTGCTGGAATATTATTCTTATTCCTATTGCATTAATTATCTGGGGGTTTTTGGATAAACAGAGTTGTCCAGAATTTTAGATGCATAATCACTGACATCTTCTTGAAAATGTATCCTATATTTGAAGCTACCAGAGGTCTTGCCTACACAATAAGTTACACAGCTTAATCTACAGTACCATGTAAAATAGTTTTACTCATATCCATCTACCTGCAAGCCAGACTCAGATTCCTCCTGCCTACATTTCCAATTCTTGCATGTGATGAATAAATTTCTGGTGATGTTGATCTCTCCCCAGTGGTTTAAGATAGTAATTAGACATCTATCTATCTCTCCAAGTCTTTCCTTTAACTTGCAAAAGCAAGACAAGATGAATTCAAACATCTCATTAGTTTGAGATCAATTTATTTCCACCAAATTTACATCAGCTTCTAAAATTAATTATGTGTCCTTATGAAGCAGTTTGTACCAGATTTGTAAAAACATTAAAAAATAATACACATCATTGTAGCTCTACTGACCAACAAAGCCAACCTGAAAATATTTTTTAACACATTTAAGAGAAACAAAATTTAGTGATAAGGAAAGAGTTATTCATGTCATTCTGCTACAACACATTGACTGCATTCTAACCCTAGTGATTTGAATATTACAATAAAAACCCAAGTCTTTTTCTAAGGTGTTGAAATACGTTCTCCCTCACTGAAAGATGTCATTATTTGATAAAATAGACATCTGCTTATTTTTTACATTGTTCCTCTTATTTAAAAGTAAAGCTACCCCAGTAATTTAAAGTATTTGCTTTTTAAGTAAACTCTCCTGCTGTTCATCTGAAAAGGTTCAGGTTATAGAGGAAAGTATCCTAATCTCACACTTATATTACCAGAGCTGATG
>JAWWLV010000121.1:83905249-83917310 GCA_035041135.1 Platyrinchus mystaceus | reverse complement strand
TCCTGCTGTTCATCTGAAAAGGTTCAGGTTATAGAGGAAAGTATCCTAATCTCACACTTATATTACCAGAGCTGATGACATGACTGACAATAGGACCAGGATAACTTGAGATCTAGACATTCTTTCTGAGTCATCAGCAGTGGAGTTGTCATACCTGCATGACTCAATAATCAGCTTAGCAAAGCTGAATTTTATGAATTTTATAAATTTTATGAAACAGAAATCGTCAGACTTCTAATCTCCTTGAGAATTGAGGCAGTAATTCAATGTCTTGTTACAAATTAGTAGTTATTTAGCGTCGTAACACTAAACACTGATGGTTATTCAGCTCATTCAAAACACCAATGCTTCTGCTAGTGACAGGGAGACCACAGCATCATGATCTGAATGCACTTTGGTGAAAACTAATAAAGCAGTACTTACTTCAGGTTTAGGAGTGAAACATACTACAGAAACATCCACATGGCTTACTGGAAACAGTATGAAGTAAGTACTACAGTGAAATAATGGAGTTACCCAGCCTGTTGGAAATTAGACACATTAATTTCCTGCAATTTATAGTAATATCTTGCAGATATGCCAATCAATCTATATTTCTGTCAGGTCTCATAAATTCAGCAGAGTTGGGTCTGCTTAGCAACAGAATCAGAAATCTCAAGAGAGTACCATGTGTACAGCATGAAGCAATGCTGGCAAGTCAGACAATGATTCTTTTCTCTTTTAATCTATAATGGCACAAGCTCTCTCAGTGTGAAATGTACCATCATGCTGAGCTCTCTCTAAAGGAGAGAGATTTTAATTCAAATAAGTAAATTCTGTTTTCTTGGCTCAGTTTCAACTGGATATAATATTTTTAATTCACATAATCTGAAGAACTGCTGTGAAGTGCTGGAGCATATTCTGAAGTGATTGCAGTGCTTCACCCAGAGGTGGCCTGAATATCTGCAGACACTCTGCATTTGGTGAATTACCTACATTTTTGCAAAAATGGACGAGATAAAACTGCATACCATTTTACTGATACAATCTTATACTGAGTGCAGACATGAGCCTTTGCTATTGAATTAGTTACCTCCACAATGTTCCCTCAACAATTGAGTTGTTCAAATCAAATTTTTTCTCCACTGCTACCTTAGCAAGATCTGTTTGGTATTGATACTGCCTATACTATACTGTTATATACCTTCGACCACACAATTCCTAAAAAATATGGCTGCACTATGAATAACAGGATCGCCTTTTCTGTAGACAATTTTAAATCACAAGGTTTTTGGTGGGCAGCCAAAAACTTAAAACATGACATCATGCTTCACATCTGGATATCAAGAAATGTCAACATTGTCTTACAGAACTGTGACAGATTATTTTTCTAGAGGGGACCTTTTCCTTCATTAAGAAGGAAGTAGAGAAAGGAAAAGGTAAGTACACAAAGAGTCAGAACTGGTATATAATTTCTTTTCATCTTTCACAGAAGGAATTGTTATTTCAGCTCTCTATGGTGTCAGCAGAGAGGCTACCTTGCATTCACATCTGGCCCAGTCATTAGTCCAGTTGGGATATTATGGACAGTTGGATGTCCACACTGCTGTGTTTTAACCCCTATAGACAGCTAAGCCACACATAACCACTCACTTACTCCCTCCCCGGTGAGGTGGAGGAGAGAATCAGAAAGGTAAAAAAAAGTGCAAAAACTCATGGTCTAAGATAAAGGCAGACCACAAAAATAAAGCAAAAGTGACACATATGAGCAAAGCAAAATAAGGAATTCATTCACTGCTTCTTATGGGTAGGCAGGTGTTTGACCATCTTCAGGAAAACACAGCTCCATCACACATAATGATTACTTGGGAAGACAAATGCCAGAACTTTAAACATTCACCTTTCCTGCTCATCCTCTTTCTGAGCCTTTATTGCTGAACATGACACCATATGGTATGGAATATCCCTTTAGTCAGTTGGGGGGTCCCCTCCCAACAGTTTTTTCACCCTCGCCTACTCACTTGTTGGCTGGAGTGAGAAGCATAAAAGTCCTTTTCACTAAGACCTGCTCAGCAATAATGAAAACATCTCTGTATTATCAGCATTGTTTTCAGAAAACATCTGAAACATAGCCCAATACTGGCTACTATGAAGCAAATTAACTCTCAGCCAAAATGAATACACACATTTAAGGAAAAGTGTTGATATGTACAGTTATTCAGGGAAAAGACAGAAGAATGCCTGGAGGATTGGGAATTATCTTTTACAGTTAAAAATTTGAAGAGATCAATATAAATAATTTAAGAGAAATTTAGTATCCCAGTTACAGTCATAAAAGTATTGATATGGAAAAACATTTTCAATAGAGGATTCTTTGTAACAGAAAGCTGCAGCACCAGAGCAGTCCTTGGATTTTAAAGTTAAACAAATTCAACTTAGGGAAAAATTGAAGGCTTGTTTGATGGACCCTTTTTTTTTTTTTTAAGCTAATTTATTGGAGTAATATTTTGCTAACAATTCTAAATGGCTTTGTGGATATATATCTGAGAACCATGTTCTAGTTCAAAGTAGAGAAGGCTTTTGGCTTAAGTGATGTAGCAGGTCAGATTAAATTATCAAAGTGATGTCTTTTGGCATCCTGGAAATGGTATCTTTGATTCAATGTTTCAAAAGTGTCTAATAGCAATATTAAGAAAATATGAAAATCTAAGCTTTACTTACCTGCAACTTTACAATCCAGAGCCAAAGAATGTGTGGCTGTGACCCTTCTATGCCTTGTCCATGAGCCAGAGGCAGACATGAACACCTGCACAGCACATATTTTTGGATTATTTATTTAATAATGTGTGATAATCCAAAAAGACCTTCACATAGACAGTATTACCTAACAGGAGACCAACAGTATTTCTGCTTATTTTGAAAAGAATTCAAAATAGCAACCACAAGCCACAATGCAAAACTAGATCAGGAAACAAAACAGAAAGGAAATAACATATTTTAAATGCAATAACAAAAGTCATATTCCATTTTTCTGATCTACTTAGACTGCACGTGAAACCAAAAGGGATATGAAGCTTTCAAATGCATTATATTCTGTACTGGAGTTTTATATCTAAAACAAAGATGCAGCTTTTTGTAACAGTAGTGACAGCAATAAAAACTGCATAATTAAATAAAAGTTTAAGTGCCTTAATTTTTAAGGCCATAAAAATCTGTGTTCCATCTCAAGACATAAATATAACTCCAAACTTGCCTTTGATCTAAAGAATATTCTTTTCAGTGATTCACCTTAAGGATATGAGTCTGAGGTCCAGATCTCCTACATGTAGGTATCTACCCATGTGTTAGAGATGTTCCAAGACCTTAAAATTCCCTCGATATTGGCGTTACTGACTGATATCTGGCTACCTCACATCTCTTAAAGATTCACATCTGGTGAATCATGGACATCAGTTATCATGGACATATCAGTTTCACACAGCATATAAATGAGTCCAGAAGCTCTTGTGAGGGCAACTGAAATTACAAGATTACATTACAGCTGCTGAAGACCTAGCGTGCTATTGAGCCACTTAAACTTAGACAGGTAGTACCGTTTGACACTCCATAAAGTACCTTAGTCATCTTCACAGTGTAAGCAGATATGATACTGGGGATATGTGGAACACCAAAACATGTGCCAGCTTCTCATCTGGGACTGAACCAAATGTCAAGTCAGTAGAGTATATGAAGTGAGAGAACAATTCAGTTGATAAACTATTAGAACCAAATTTCTATTTAATATCAAGACACATCAATTTAAGTGATTACATGTAGATATAGACTGCCATGGCACATGTCAGAGTTCCTATTATTGTTACAGGAATCTGGTTAAGATACTCAGTGGAGCTTAGGAGGAAATTCAGCTCACACTGAAGTAGATACTCTGCATAGTCTGCTAACAGCCACCATATCATCATCCATGATTTTCTTTATCGGGACATGAGGCACTTCTGGCATGAGCAGTACACCTATATGTAGATATTTAGCCATAGGTGTCTTACGCTTGAACCAAATACTGCTCTGGGGACTCAATTTAGTTGCCTAAGTATAGGTATTCACAATGTATATTAGCTGTCAGGCTGGTTGGACTCACTTCTGCTATTGGTCATCTATCATATCTTATAATATCAGATGTACAACTTAGATAGCACACGGATTGAGGTTTTTGGTCGCTGAACCAGATCTAGATCTTTCTTTTAAGGTGAACTGAATCCACTGATGCTAGAAATCAGCTAACACAAGTATGAAATTTTTATCTTTTTAGAGTACCTGAACCTATCAAGGATGAAGGGAATTCCCGAATGCTGTGTTTCCTGTGGAATTTACAAGTTCAGGACACAATGATTCACAAAGTTTATCCAATTTCAATAACATTCTGAGTGGAACTAGATCAAATTCAGGTTAAATTCCTCTCAATTTTCTGTCATCAGACTCTACTTCAAGGGTTCATTGTGCACTCCCACAGCACATGGAGAGTAGCCCCCCTTTTTCATAGGAGTGTTGATATCATTTGCTTTCAGAAAAAAAGTGAAAGTGCAATCAAACTTAAAATTATGACAACCTTTCAGGAAAAACAATTACCTTTCAACCATTATGATGCCGTTCTCCTCAGCACCTTCCAGGAATGTGACCCAGTAACAGACAGATCATGTCTGAATTCAGCAATCTACTGTCCATCTTGGGTTACTGTCATAAAAGAAATGATAGGTAAATGTGTCTGCAAAAGTAGGCTGGAAACAGGCTCTCTCAAGGGATTTTTAAAATCCCTTTCTCACAACTCTTCAGGCTGGAAATACCACAGAAGCAAGTTTTTGGTAGTGTTTGTATTTCAGCACATCTGTTTTCATGGCCCGCTGGAACCAGGAAGTTTAGAGCACATAAAAATGAAAAATGACCTCAAGAAAGCTAAGCAAAGCATTGGAGGTCCAATTCAAGTCTTAAGAGTCAATTCCATTGTTATTTTAGCCTATGTGCTCACCCAAGCCTAATTGTTGGGACTGTTGCTTGAAACCTCTGTTAAATAAGTATATATTGGCATAGTACAGAAGTGAAGGTGCCGAAATAATTTTCAAATTCTACTTTTGGTTTGGTAGGTCATTATCACCTTCTATGTATAGATGGCAGAAGTATATCAGAAATAATGGATGGCACCCCTAAATCAGTGATAGGATGAGTAGCATTGAAGGTATTAAAGCCCAGAGGGCTTTTCTCTGGACAATATCTATTGCTCTCCTCATCCTTAACTACATTCTTTCTGCCATCAGTTATTATTCAGCTTCCTTTCTGTCATATTCTCTTTCCCCTTCATTTTCTACTTAAAATTTTCAGTAAGGAAAAGCTTCATGAAGGTTGCAATGTAAACAAAACTGTGGAAAGGAACAAAAATCTTTTAAGGTAATCTTACACTCTTACAAGATGCCTGGGTAAGAAAAACGTTAATTTGCAAATATCTCCAAGCATTTAATAGAGCTTTTCATTGGTAAAGAAATGTAGAAACCTTACCCACGTATATGAGTGTTCATTGTCTTCTGAGATAATTACCTAGAAAATTCTGAATTTTTATATTTTCAGTTACTTGTTGGAATATCTGTACAGTATAAGGTACAGTCATTTGTAGTAACAGGTGTAGGAAAGGGCCTCAGAAGAGAAAACATGAAAGGAGCAAAGTTTCTCCAGTAAATATGTACCATTTGTAATGATATACATGTTTTCTCATTAAAGAATTTTGTTGCATTTTTCAGTCATGTATGTCCACCTTTGGAAAAAAATTTTACAGTGCAAAGGACCCCAAAAAACTTTAGTAACTTCCTTTTAGGACTACTATCAGGAAGTTTTAAGGCATGGTCAAAAAGCCTTTAAGACATTTCAGTGGCTAAATTAGTTCTTCTCCTCCCGTAGATAAGAAGCCAAAAGCTATAAACCAAGTCAACTCTTCTTGTGTTTCCCCTTGGATAATAAAGAATCAACAAAAATGCTGATACTTTCTTTAAAATAATAAGTATTCTAAAATGCCAACAGTTGTTTCTGGCCACTTTGCTTTAGCTATGCCAGATGCTATAAGGAAAGTTGTTTCTTCCATTTTGATGAGTAGTGTCATCTGCAGTCTGTTAGATGTGCTTATGCCAAATCACAAAACAATCTAACTGGATACAGTTAACAAGGTAACTTTCTCAGTGGAGGGATCTTTAAAAATAAACTTTTGTGTTAGTTTTATGAATATTTTTATTACTTATTATTATTTACTACTTGCTGCATCACTGACACAGGTGAACATCAAAATACATTCAAATACCTAAGCTTGGGTTTTGCCTTACATCACATAAAATATGCGTGACTGGCACCCAGACATGAAATTCTGTCAAGCAGGCATGTTCATCTATGCTACAGTTATGAAGTGGGAAATTTTCTAGTGCCAGGACACAATATACTTCCTTGGCATGCACAACAAATTCTAGTATCTCATTCTGACTACTTCCAACGAACACATATTTTACAAGACACTGAAATATCACCTTGATGTATGTGAATTAAAATACGATTCCCTTCATTGCCATGTCAACCTGCAGCTGACGTGCTGTGAGGTTGCAGCTGTACTTTTGCAGGCAGGCTCTGACCTACTTCAGGCATTGCAAGCGCTGTCTGTAACCAAAGAGATGTGGAACATATTCCAACTTCTGTGGGACAATTTTTGTGTGTTTACCCAGTACATACATATTTTGTTCTGTTTGTGGGATCAGAAAGCCCAAAGACCACAGAAATTCTTGAGGTCAGTGAAGGTTGACAGAGGACAAGGGAAAAGCTGGTAGAGGGGAAGGATGTGTGGAAAAAACTGGCAGAAGAGAAGCTATAGTGGAGCTAAGAGTATTCTCCATGTCCTCCTCCTGGAACTCAGTGACAAACTGCTCCTTATTTTAAGACAGCTGGTGGCAGTGTGTGGAGATACAGTCCAGGATGCAACTCATAAATACCAGTTGAGGAATAATGTTGTCAAATTGCTTAAGTATCTGAGAAGCCACAGCCATCTAAATTCATTAACAGCTCATTTTGAAGAGAGGAAAATTTAAGGTTTACTTTCAATGTTGTTTTGAAAAATGGTAAACTTTCTGTTAATAGAAAAACTTTAAAACACAGATGTTTAAATTTTGTACAGCACTAAATTTCTAAGCCATTATTTGTATCTTGCCCTCTTTCTTCAGCTTCCTCTTTTTCTTTCCTTCCTTTTTTTCCTTCATAATTAGAAAGCTAATGGGCAGAAAAAAATTAAAACAACAATGTTCATGGAATGATTCTTTATCAGTTGAAGACACAAGGGAAACCATAATCATACACACTCAATTAGCAAAATTTCAGCGTTTGAAGAGATTAACATAGATGACCACTTAATGTTGTTTCTGTAAAATGTTCTAGATAAAAGTTCACAGAATTTCTACTGTTTCAGTAGGAAAATGGTTGTTAGCTCCTCATGGAAGAAAAGTGTTGCAGAAGTAAGATAACAGAAAAAGTAAGCAATAATCTGTCATGTAAAAAAAAGAAAAAGGAAATACAATCTGTTTACACAGACATCTTCTTGAGCTGTATCTCTTTCCTGTAAAGTCTTCAAAAGGGTGGTTGTAAGGCAATACTGGGGTACCCCACCAGAGTTGGCCATTTTGTGTTTTGGAGTTAGATTTAAAGACAAAATTACCATATTTACAAATGGTCACTGGTTTCATTTTGATTAACAGTACTATTTTACTGTTTCTATTTTGAAACACTTGGTTTTAGAGCTAAACCTGCAGATGCTAAACAGGGTTAAAAGAACTGTTTTGAAGAAAGTCCTGTCTGTCCTCACAAATGTTTTGGAATTCAACACTCAGAAATGGTTGGTCTGTGCACCTAGCACAAAGTTCTCCCCTCTCTTTCCCCCTGCCAAGTGTGTTTGTAAAGACAGGTTAGATATGCCTTCACTGGGTTGTATACCTATCTTGTTTTACCCACTGATGGTAGATAATTCATTTTTAGACAGGACAAGGTTTGGTTCTATGGTAGTGCTTCTGAAAGAGAATGTACTTAGATATTCATATTTTGGAAATTAAGTTAGTGTAGGTGAAGCTGTACCCACCAACAGCCCACTGGAGGATTCTGATTATTGGAGTGTGGGGGAGACACAGTGCTTTTTTTCTCACAAGAACACAGTGCACAGTTTATAGTTTACACCTGAGTGCTTAAAGGTAACTGTTTTCTAGATTTACTGGACACACAGGAGCTTAGAGTGTTAAAAGGTTGAGCTGTTGGATGGATGTTCTTTATGAGTCTCTGTTTTGGCATTTGTTTCTGAAACCCTTTTAGTAGATGTACTAACTTTCCAGGTGTACCTCAAATTCTTCCTGTTCTCACAGAAATTTCTGGAGAAAGACAAATTTTTGTCTGGCAAGACAAATTTTATCTAATAGTTCCCACCTCAATGTCACCCTTCCTTGGAAAGATGAGTGCAGAGCAGGCCTAAGGGAGCAGAAGAGTTGGCAGTTTGAATAAACGCTACTAACCTGGCATAACAAAGTCCTGGAATATGCATGTTCCTACAAGTCAAGTAGCAAGGCAAGTATCTGCTTTTTAGTTTCTTCTCACAAGAATGAAGCAGTCAAAAAGAAACTTCCCTTTCAAACATGATACTCAGTGTAAATTTCCGACTTTAATTTACAAATTCTACACAACACTTACAAGGTCTATTCATCCAATCTCCACCCAAGCACTGGACTTTAACCAAAATTTGCTTTCTTTCCTTATTTTGATGTTTCTACTCATTTTCTTAAGAAAACCAATTACAAAAACAATACAACTGAAAAAAACTAAAATATTTAAGCTGGTTTTTTTAAGGTTAGCTGGTGCTTTTCCTTTTAAACATTCTCTTCCTGTCTCTTTCTAAATATTGAAAGGAATGGCTAAAGAAAAACTTTTAAATATCAAAATAGTAAAGAAAATAAATTGCATTTTCAAGAGTCAATCATTCATTCCAGCACGGCCTGTAGAATCATAATATAAGTCCACTAACACAAAGTGTGGATTTTTGGATTTGGATTAATACATGAAATAAAGCAAAATAATATAAATAACATAATGTAGATGAGAACAGAGTACTAACTGGACCAGTTCCTTTCGATTCACCTGTAATATAAGTGAGATTGCAACAGTCAGTGTCAGGAAAATGTATAAAACTCCTGTTAAGGCCTGAATAGCTAAATTGTGTACTGCTTGAGGGTGAAAGCAAGCAAGAATGTAAAGCCTATCCCAATGAGATAGAATGTTCTCCAGCTCTTTATTAGTTTTTTACCTACAGGTTACAGTAATGTCTATGAGATGGGCAAAAACCTGAAAATTAGTTGGAAGTATAACTGTAGCTTTGTGATACCCTTAGGTCAACTCATCATGACTGACAAGACCAGACCACAGGATTATCTGACCCTGGAGAGCAGGGTAAAGGAATGTTGGAAGGCAGACTTTCCCTTGGTCGGGGAGGATTGGGTTAGAGATCACCGAGGCAAACTTGACATCCACAAGCCCATGGGCCCCAGTGGAATGCATCCATAGGTTTTGAGAGAGCTGGCAAATATTATAGTGAGGCCACTCACAATAATCTTTGAAAGGTCATGGAGATCAGAAGAAGTGCCTGAGGGCTGGAAGATGGCAAGTGTCACCTCGGACTTCAAAAAGGGCAAGAAGGAGGACGAGTGGAACTACCAGCCAGTCAGCCTCACCTTACCTGTTTCTATGTGTTAATTAGTCTATCTGGGATGGCATGCTAAGGAATTATGCTACCACTAGTGCTTAAACAATCTTTGATCTCCCAATGTGATGTATCACAACATATTTGTTTCTAATATAACCTGACTTAAACTCTGATCTAGTAAGAGGCATCCCTGCCTATGACAGTGGGTGGGGAGTTGGAACTAGATGATCTTCAAGGTCCCTTTCAACCCAAGGCATTCTGTGATACTTTTAGTGACACCAGCTTTCTTCTTATTAGTCCCGCTGACTGTTCCAGATGCAAATGTTAAGATAAATGTTAACAGAGTTAAATATTTTGCTTGCTGGCTCATTTTCTCAGTAAAAGGCCCACTGCAATGCAACAAATATTTAGGGATGGGGTTTAGTGATGGACTTGGCAGTTGTAGGTTAGAAGTTGAACTCAATGATTTTAAAGGTTTTTTTTCCAATGTAAATGATACTGTATTTCTATATATTCCCTGGGACCATAATACAAAGCCAACTTCTTTGTTCAAGGCAATTGGATGGGGTAATGAAGCTTGGAGATATATTACTTTCCTTCCTAGAGAACAGAATAAAAATCAAATGCATAAGTCTAACAATTAAGAAATTTAGTCTGAAATATAAATAATAAGCATATTTTAAATGTAAAATTGTAGTACAATATTTTCATGTAAAAAATAGTAGTTGCTTATTTGCTGTCAATAAAATTTCAGTGCATTTTATTGGGGTGAAATGTAAAATCTTGGCCGACCTTCACAATAAAAATAAAATCAACTAGGGCAATCAAAAGTTTGACATACTATTTAGCTTATTTAATCTGTTACTATAATTACTTTGTTTTCAGAAGAAAACATCACCTCAAATGACAAAAATAGCAGGTATCATTTATCAAAAGTTTAATCAAAATATTGATACATTTAAACTTTTTTTGTTTTTAATTAAGAAATTTGGTGAAACTCAGTTTTCTGAGAAACACTTGTTTTGACAAATCAGGACCTTTTAAACACCAAGGCTTCTTGAAAATGCCTCAGCTGACTAAATAATCTGTGAAGGCAGAAAAAACAGTCCTTTTACAACCGTGAGATAAAATTTTTCCATTCTGTCAGTAAGGACAAATTTGAGTATTCTCCAACTCTTACCTTTTATAAGCAGTGATTATAATTAGTTATGCAATATTTTCTGGCCTTTTTTCTCACACAATGAGAAAAGGGAGAGCTGTTTTCTATTACTGGCTTCCATATGACATGCATGGCAAAGCATTCATGTTTTTTATTTCCTCTCAGAATACTCTACCATTTTCCAGTTCCCTTAGTTCTACTTACACCACATACAACATGGTTACATTTTCATTATTTGATGAATGTCTTTGGTTTTCTGCTGTCCTGAAATGACATAAATTACAAACAAATGATCTTTCAAGCCCAGCTGTGTAGCTCTGTCTCATTTTCTATAAATATATGCTTTTAGGCTTTTATATAATTTCTCTGAAACATTTATAAGTGTTTTGATTGAATCTCTACAGTTAAGTATGCTATTGAGATTTTTTTTTTACTGACTCCACGGTCCTTTATAAATGATAATCAGCTAGTAGCTAATTAAGTAACTGGATTTTCATGCAATTTTTTTTCTATTAATTACCCAAATAGTCCAGATTTTTAAAAATAATAAAATAAATAGATAATCATAGACAGGATGCTGCACAAGAACATACAAAAATTGAAAGAAGGAAGTAAACAAATCTTCCTTTTGCACTGTTCCTTTCCTGTAGAGTTAACAAAAAGCAGACAGACTCTTAATTTAAAATGTAATACAGTCCAAACCTGCCTACAATTCTGTAGAGAAGCTGTGATCTTCTCAGGAAAATGAAAAATTACAAAACGTTTGTTTGAATTTATGAAAGTACACAAAGATTTTTAGTGGGGAAAAGATATTAACATTATTTATTTACATTTTTATTTAACATTATGAATAGAATGGACTTTGTGTGACTCCTAGATCCCAGATTATATTCCATTCAGTTTAACTGGTGGATGGTGTATAAACAACATTAGCTCAATAGAATTTAATGGTCTATTTTTATATTTTTATAGATATATAATATTTAATAGGGGACCCCTGGTGGCCTAGTGGTTAAGACCCTGCGCTCTCAGCGCCAAGGTCGCAGGTTCGAATCCCAGTCCTGCTTCAGGGTCCCCCGGGTAGATGGGGCTCGTGACCCCCTAAGGCCATCCATCTAAGAGAAGGTCACTCGAAACAAACCTACGTCCTGAGGACCTCACTGCCATTGTCCAAG
>JAWWLV010000121.1:83886414-83896701 GCA_035041135.1 Platyrinchus mystaceus | reverse complement strand
CTGTCCTGTCCTGTCCTGTCCTGTCCTGTCCTGTCCTGTCCTGTCCTGTCCTGTCCTGTCCTGTCCTGTCCTATCCTGTCCTGTCCTGTCCTGTCCTGTCCTGTCCTGTCCTGTCCTGTCCTATTTCAATGGATTGAGATAGGGAAGCATATAGTTTAAGTCATAGACATACCATTACATTAATTCAATATTATTTTAGAAGCAGTTGAATGTGGGTCACTATTGTAAGCAAAAATGGTATTCCCTATAAAATTGACGAGTTGTATTTTTCCTGTCTTCATATAAAACCTTTGTATTTGTTCACTCTTCCAACTTCATTCCCCTTATGTAAAAGTAGTCAAATATGTTTTGTGGTTTGTATGAGCAAAAAAAATCTATCAAGACTGATGAACTGAGAAGTGTTCAATTATTCCAAATTAAAATCCTTGTTCTGAGTGCTACCTAGATTGGCAAGATGTCCACTCCTCCATCTGAACTTGGACTCTGATGACTAGCTCTTGCAGATCCCAAAACTAACCATGACATGAACATTTGATGTTATCTTTAGAGATAAACTCATAAATGCACTGCATTGTCACCTAATTTATCCTTTTTATTGTTGTTTATATAAGTGCTAAGAAATAATTTTTTTCTGTTGAACGTTTCTCAAAGATAATTCATAACATTTTCTTCCTACAATATTAATTTTAAGTTGAAATAGCAGATATAAAGTGAGAAAAAAATAACAGTAATCTTTGCTTATATCTGTCATAAGAACACTGAAAATAGGAAAACTATTACAATAATTATAGAAGGAACATTTATCAAGCAAAAGGTAAAAGAAAAATTGTGGACTTTTTTTTTCTCTTTCCACTGCATTTTTAGTTTCATTTTACCCAGGGACACAGCCAAATTGTCTCATCTGGCACATTAGACTGTTTTGTGTAGCCATCCATTTGGTCTCTGAGGAAAAAGAGGATCAGCTAATTTTCCATACTTGGACAAAGCTATCTGTGATAATATAGTTAGGAATGGGAATTGCCTAGCATTTTTTCTATGAGTCTGAGAAACTATATGCAGTTCCAGATTTCTTACTGAAGAAACAGAAGAATGACTCGGTGTTTTGCTGTATTGCTCAGATCTAGACTGTACTACAGAGTTAAGTCAACTTCACATCCAGGATGCAAGAAATGAACTTTATTGGAGTACTAGGAATGTGCAACATGGACAACTTTATGCTCTAACCTAATTCTAACCTATTCCATCATCACTCATTACCATTTAATTGATGGTAAATTATTAGAATTTTTATTAACATAGTTACACATGGAACTTAGATAAAAAAATTTCCAGATGTTAACTTTATATTCTGCATAAGGGTCTATGTTTATAGAAAAATGATGGTGAAGTTCAAAGTTACACATACTCTTCTTGATATTATTTGTGTTTTCAAAAAAATGTCTTATAGTCCATATTTTTATGATTCGTTTAATATAGTCCTAATTTTGATATGTAAAAAAGTTTGGAATTGCTCATTAACACATTTAATGAAGTAATGAAATTTATTATTTCCAAACTTCATATTTTATTCTTTGACCAAATTTTTAGTGTGTGCTGAAATAAAGGAATTAGTAATTATATTAACACCAGTATCATCTTCACGGTATTTAA
Source organism: Platyrinchus mystaceus (assembly GCA_035041135.1). Lineage (NCBI taxonomy): Eukaryota > Metazoa > Chordata > Aves > Passeriformes > Tyrannidae > Platyrinchus > Platyrinchus mystaceus. Next base: position 83,895,051 of record JAWWLV010000121.1, on the reverse strand, counting down.
AGAACACAATTTTGGAGGGATTCCCTGTGATACATCCCATGTTATTGCAGGAATTGGACCACCTAATCCCTTCCATAAGCTGATGAAGGTACAGACTAAGGCCACCATTCTACTTGTGCTTTCTCAATTTTTATTCCTACTGAAGCAGGAACAAGAATATAGTGAATGTATGACAAGAGGAATGAAATAGGTATCACTTATTTCAGCTGGCCTTAAAAAAAGAGGCTAATCTGGATTTCCTGGGGTTAAGGAGATAAGGAGATACTTTCATTTCTGTAAAATATAGTGTCATAAAAATTTATATTAAAATGTGACCTTGCTTTAAATTTTTGCTCCGTAAGATGGGTTTTTGGCTCTGTTTCACTGCATCCCAGTTGTCTTCCAGCACAAACACTTTGCAAGTAAAAATATTTTCTCCAGTTGCTAGGATGGCAAACAGTGCAGGAACTGAAAACACAAGCCATTGCAGACATACTGTGGCTAACATGATGAAGATTCCCTTTATTTCCTTTTTCCAAAGCTTCTTACCTCCTGCTTAAGAGTTTGCTTATGGCTACTTATCACCAGATCCTACAGTTCTGCAAGGGTTATTACAATAAAACCTGGGTCAAGACATACATTAATAAAGAACATATGACAGGATGAACTAGCAGTACAAAATAAATATAAATGACCATCTAAAGAATAGGAAGAGTTGCCTTTGAGAAAAATCCATTCTTCCTTTTTAGACATGCAGCAGAATTAGCAAGATCTCATGGGTTGCAAAATAAAAAGAAAATTTCAGCATTAGGTCAAGCATCAGAGATTATGGCACATGTTCTCGAGAGATGCTGTCTCTTAATTGTGATGTATCTTAAAAGAAAATACAGAAATCCCATGGGATTCAAAACGCTTTCCTGGAAACAGTCACACCAGAACAGCAGAGCAATTGTGGAGACATATTATCAGGAGTAGACAGTGGAACATCACCCCACTTTCAATAACACTTTTCAACAAGGCCCATAGAATGATAGGGGATAACTGGTCCACTTCCTAAAATGTCTCTGTTTTCTGCACGGGTCTTTCCTGTTAGACTTGCTTAAGGCAGAAGTTAAGAAACAACATGGTTTTCACAATCAAAAAAATGTTGTGAAAGGCAGGTTTGTATTTTATTTTTTCCCCAGATGCAGCCAGTACCACCACAAAGATGCCCCAGTATCAGCTAGATGTGTCTATCCAAATAAACAACTGTTTGTTCCATGTGAAACCAGACAACACTGAAGACACTCTCCAGTGGCAAAAGGCACAATATTCAAGAAGGTTGCTGGGAAACCTCCTGTTACAGCTTAAAGCATCAATAGGTCATTGCCAATGCAGAGAATGGGATTCCTTTAAATTGGAGACGATGAAAACCCACAGATCTATCTTGTCAGATCAATTTACAAGAGAATTTTTTTTTTTCTGTTCAAGCAGAATACAAAATAAAACTTGAAATTTCAATAACACTGGCCATGAAATATATCCTATTCCTTAAGTACCTACCCACCTTCTGAATGATTCAAGGTTTATTCAGTCTTACCTGAAGGGTAAAGTCATATATCTGTTCTTTCGTAGACTCATTAGGAAATGGAAGTAAAAACTAATTCATTTTACTGAAGTAAGGCAAATTGATTCCCAATAATAGAACAACTTTATTTTAGGAATAACCTGAGATAATTAAATGATGATATGAATATATTTGCTTAACCTTCTTTGAATCTGTTTTCTCTTGACCTCTAAACCATTCCAGCAGACATTGCATGGCATTCCCATCAGAAAATCAACTTCTTTTTTTTTCTAAGAGCCAGAGGAATGTAACACAAAAATGCAAATAACAGAAGGCGAAACATGGCTTGGTACAGTACTTTAATAACAAGGCATTCCAGTGATGAGAAGGAGAAAATCACTAGTTGATAATGTTATTTTTGTTTGCTCAGCAAAGGAGTTGAGATGTGGACAAGAAGTCATAGTCAAATCTCAGAAGCAAATAAGAAATTTCACTAAGTAAATAAGCAACTGAGATGGCTCTGGAATTTGGGTCTTCTAGGAGAAGAGCTTTTGCACATCCAAGGAGGGCATCTATTCTTTAAGAATAACGCAGATCCATCAGTTATAATTTTTATTGTGCATTGGTTTTTTACATTTTTTTCCTCTGGTTTATATTTTAGAAGCCACTACTAATGGGCAAATCAGAATATTTAAAATAGAAGTTCTCCAAGAACACCAATGAAAAACTTGGGAAAAGGAATATGGTCTAAGGCTGTGTGTGTGCAAACACAGAATTTTAATCTCCAGTAACACTGAAGAACTAATCCTGCAATAACATTTTTTTAATAAATGAAGGACAAAGCCAGCCCTTCTTTGATTTAGGTACTAAATGCTCAGCTATGCTCTGAAAAGGAACCCTGATGTCTACAGTACTTCTTGCCTCTGAGAGCAGTTAAACTCATGATATACCTTTTTCATCTAAGTCTGAAGACTGCCCCTCAGGTTAAACATCTTGCCTTTCTCATGTTTAGGAAAGTTTTGGTTTAGGGAATAAATGACTGGGTTGCCTCTGCAGTCTAAGTTTAGGAATCTCTCTAATAGATCTCTAAGAACCTTGGTAAGTTAGTTCTGATAACAACCAACATTTGCTTTCTGCTCAATTTTTAAGCCAAATAAAGCACTTAAGACATATTAGCTCCTTCTCATCCTGGGGAGCTTCAATAATTTCCCACAGGATACTCTAGAAAGAGTCCTCTCTGCTTGCATTAAAGCAAGACCAGACTCCAACCACACATACGAGTACCATAGAAGACAAAGATTCTTAGTTCAACAAAGTGATCAGGAATACCCTGTCTGACTCCAAATAACGTTTAGGAGAACATGTAGTATTCTGAAGTGAAAGCAAATGTGCTCAAGGAAGCTGCAAATAGTTCAAGATTATTAGTCCATTGGAGGCTTGTTCAATGCTTCCCAACCTCCCAGCATCCGCAGGGAAGTAAGATTTTTTGGTATTTTCTCTAACAAATATTTAAATGATGCTTCACTGAATCTGAGCACCTTTTGTATGGAGACAGTGACAACAGATCAGCACATCCTGGTACAAAACAGCTAACATGGAAGAGTGGTGTAACGGAGCTTCAGAGAAGGGGGAAGGGATTGGTGAAGAGAGACGTTTATGAAGTAACTGTGAAAGGGATGAAAATCAACAAGACATAAAGGTGAGAAGGAACTGGGAAAGGTCAAAAAGACAAAACCTCATCAAATCTGCTGTAACCACCATAGACATGAAGTAACTGGTAAATGAGATAAGGTCATACTAGTTAAATTATGTGTGACTTACAGTCCACTGCAATAACCAGCATGATGTGAGCTAGTTTATCATTTCACATGTAGTTTTAGGAACTTATTTTAAAATTTTTGTTACTGCTAGCCTTCAGTATTTACCTGAACTTTGTCAGTGAAGACCTTGGATATCTGTACATTATGGTGTAAATACACTAACGGAGCTAATAATGAACTTCACGTCCTTGTTAGTTCTTTCTCAGAACAGGCTGGTGATTTCAACTGTGTTATGTACATGCAATTCATCAGAAATCAAAGTACAAATCTATGGAGTCATAAAGTGAATATAATTTCCAAATGTCAAGGATTAATGCCAACAAGGAGATTCTTTACTAATAGGTGTCTAAAAACCAGACCATAATGCAAAATACCTTCCAGAAGACTTACAGATTGAAAGGCAAAGTGCCAGCATGAAAATCAAGTCCATACTGGTTCTTAACATAGATCCTCATCATTCCCACTCCCACTCTTCCCTCTGATGTGCTCAGATCTTCCCAGAAGGGAATACAATTTAAAAACCCAATATAAAACCACTTTCAGACAAATATCGCTATTCGTCCTGAACACACTAGATCACATACCATTGGTACTGTATCAGCTGCCCTTAGAGATCCAGTGTTAAAACATCCCATTCAGACAACCAAGATAAGCATAAACAAGTAGAGTAACCCAAGCACATTGCTGAAGGAGTAGATTTCAGACTGTGTGTTTGTATGCAGTGTAAAAAATGACTATTTAGAATTCTGGACAATATTCCCAGATAAGTTAGGCAAAAACAGTAGAGTTTTTAGTTCCAGAAAACTACTAGAACATCTCAGCTCATTTCTGAGGGAACAGATGCTTCTACATTACTGTTCCCCCTTCCTTCTCCTCCCCTAGCCTAGAGAGGTCCTGGACTTTCTGCCACACAGAGTCATCAAGGACAAGTAAGCTCCAATTCAGCCCTCTGTTGAAAGCAAAGGTTTGTGTCGAAGGGTGTACTGATGACAGAATTAATGTGCTTCTCGCTGGAGAAGGTTGCTAGTAGATTAACTAACATCACTGATGTCAGTAGTAGCCAACAGAGGTTATTGCACCAGGGCAGGAGGCAGTCATGGAGGGCTTTTACACACTGATTCCTGACTTTATCCTTGTGGGTTACACCTGTGTGACTTTTATACTGGCACATATGGAAAGATACAGTGACACTGAGCAGCATCAAAATCGATTTTTGTTTTGGGCAATCTGGTCTAGTGGAAGGTGTCCCTGCCCATGGAAGCGGATGGAACTAGATGATCTTTAAGGTCTCTTCCAACGCAAACCATCCTATGATTCTATGAATGCTCATTCTCTTTGGAACTGACTCATACTCTCAAACAGTCTCACTTTCAGCCATAGTGAGTCTGGCTTGGTTAGGGCATTCCAGGCAGGGCTTCTGTAAAGTGTCTGACTTCTTGTCTGTTTCAAATTTATTTTCATTTTCTGAGTAGTCTGAAATAGTGTCTTTTCAGATTAAAATAGCAACTAAAGCATGTTTTACCTATATTTAGACTTATATTTTGGACAGCTTATTCCCCTGCATTTCTGGAGGTTTTTTAACTGGTTTACTTTGGAGGACTGAGAACAGGTAATCTATCTGGAATCAGGAAATTATCATCTCTAACTGTTACAAGAAGCATTATTATAAAACTATTTCCCCTGAACTGACAAAAAAAAATAAATCTAGGTGGTTTTTGTTTTTCCTCTACAGATGGATCCAAGTGCATAAATTTCCATTTCCTGTTCTTGTAACTTTGTGTCTCACTGATTGTGCAATCATTTGTAGGCAGTTTTTTATTGCAGCCTTACATAAAATCACACAATATTTTTAACTTTATTTTATACATTAGGAAAAACATTTCAAAAAAAAGTGTTATAGTTGCAAATTTGAACATAAAAATTTTAAAAATGCCTAAGTTATTTTTTCTCAATCATCTTAATTAATTTCTGTGATATATGTATGCAATATCTTCTGTTTAGTCTTAAACTAATGGTTTCAGTGGCACATTGTATTATTCCCAGTTTACATTTATGTCTAGGCTATAGCTTTTACAGTCTTTGCCTGACACCTGCTTCAAACTTAATCAATTAATATCCACCATTTTTCCCATGTAACCATATGAACATTGTTTATTTTTCTAAACATTTGTCCAAAGTGTTTAAATTGCTTTCAGACTTTCAGGCTTTTTTCAGTGCTGGGATGTTGGTTTTTTTTCTGGATGAACTAAGAAACACCAAGCACACTTTTGTTCTCCTTCTTTCCATTTCTCTGCTCTAAGCTAGAAATGGAAGCACAGAATAGGTCTTTCTACAAAGCTCTGCCTGAAGGTTTGGAAGCTGATAGCCTATCCAGCTGACAGCCTATCCAACTCAACTCCTTACACTATAGTTTAACAGGTTAAGTATTCCTTTCTAGTTCATTCATGATGAAAGCCACCAATAAATAGCAAGAAATAAAGAGTTTCTGAACCACAGTTCAACTCCTGCAAATAAGCCCTAGCATTCAGCTGGCCTGCAGGCTGTGTTTTTTGGGAGCTCATCTGCACCCTCCAACGGGCAACTGTCTCTCTGTCTAAGAACCTCTTTTCTCCAAGGAGGATTGCATGTCTTCACTGCTGAAAGCAGCTACCAGCTTATAGGGGTTCTATGTTTTCACAGAACTAATTAAACTCCCTTATTTTTCAATATCCTATAGACAAAGTGCTGGAGGTACAGTCCTGAAGGTAGCATTCACTCTCAGGAGAATTTTCTCTTGACTAACTTGATTGCAGTCTTGGATGGTTTAATGTAAGAAAGAAACTGTTCAGAGCTTTGTATATGTTTTCTCTGCTGGGCTCACCTATTCTTTTGTGTTAGATCAGCTCTTTCCATTCTTTCCTTACCTATATCTAACATAGACCACAATCCAGATTTTTCCTAAGGAGCTTCCAGTCTAACCTTTTGCTATAAAATCTGGCTGTAATTTATTTATTCCTCTCCTAAGGCCTCATTTCCTCCCTTTTCCCACTACTGCATTGTGCAAAAGATGATGTAACATGTCTATTCTTAACCTCAGCTATGTCTGTGACACAGTTCTTTTTTCATGCTAGGGGACTTAGCTATGTATGTTAGCTTTTTCCAGACATAAGTCTATTTCTTTTCCTTCTTCTGCCCCTCTGTATTTTCTCAGAAACTAGGAATGTGACCTAAATGCAATTTTTTTTGTCCTTACTGAACTGTTGCCACATTAAACTATTTGGTATTATAGATCTTACAGTAAAGCCGCAGGAGCTCGCTGAAAAATAGTATCTACAGTGCTTTGTTCCGTACAAATGCAGGTCCTTCTCTAACAGACTTTAACTGCTGAAAAGACAAGAGACAGAGGGCAAGGAAAGGGACAAACGTGCAGAAGGCTGAGCCCAGTGATGGTGTGCAAGCAACTGTCTTAGCTCATTTTCTTTGTTAAATCCAGGTGTCTTTGTTAGAAAGCAAATTAGTCAGCAAGAAAAAACAAGGCAAGGCAAGGCAGAGCAGAGAGATCTTTAGGTGAAAAGCATATGTTGCAGATTTCATTCCAGGGAATTTGAAGAGATTATAGAGATATTGAATCTTAGTATAGGTACAACAGTTCCTTTCAAGACTAAAAATAACTTCTGAATTGTAGTTTGCAGTTTCAGACATGTACGTTTAAGCTGCTTCCATGCTGATGTAATGGCACTAATCTTTTCTTGAGAGGGAGTTGATCCATGAGGGATACAAGTATCACCTGAATTTTGCATTAGGAACTTTGCATACTTATAAATTGCAGTGTGCCTTCTAGCAGCAGTGCTAATGTCCAGTACCTGGTGGTAGCAGAAGTTGTTTAGGAGATGATAATGGCTGCAAAGGGACTGTGAAGTAGCTGTAATAGCACTGTTTGATAGTAAATCATGCATACGGGTTTCACACACTTAACTGAAGTTTCTGTAGGTAGGCTCTGTGCACTGCTATAAATCTTTACCAAAATTACCAAACCAAAATCTTCAACTGACTTTACAAAGGTGCACAGCAAATTGTTCATGACTGAGTACAACTCAGTATTACCTGTTTTCTTTCTTCTTCAAGGTCCCCTCCAAATGCCTGAGCTCTCCTGAGTACCTAACTGAGGGGAAAAGCACAATTTCCCTCTCCGAGCCAAGAAAAGCCCTCCCTTCTTGAGTACAGACTCAAAAGAAGTGCAGAATGACATGCTTACTTAAAAGCATATGATCAGTCCCATGAAAATCAATGGTGCTTACAGCTAATCACAGTTTCAAGTTCTTTGTTGAACCAAGTATTAAGCCAAGGATTTGTCAGTTCAAATATTTGAGCTTATCTCCAATACACAGTATCTCAAGAAATAAGACATGACTTCTCAGCAAAGACAATGATAGACCACACAAAGTCAAATTTAAAGTGTAGACAAGCAACCCACAGAAGAATGTGACCTGTTGTAAATGAAATTAAGACAACTTTTGAACTCATACATGAACACAAATATAATTTCATTTTTTTCTAAAACACTGAATTCAAAATTCACTGCTCTCTTATAGAATTTCCATAACTTTTATACTGAAATACTATTTTTGCTAGTTTATGACTTCGTGTCTGCCAAAACCAAACTATATAAGCAGTGAAATAAAAGTCCTCTGCAACAGCAAATAAACAAATAATTAAATGAAAATAATTAATCAAATAAATAAAGCCTACAATGGCAGTTAAATGAGCAATCTGAAGCCATTCCAATTCTAAATCATACTAACATTTTTACCAAATGCAAGTGTTTAAAGATCAGACACATTTTATTAAGGGACCAGATTGCCAATTTTGTAAATTAAGCAAATCAAGTTGGAATGAAATAGTGTGCATTTAATCTTTCCAAGAAAAAAATCATCTAATGTACAGTTGGCATTTCTTCAGCCATGAAATAACTATGCCCTCATTAGTCCAGTAGAGTAATTTTCCCAAAAATAAATAGTCTATAAGTAAACATGTTCTTATAAGCTAAACCCTCAACTTCAGTGTTTCCCCACCACTAACAGGAAAATTCAGAATAAGTATGATTAATACAGGATACCATAACTCATCCAGTGTAACAAGATGAGTGTGTGCTGTTGGGAATACTCAGAGAAAAGATGAGACAAAAGCTGAATTGTCCACAACACTTCTATCGAGTTTACTCTGTAGACCAATGCACATAAGTGGCCAGTCTTCGCGAACGAAGATCTGGGAAAGGTGTTTTTACCTTTCAAGCCTGCACAATGGATTTTTTAG
>JAWWLV010000121.1:83865120-83879555 GCA_035041135.1 Platyrinchus mystaceus | reverse complement strand
TGAATTCTTCCTGTTAAATCCTAAATGCATAGATAAGCAATTGACACATTTCTTCCTATTCACTTACATTTCACTGTAAATCACTGATTTTTTCCTTATTCTAAATTCATGTATAAGATTCACTTCACTGTCTTTTGTTCAATCAATCATCAGTATGCCATCAGGTTCCTTATTAGTTACCCAATAAATTCACTTTTAATTCATATTCCTTGATATTTGCATCTCTTTTTCCCATTCTTCAGGTATCCATTCTTCATATTCCCCTGGTCTCTTTTTAGAAGGATGACTTCTCACCCAAAACAAATTCTGTTTCTGGGGTATTTTGTAGGATAAAGGGAAAAGACTTCCAGTTTCAATGCTTTTCCCTATTTTAAGTTTAAGAACTCAGTTTGTGCTGTATGCTGTGCTATAACCTATAAGCAGCCCATACAGACTTTCGTGAAAAATTTACAGTTCAGTGATATTGACAGATTTTTAGATCTTTTCTCTACAATGAACATAACAGGAAAACTAAATCTGTTTCTATCATGATGTGGAGTCCCAACACTTAGTGAAGCATTTTAGCTGGCATTAACATTGGAGAAGCTAAGGGCTATTGGCAGCTGGCTGCCTACATCCATTCAATCTGCCCAGAGGATCCCACAGCCACTTAATAACTATTCCAGATGGTTTTCCCTTTCTGTAATACTCTTTGTTTAAATTTAGGAGACAATACAACTACAATATAAATTCAAACAGATTCAGCAGCAACCTTGAGCTCCTATTCTATGTGACCTGAAGAGACTTGCTGTGGGTGGCTCATGTGGAGCACATAAGTAGGCTTGAGCCTTGTGTCAGTTCTCAGCTCACTTTTACCCAGTGGAACCAGGCAGTCAAGCCATTTTTGAGGAAACAGCCTCAGGTTGTTACCTGCAAAGGTTTAGAATGGATGTTAGAAAAAAAATTCTCCCCTGGAAGGGCTGTCAAACATTGGAACAGGCTGGACCGAGAAGTGGTGAAATCACCATCCAGTGTGTAGAAGTGGTGCCTAGGGATATGGTTTAGTGGTGGACATGGCAGTGTTAGTTTAGTTGTAGGACTCATTGATCTTAGATGTCTTTTCCAACCTTAATGATTCTAATATTTATAAACATACTAAGAAAAGGTAGGGATATCTAAACAGCAACATTTCACCTTCCCACTCAGGTAGTGTTTGCAATTTTGTGTCAGAGAGAGAGAAGTATTCCAGGAAGGATTACATCATCCTGCAGAAATGAGATGACCAGGAATGGGTCCAAAACATCTGGCTATCCTCAACAGTATCCCCAAGGTCATAAAGTAGTTCACTAACTGTAGCAGGGCAACAGGTAGCATATGCATTGTCTGGCACATGGCACATATGGCTGCTTGAATCGCAAGGATACTCAGTCATACTCCAAGTCTCTGTAGTCATCATAAAAGTTTCTTACACCACAATAGGCTACACTGACTGAGTACCTGACACATGTTTCTGGAACCAAGGCGGCTTCAGTATCACCAATGTAACTTTATTTCATTGTGAACATCTTTATATACATGTACACTTCACTTTTAAGTGTTTAGTTAAAATATTCCTGGCAGATACCTGCTTAACCAATCCTTAAAAACCTCTAACAATGCAGACAAGTATTACACAACTTTTTTTAGGCAATCTGTCTTGGTATTTCACTATTCTTAGAAAGTTTTTCCTAATGTCTAGCCTAAATCTCTTTTGCTATAGTTTAAGGAAATTATTTTTTACACAATAATGTTGTTCCACTCCTGATATATTCCCTTGCATTCTGCAGTAGCTTTTTTAACATTTGAAGTCTGCTAACAAATCTCAGACCAATCTTCCCTCCTCTAGACCAAACAACTAGAATATTCACATCTTTCCTTATTTATTCTATTTTCTAGCTTTCAACTATGCTCACTGCTCTTCTCTTTAAAACCAATCTACACATGTCTAATTATTGTCCCTTAACTGGAGACAGTGCTCCAGCTAAAGTGGTGCTAATGAGCAGATGAGAAGAAGAATTTCTTCAGATGTCTTACAAAAGACATGAATCTTTATACAGTCTGATATTCAGTTTGTCTTCCTTACAACATGCTGTGATATTGCTGTTTCATGTCCAGCTCTGATCCACTACAGCCTTGGGATCCTTCTCTGCAGAACCACAAGACATGCAGTTGTTTCGCATCTTACATTTATGTAGCTGACATTCCTGGCTAAATATAGACCTCTTTGCTTATCCTTACTGAATCACATCCTATTTTTTTCCTAACTCCTCTCCAGTTTGTCAAGGTCCTGGCTAAATACTAATTTTGTCCTCTATTGCATTGTTCCAGCTTAATATTATCTGCAAATGCAATAAAGATATTATTTCTTCCATCGTTCATTTAATCAATGAAAATGTTGACTAATGCCAGAAATGTTGCATAGTCCTGGACACAGAGTAAAAATACCTTCTTTATTTGAGTGGATTTACAGTCGGCTTCTTTTACCTTCTGTCTAGGATAAATCACTAGGATAAATAAGCTAAGCATTGCCTCTATATTGGCTATGCTATTTAACAGTAAACCCTTTTTTTTTTGTACTCGCCTAGCATTTGCACTATATCTCAGTATTGAGGCATCTGAACTAAAACTTTTTACCTTTCTTAAACCCACTATCAAGATCTGCATACCGCACTAGCTTTTTCATTCCTGAAATCTGAATGCCTGTGTGGCTGGTTTGGACCACATCTAGGTTAGACACTGTGATTTGTCTGCCCATATTTCGAGGAAATATTTTCACTGCTTCCTTTTCTGATGAGGCATACCTAAACATGTTTAAACCTTCAGGTAACAATTATGCATTTTTATATATTAGCTTTTCCTTAGTTCTGCTCATTTCGCTCTACAAGTTCCCACGTTTCTTCAAATTGTGGCTCAACAGATTAAACTACCTTTCAAAACAAATCAAAGCAGATAAAGCTGTCTTGCATTTGGTCTGCTTTTGTTCTCTAGATCAAAATGACAATTTTCAGACACTACAACCCTCTATATAATTTTAAAAAAAAATTGTATTTTGTATTTAAAGAATCCAGGGCTAAAAGAAATTCCAGTAGGATTTTTAGGTAAGATTGAATTCCAGTTTTCTAAGAACAGCTTTCAGAAACCTCAGGTAAAAATATTCAGCATAGACAGTTTCACAAGATATACATTCTTCTATCTCTATTGCAAAGATTTCCACTCTTTATTATTTTTCAGTATTTTGAATTGAATGTACATGTATGTATAAATATTTAGCTGTATGTATAAAAATATATAGCTGTATGTATGTATGTATAAATATATAAATATATACCAAAGAATTCTGTCTTCTGATTAAACAATTCCCACCAAGTTTATTGACACTGTGAGTCTCATGTGTTTCTCTTTGGCATCTAGATCAATATATGCCTTCATCCCTTAAATTAGTCCAAATTTCATAACATTATTTTTCATTTATATACTGCACAACATTCATCAAACCTTCCCAGTAATTCTGGTTCCTCACCACTTCTCCTCATCTGTCAATGAGTCACAATTTAGCGTAAATAATAAATACCTTTTCTCCTGATAGTACTATAAATTTGTTATTTCTCATTTTCTATTCCCAACCTGTTTAGCTGATAGCAGCAGAGACAAATGCACTGTTGTAAGATGCTAGCATCCATGTGAGGATTTATGCAGCTCTGAAAAACACATGTAGATGCAAAAAGTATGTATTGAGGGTGACGGTTGAAGAAAAATTCAACATGAGCTGTCAGTGTGAGCTCACAGCCCAGAAAGCCAACCAAATCCTGGGCAGCATGAAAAGGACGATGGCCAGCAGGTTGAAGTTGATAATTCTACTACTCTGCTCTGCTCTGGTGAGACCCCACTTGAAGTATTGTGTACAGTTCTGGTGTCCCCAGCATAAGAAGGACATTAAACTGTTGGAGCAAATCCAGAGCAGGGCCACGAAGTTGGTAAGAGTACTGAAACACCTCCCCTACAAAGACAGGCCTAGTGACAGGACAGGTGTTCCTGCCCATGGCAGGGGGGGTTGAGACTAGATGATCTTTAAGGTCCATTCCAACCCCTTAACCTTCTATGATTATAAGAATCTGTATCAAATCACCAGAGGAAAATCCCAATAGTAATCAGCAGCTCAGACTACAGCAAGAGCCTGCTTCATGATGAAACAGAATGTTAAAATTTTCATCTACACGTTTATGACCTGGAAGACCACATGTCCAAGATTTTCATCCTGTTGAAAGAAAGGTTTTACCATCATCTAATAAACAAATAGGATAAATGATTTGCTATTTAGAACCTGGCTGTGGACCAAATCTTGATAAGAAAATTAAAGAGACATATGATACTCTGCAGCATATGAAAGTGTAACCAGAGTTTTTCACAACAGGTGGGTTTGGTGCTGAAAGATTCAGAAAAGGATGTTTTAAAACAACTAATGACCCTTTCCACTCTTCAAAACTTAATAGAACAAGGGATTCATAATAAGATGAACCACACAGGAGTGTAAAGAAACCTGGAGCTGACTGCAGTTTTATTTTATTGGCCTTGAGCAGCATGAGAAAAAGAGAGGAAATGTCAGACAAGTGAGAATTGTTTCAGAAGAAAATCTAGAAGTGAGATGGCTGCCAAGTAATTTTCACAAGAGAGAACAAAAGTGGAATTGCTAGAGGGGGTTCATACAGATGGGATAATCCCACATGTGATCCTTCAAAAAGGAAAATTCTTTTATTGATTCAACTTCACAAACTTAGATAGAGAATCTGAAACTCAAACAGCATGCTTTAAATTTATAGGGAAAAAAAAAAAAAAAAGCCATAGCATCTTCCGGAATAACACCCCTCTGACTTTTTGTGCAAATTCTTTGGTTCCTACCACAAAGTCCAAGACAGCCATTTCAGACTGGATACAAGAAAAAAGGGGCTGATTACTGTAAAGCAGTTGGGAAACTCTGCACCTAGAATGAAATGGAGTACACAGTTTGAATTTAAATTCAAGTGAGTATTTGCTGTGAGCCAGGTCTGCCACATCCTACACTTCAGACCGAAAAATTCTCTAGTGGCTGAAATACAGGAATCAGGAGCTGTCAGTCTTAAGCCCCTATCATAGAATCACAGAACAATTAAGGTTGGAAAATGCCTTCAAGATCATTGAGTTGAGCCTTTGACTGAACACCACTATGACAACTAAATCATAGCACTGAGTGCCACATCCAGTCTTTTCTTGAACACCTCCAGAGACAGTGACTCCACCACATCCCTGAGCAGCCTACTGTAATACTTAACTACCCTTTCAGTGAAGAAATTCTTTCTGATGTTCAACCTGAACCTCCCCTGGGGCACCTTGCAGTCATTTCCTCTTGTCCTTACGGTAGTTCCCTGGGAGAAGAAGGAACACCTTTTTTCAGGCAGTTGTAGGGAGCTATAAGATCTCTAGGTCTCTCTTAAGCCTGCTTTTCTCCAAGCTAAACAACCCCACTCCATCAGTCACTCCTCATAAGACTTGTGCTCCAGATTCTTCACCAGCTTCGTTGCCCTTCTCTGGACACACTCCAACACCTCAACGCCTTCCTTGCAGTGAAGGGCCCAGAACTGGACAAAGGATTAGAGTTGTGGCCTCACCAGTGCAGAGTACAGGGAGAAAATCAGTTTCCTAGTCCTGCAGGCCACACTATTTCTGATATAGGTCAGGCTTCTTGGACACCTGGGCTGGATCATTTTCAGCCAGCTGTTGACCAGCATCCCCAGGTCCCAGATGGTAGTTCTGCATGGGGTTGTTGTGACACAAGTACACGACCTCGCACTTGGCCCTGTTGATCCTCATACTATTGGCCTTAGCCCTTCTATCCAGTCTGTCCAGATCCCTCTGCAGTGTCTTCCTACCCTCCAGCAAATCATCAGTCCTGCCCAACCTAACGTCATTCATGAATTTACTGAGCGCACACTCAATCCCCTCATCCAGATCATTGACAAAGACATAAAACAAGACTGGCCCCAGCACTGAGTCCTGAGGAATACCTCTAGTGACTGACCGCCCAGCTGGATGCAACTCCATTCACCACCACTCTCTGGGACCGGCCATCCAGTCAGTTTTTAACCCAGTGAAGAGAGCATTTGTCCAAGCAATAGGCTGTCAGCTTCTCCAGGGGAATGCTGTGGGAGACAGTATCAAAGGCTTTACTGAAGTCCAGGTAGACTATAGCCACAGCCTTTCTCTCATCTACTATGTCACCTGGTCATAAAATGAGATCGGGTTGATCAAGAAGGACCTATGCCAGCTAGGCCTGATCCCCTTGTTGTCCTCTGCAGGAAAGGATTTAAGTCTTATATTGCATTCATTTCTAAGAAAAGGGCTAGTTCATCAGAACAATCTGTAGCATAGCTAGAGTCTCCCTTGCAGAAACTGTGTGTGTCTGCAGAAATAAATACAGAGTGTATGCAAGAAGCAGAGGTACAAAATGGAATTAGAAGAGTACTCACTGATGAGAATACTCTCCAGGAATTCCTTAGTTTTTGTGGTATGATCTTTGCATTAAAGTCAGTAAATAAAAGTCACAAAGGGTGTAGACCAGAAGAGTATCACTTTGCGAAGTTGTGCTGTGCTCAAAGCACATACTAAACTCTTATGTTTTAATATACAGCAGAAGCATTAGTTAACACAAACACTGGCACAGCTGTTCATCTTTCTTATATCGTGCAACTTATCAATATTCAGAAGCTTCAAAGGGAAACTTAGATTGGTGTCTTGCAGATTTTTTGCTCTGGGATAAATTACAATTAGCTGCTAGCAGAAAATATCTGTGCCAAGTGGGACAGCATTGTGAAATAGTAGGAAGTCAACCGGAAGACAATTAGGCTATTGTGATTATATGAAGGGTTCTGTATAGATAAAATATGGCCTCCCAGTGTTTGACCTCTGTTAGTATCTTTTCTGGGCTGAAATGCACTATGACTAACTGTAACTCTTTCTAAGTCATGTTATTTCAGTAAGACATTGATAAGATTCAGAATTCAGAAAGGTTGAATTTGAATAGCTCACAAGTCAGATTTACAATTCAAAAAATATCTGACCTATTCCAGTCCAAATGCACTACATAGGTGCTAGTTTGAAAAAAAAAAAAAATCATCCAAAGCAAGCAACCAAAAAAACTTTATAAAACAAACCCACAGAAATCGAGGGGGATTTATATTATACAAACATATTTCCATCCACTACTTCGGTATGAGTTCAAGATTACCCAAATGCACTAAGAAATTTCTCTAACAAACTTCAGTTTTCTCTGTACTGGTAATGACACCCATAACAACATCACTAATGAGAAAATCAGCAGAAATCAATCTCTGACCTAACTGCTTATGAACTCCACTGTGATTTCTGTCTTGCTTATTTTTTCCCCATGCAATACAGCTTCTTGAGAGTTCTCCTGAAGATACTTCTCATCTAACTTTGCCTCAGTGCCCATATTCTTCTTTCTGGAACTGTATTATGTGTGTTAATGAAGTCCAGATAGTTTATATTAATAGCCAGAAGGGAATGCCTTGAATGTTTGTTATTGTGTCAAAGAAGTTTTTGGATCAGTTTCACATAAATCCATGTGGCTTTAAAACCTATTTCTCTGTCGCCTTTATCCCTTTTTTCAAAATATATTTTAGTATCCAAAATACAGTTTCTTTTTCTTCTTAAATATAGATATTTAAAATAATTTCTTTCCTAATAGTTTACTAAGGTGTCTATTAGTCATGGATACAGGTATTTCTTATATTTCACAAGATCTTGAGAAGCTGGTGATAGGAATCATACTTCTCATGGGTAAATTCTCACTGTAAAGACAAAGATTGTAGGGAATGATTTTGCCACATCTAAATGTAGTTTTATTTAAGTCCTGCAAAAAGTAAAACAAATAGTGATATACTTGAGGAAGATTTCATTAAGGTTGATACAATAAATCTGAGATCATGTATGTTTTATAAAAGCTCTCAACCAAACCTCATAAAATATGTAATTTGAGTTGGCAACAATTTTGATCCATCTCATAAACTAGATAAATGTGTACAGATGTAGACAGTGTAATTAAAAAGAATAACTCTGAGAATCAGAATTAGGTACATAGCCCTTGAAATCTAATTGATTTTTGAAAGAACTCAAAAACACTTCAAAGATTTTTCCCCTCTGAGGTTTTTCTAATTATACTTTTATGTTTGGAAATATTTTTCACTACCTTATGACTATACAAAATATTCACTCTATCAGTGATAAAGGGGAATAGCTCTTCTAAAGAGTAAACAGTGAAGCTGAATGTAAACAGAGTCCTGTCTAACACACCAGTGGAAAAAATAAGGGAAATAAAATTCTGCTTTAATCATTTTTGGTGACAGCAATTTTAAATGTAACTCAGAGTAATAGGTGGTTAAAAGTCCAAAACTTTTTCAGAGAAAAAAGTTAAAGATATAATTAAGAATTAAAATGGAAGAAAACCACGGGAAATCAGGACATACTACTGAAGCCACTGGAACCATTTTCTGAACCTTGCTGTGCTACTGAGCTTGTCTTCACTGGGATCTGAAGGTCATTCACTTTTAGGAACAAACAGTAATCCAAAAACAAGATATTGTAGCATTGTGTAATGTCAAAAGTTGGAAAATTCTTTTACTTAGTCGCCCCAGTGGTTCAATCATTCTAAGTAAAATGTTATTAAATAAAAAAAGTTTTCAGCATTTTTCCTATGCTTACCTCTTTCACATGTTTTTGATACTTTTTTTTGCTTCTACAAAAGCAAAGAGCTACACAAATAGAAACAATTATCCTTTCAAATTTCATGAAAATATGAATTAGAAAATATGTGGTTGAATGTCATCTTGTCAGAGCTAAAAGGCTCATCTTGGTTCAATAAAGAAAATCAAAGGAGGATGTAAAAATTATTGAGATTTAATTTGCTCCAACATTTTTTTTGATAGATCAGACCAACATCAGTTCTGTCCTCAGGCTGAATTTTATCAGACATATTACTACCAGAAAAAAACAAAACATGCCCACCCATTGGGGCACCTCTGAAGCCTAAAAGAAATATTAATGGCAACTACATAAAATGGCTCTGAACTGGCAAAGGTGATGAATTTCAGTCACCATTATTTGAAACTAAAGAAAATTAGTAAAGGGTGTTTATTTAGTAGTGCACTTATATACCTGAGATATCCTACCCATTTCTAGCCTTATCTGGTTATCATTATGTATTGTTGTCCTCCGCAATGATTTAAACTCCCTCTCCAACACGAAGCTGCAGCACAGAAAATCATGGCTGCCACTGTGTCTTTGTGCCCCTCACATGTGAGCTGTGTTTTTAGCATATTTCTCTGAGATCAGCTGAAAAATCCATAGTAAATTTCCACCTTTCAGGTGGCACAGAGAGCTGATCTTCTTTTAAGACTTATATTTTGCATATATGGTCTATTTTGCCTGAACTACTAAACAACAGATTGTTGCTGTAAAAACACTCACTTTCCATACTCTTGTTGATGCTGGAGCCATGAACAGTCAAAACCACAGTGGCAATGGGTGCTTGACTTAATATTGTAATGACTCAGGAGCTTTGCTGGAAAGGCAGAGAACTGCTGTTCCAGTCATTGTTCTCTTCAGTGTTTCTGGTTTTTATCCAGTGCTGATCTGAAGTGAAATGCACAAACAGTTCTGGGCATATGGCCCAGGAGTCAGGCTTTTCCAAAAGCAGAATTCTCTAACTACTATGATACAAAGCCAGTCTGTTTTTCTTGTGTACTCCTGTCTGTAGCATAGCCCAGCATCATGCAGAGTGAGGATTGCTTGCTACACAAAATGTTGGGTGATCGATGGAGTTCCTGGCCTGGAAGACAGGTCTCCTGCTTCCTGGACAAGTACTTCATCAGACCAGTGTCGAAAAACATTAATTAGATACTGGAATCTAGTCACCTAAATTTGGTAAATGGTTTCATGCTATGAAGCTTAGCTTGCTAAGCCGTCAAAGTTCATACAAAGGGTGAGTTTCAGATTTTGAGATTTGGGGGGGTTGCTGACATCGCATACTAAAACACAAAAGGCTAATTTCTTCACGGATAGGAATTACGCCCCTCATTCATGGCAGGCAACAGAATTAAAAATACCACACCTAGGGACGCTACTTGTTTCAGGAATTTCTGTATATCATTATAACCACCCTACTTCATGTCTTAACAATATCACCTTGCAGAACCACATGTACCATTTTCATCAGCTTTCCCTCAAAAAAAATAGTTTGTTTGTTTGGAGACATAACAATAAAGCTATATTTGAGAAAGCAGCATAACCACTGGAGAAATGAAAATTAATGTTTTTTTGAATCAATGTCAGTTTTAGTTTGTGCGGCATCCAGGCACAATAGCAGTACCTTTGGTTATAAACGATGTTACATAGCTAGTTTTTACTGTGCGTCAAATGCAAATTCATGAGTTTAGATGAATAAAGGAACTGCACAGGTTCATGTCTCCAATGAACTATGTCATCATTCATTACTGTACATCCCTTATGACAAAAACTCATTAAATAGTTATGTTAATTGATATTGTCAGCCAGACTCATCCTTTAACCAGAATTTTCAACCATGTCTCACATACTCCATTTTCCACTTTCACACAGCAAGTCTCTGACCCTAGCAGAATACATTTTGCCTGTGGTTATGTGGTTGCCGCACCTTAGCAAAAGAAACATATAAAAGAATTCCTGTATCCATACCAACAATTCTCTTTTCAGAATGCCTGGAAATGGCAATTAAGAATAGGTCAGAAAAGAATCTTGCATCATAATAAGTTTGAATTTCACTGTTTCAAATAAAAAAGCCTGCTGGAGACCACAATCATGTCCTTCCAGTTACACTAAAAGAAGGAACAATTAAATGCTCCTTGTTGAGCAAAAAAAAAGATATAATGAAAACCATAGCCCATACCAAACTGAAGGAAAACACAGGGACCAGGAATCAATTAGTAAAGCTATTTGTATTCATTTGTCAGAAGGAGCTGACAAGCAGCCAGCAGACAGGAAGAAACTGAGGACACTTCAAAACAATCAGTGAGTGTGTGAACTTGAAAGAAAAGTAAGACAAAGCAGGACAAGGAGTTTCCTGGGCAAAGCACTGGATAGAAAGTTAAGCTGAGAAAACAAAGCAGAGAAATTCTCCTTGGTGTCTTAGTGTGTTCTGGACAACCAAATTTTGTGTATAAGATTTGGTAAATTAGGATATGAAAGAAACAAATAATTCTAATGCAAATTTGTCCCACAAATTGTCCAGATCCTTGGGCCAAAGAATTTACACTGTAATGTAGTTATTCTGGGTATTTATATTGCATTGCTTCTCCTGATTCCTTAACTCAGTGTGATTGTCCAATCTACAGGTAGCTTCCCGACAAGTGTGAGACTTGTGCATGTGTCCTTCTGTTGTTCCACAGCTGAGGAAAAGAGTGGAGCCACAACACCCTGCTCATCTCCTCTGCTTCAGCCACCACGGAGAGGTCATTGGACGCAGCTTTGAACTGCGTAGCTGCATCAGCCTGAAGTGAAATACAGCAAAATACAACTTGGACAAAGGAGACAGGTAAATACAGAAAGAGTTTATCTGCATATCTGTTATTAAGACAGGAAAACAGTAGAAATTTTCCACTTCATGTTTTCACTTCAAGAGATTGAAAAGAAGATGAGTCCTTTGTTATATCTATAAAATTGCTTGTCCAAAATGAACATTGACTAAATTGAAACACATCAAATTACATAGCAAATGTTGCAGAGAAGGATTTGGAAGAGAGAATGAGAGTGAGTGACTGTTACAAGAATAGAACTCTGGATTCCAGTTATCACCACCATTAACATGCTTATTACTTTGATACTATCCTTGTTTCCATACTTGATTATATTACTTGATTCTATGATTCTTTTTATAATAACACTAAATAATTGGTCATTGTAGAAGTATAAAGCACTGCTCTTTTGTATGTTATTTCTGTAAAAAAAAAAAATAAAAAAATGAAGTAAATTTTGAAAAAGTTTCTTGCAAAATATCAACTCCAGTGTTTGTTCTCTTTAAACAGTGTGGCTCATCATACTATTTCTATTTTTTAATTGTTATTGTCACAATTATTAAGTCATGAGGAAGTTAGGTTGTGGGCTTGCATGAGCAGGAATACTGTGGTGCAATATAATGATGGAAAATAAGAAGGTCTGTGGGAGAAAATAAACATTTCAGCTGGTATTTAGGCTGATAGTAATATGCCCGTGATATAATAATCACATTTACTACTTCACTGCCAGTTAGAAATTCCTGATCAAAGACAAGTCCATACCACAAAAATGTGATTGCTTGCATCCCAACTGAGATGATAGGCACTTCATTTTGTTAAGCTGTTTGTGCTCTTCGTCCAACAAAAAATTAAAATAGAATTTGGTTTTAATAATTATAGGTACCCACAGATCACTCATCTTGGCATGCTGCAAAAATTATCCTTTGAAGGTAAATTAATTAAATTCCCTACTCAGCAAGCATTCAGGCAATATTTTCTTCCAACTTGTTCTTACTTGTGGTCAGGAGGAAACCCATCAAAGTTAAATTTGAAGATTTACGTGCTGATTACACTTTCAATCAAAGCAGAGAACTTACTAGGACTTATCTTTCTTTCTGTACACAAAAGAAACCTTTGTCCATTCAAACTAAAGTAAACCTGAACAAGTCTCAGTTGATATAAATTCTTTTTATACCATGAACTTCCCCTGAGTTTTGGCCATGAGTCAGAGTTTTTGTTGTTGATCTGTTTGCTGTTGAAGACAGTTTATTTTATTATATCATTAGATAAAGTTCATTAACTCAGTTGGTCAGAGCAAGGTGTTAATAATGCCAGAGTCCTGAGTTTGATCCCTGTATGGGCTATTCACTTAAGAGTTAGACTTGATGATCCCTGCAGTTCCCTGAGAACATTCTGTGATTAGTAACATCTGTGAACAGCTCAAGCCACATTAATTTTATGTCATTTGTTGTTTGGGATTTTTTTACCTCTGCCTATCTTGCAAAGTTCTAAATCATTACACCTACCAAAACTGAAAACCATACCTTCCCTGTGGTACCATTGCTTTTCTTCAGACACCTTCATATGTAACTAAATCATTACCTCTAAGACAGAGATAAATCAGTCTCCACATATTAAAAATAGGAATTCAGCTGAATTCTTCCACATTTTTAAGTGGGAAACCATAATATTTCTTTTCCCGCCCTCAAGCCACCCTATATCCAATAAAGAGTTCTTTTTTTGCTAAAATTTAGCTAAAAATTTAAAAAAGCACAAATCCTAATTTTATAGTGGGGAAAAAAACAAGCCTTGTATATCAAAATAGTCTTTCCTTTAACATTTCGAAGATGTTTGCTACTGACTAAATGATCACGAATTTTTTGCAATATGATAAATTTCTGCTAGGAAATATCAGTGATCAGAAAGTATTACATTGCTCCATGCATACTGACTCTGATAAAAGATGGGTATTTCAATCTTACAGCAAGTAATTTAGGAAACATCTTCATTCAGAGATACTTATGCATTTTACGGACCCTGTTTGGCACTGTATCACACTGTACCTCAAGTTTTTATCTGATAAGGCCCATAGGTGCCATCATTACCATTTAACCAAGGGGTGGTTGAGGCAAAGAAAATTTCAGTGTGGGTTACCTCTGGCACAGCACAAGCCTGAATCATGTTCTGACAATGATAAGCACTCAGGGATATTGCTGTCCTGTCCTCTGCCTGCACAGATGAAAACCACATTTTCATTTTTGACTGGTAGAAATTTACACATTTAGAAATCTTTTTTTTTTTTTTATTTTCTGAGGATGTGCTGTGCTGCTTTGACTACTTTTTAGTGATCAGAGAGCCTCTTTAGTAAGTCCAGGGAGCAAATTCTCTCCCTCACTTGTCATTCCCAGCACTAAGTTTTGAGGAAGTTTGCTGAACTCACACGTTCTAATAGAGTTTCAAAAATAAAATACTACTATAAGGAGTAAATAAGTCACAAAAAAGGACAGATTAAAAAAAAAATCCAGAAATGCTTAGACTGTGCAGAGCTGGCTCATACCCAAAAATACACTGTTCCCAGTGGCTGAGATTTTGTTCCAGAAACTCTTGCAATTCTATTCTTCTTATATCCTTGAAAAGATGATGCAAAGAAATAAATTATTACATATAGTAGCATTTCTGATAAAAAATGTCAACACCGATGTTATAATCTAGAGAGCTGACAGAGTTACTATCTAAGAGACAGTAACACTAACTTTACACCAATTAACTTCATTCACACAACCAGTTTTGTGGACTCAACAATAAATGAACTCTATTGAATAGGATTTTTATGAGTGTTTC
>JAWWLV010000121.1:83821329-83859845 GCA_035041135.1 Platyrinchus mystaceus | reverse complement strand
AAAGGCTTAGCATGGTAAGGACATCCCCGTGACGAAAAAAGGACCATGGTGTAGAAGATAAAAGAACAGGTAGATTTGTTGGTTGTTTTTATTGAAAAATGACCAGGGACCTTTTATGTGGAGGAGAACACATCTTTACACTATTCTAAATGTTTTCCTAGGAATACTTCCACCATTTTAAATGATCATTCAGCACATACACACAGGTAACACTTGACATATCCCATCAACATGCCTGGGAGTTGATAGATAGATGGCTGGTTTAGGCAGAGCTACATGACTTGAAGAGACTGCAGAGTAAGTTTAAGGGCAATGCAGTTATGCTTCTGCTGTTTCTTCTTGCCCAGAAAAAATTTTAGACTGCTCTGAAAGTTCTGAAACACTTGCTAAGTGTTGCCAACCTCAGCTGTTATTTACTGAATGCTTTGCATCCAGGTAGGATTTACTAAAAATGACAGAGCTGGTGATTGATGATGTTCCTGCTCATTGTTGGGGGATGCACTAGACAAACTTTAAATGTCCCTTCCAACCCAAACTATTCTGCGTTCATCCAAGTTTACACCAGTATTTGTACAAGTAAGAGGACACAGCTAGAGTGGAAAATTACAGTCCAGAGAGTGAAACCTTTCAGAGCAACCAAATATATTTTAAGAAGAAACCATTTTGAACACTGATTACACTGCTTTTCCTGCCTTCCCAATATCATAGTATTGTTTATCTCAATATAAGAGATAGTAGAGAGAGAGAGATTTTTGGTTCACATGGACATGCACATACCTTTCCTTCTACTAAGTGAATTCCTCATAGAATCATAGAATGGCCTGGGTTGGAAAGGACCTTAAAGAACATCTAGTTCCAACCCCAGTGCCACAGGCACTAGACCAGGTTGGTCAGGTTTCCATCCAAATTGGCCTTGAACACTTCCAGGGATGGAGCATTCACAACTACTCTGGGAAACCTGTTCCACTGCCTCACTGCTCTCACCATAAAGAATTTTTTCCTGATATCTAATCTAAACCTACTCTCTTTCAGTTTGAAGCCATTACCCCTTGTCCTGTTCCTACATGCTCTCATAAAAAGTCCCTTTCCAGCTTTCTTGCAGGCTGTCTTCGTCTACTGAAGGGTTGCAATTAGGTCACCCCAAAGCCTTTTCCAAGCTGAACAAACCCAGTTCTCTCAGCCTTTCCTCATAGGAGAGGTGCTGTGTCCCTCTAACCAACTTGGTGGCCCTTCTTTGGACTCACTCAAACAGGTCCATGTCCTTCCTGTGTTGGGGACCCCAAAGCTGGATGTAGTACTCTAGGTGAGGTCTCACCAGAGCAGAGTAAAGGGGCAGAATCACCTCCCTAGACCTGCTGGTCACACTGCTTTTGATGCAGCCTAGGACACAATCGGCTTTCTGGGCTGCAAGTGAACATTACCAGGTCATGTCCAACCTCTCATCCACCAGTACCCTCAAGTCCTTCCCAGCAGGGCTGTTCTTGATCTGTTCATCCCCCTATATTGATACCAGGGGTTGCCCTGACCCAGGGGCACTTGGTCTTGTTAAACCGCATGACATTCCCATGAGCTTGTCCAGATGGCACCTCGTCCTTCAGGTGTGTAAACCTCACCACTCAGCTTGGTGTCCACTGCAAACTTACTGAGGGTGCACTCAATCTTTTCGTGTATGTCACTAACTAGGATATTGAATAACACTGGTCCCAACATGGACCCCTGAGGGACACCACTTGTCACTGACATCCATCAAAACTCTGAGCCATTGACCACTACCCTCTGGCTGCGACTATCCAACCACTTTCTAATTCATCTAACAGTCCACTCATCAAATCCATCTCCAATTGAAAGAGAAGGATTTTGTGGGGGACCATGCCAAAGGCTTTAGAGAAGTCCAGATAAATGACATCTGTAATCTTTCCCTTGTCCACTGATGTAGTCACTCCATCATAGAAGGCCACTAGGATGGTCAGGCAGGACTTGCCCTTGCTGAAGTTGTGTTGGCTGTCTCAAATCACCTTCCTGTCCTCCATGTGCTTTAGCATAGCTTCTAGGAGCATCTGTTCCATGATCTTCCCAGGCACAAAGGTGATGCTGACAGGTCAGTAGTTCCCAGGGTCCCCTTTTCTAGCTTTGTTAAAGATGGGTAAAAAGTTTCCCTTTTTTCAGTCACCTGACTGCATGACTTTTGAAATATGATGAGTGGCTTAGCAAGTACATCAGCCAATTCCTTCAGGACTCTGAGGTGCATCTTATACGGTCCCATAGACCTATGGACAATCAGAAACCTCAGGTGGTCACAAACCTGGACTTTACTTACAGTGGGAGGGACTTTGCTCTCCCAGTCTCCATACTGATGTCCGTCCACTAAAAAGTTGTGCTACTGGTGACAGAAATCAGTCATTAACTGTTCCTTGTTTGGCTGGGGTTGCTTTTTAGAGAAGAAGAAAAAGGGAATTTGGCATCTGTTTGAACAAGAAATAGCTCAGGATGCAGCATGGAGACCAGTGGGGGAAAAATGACAAATGATTCAAAGTAACTATTTACTGCTAGCAATAAAATAAAAAATTATCTTCCAAATACATTTCCAGAACAGTAAGCACGAGTTGGCAATATGACTCATATTCATAGAAATTGGGTATTATTTCCTGCTTTTGAGTCTAAAAGTATCCCACTCCAAGTTTTCAAGCAGGAATGTGAGGGGATCCACAAATTCCAAGAGCTGGTGCTGCCAGTCCCAGCGCCTTCAGTGGCCGTGCACATGAAGCTAACCTGCCTAGAGATTGGGTACAAAATGTTCTTTCAGAAAAAGCTGTGCATAGCCAAAGGCAAAGAGAGGAAAATTACATGGAAAAAAGTCAAGTGAAAACAAGAAGTTAAAAAAGGAAATAAATGTATAAATACAAATATAGCTCTGGAGCAGAAGAGTATGCTTGAGACTGAAAACACTGAAGTACGTTTGGTCTGTGTTGTAGAAAAAGGAAGGTTTTAAGACACATATGAAGGTTTTCGGACACATGTATTCATCCAAGATTTCCTACACAGCGTGAATATTTACACTGGTTTTTTTTCCTTTTTTTCCCTTTCTGGTGGGTATTTCAGTTTTTTTGGATCGTCATGCTACAGAAGCAAGGATAGTAGTGAATGACTCATAAAAGACATTTCTGACCTATTAGTCAGATATCTGTTACGGGAATAAGTATTGATTCTGTGCCTGTCTAAATGAAAGATGTGTCTGATGGCTCATAAGGGAAGGTATGTGATATTCAGGGATCATGGTTTTCTCCAGTAAATGTATGTGTCTTTCCAGACAGAGGTTCCCAGACTGTGCTGTATGTACTTTTAGTGGTGTTGGAAGGGTTTCAGACCAGTTCTGCACATGTTGATCACCAAACCAATTAAATTTAGGAGTCCTGCTTTAGATGGAATCACTACAGCTTGCTGGTGGCAGCCAGGGAGCAAGTCTAGCTCTGTCTGTACTGAACCTGTCTGCCCATGGGAACATGTTAACACCAGAATTTAACAACTGATCATCAGTAATTTCCTATGTGGAGACTTACTGAGCAATTGGCTCTCTAGGTCACTGATGGCTGGCATTTGCCTGTATGGAGATACTCCTATGATAATTTAGGGATGAGGTGAGAGGATAATGAGGATAGTTCTGGTTTAGGGAAGTGGACTGTGAAATACAACACTGAAGTCAGGCATACTAAGAACCAGGAGGAGAAGATCCCAAAAGAATGAAAGAGGCTGAAAACACCCCACTACTGTGTGTATACCAACCTGGCAGAGAGTCATAATCTCTGTGTAGGAAGTACTTAAGTGAATAAATGGACAATCCCCATTTTGAGGCTCTGAGCCCTACTAATTCTTTTCCGTTTACATCAAAGGGACCAGGCACATGCTTGAAATTATGCAAAGACTGAATTTTTTTCCTGGATCAGAACCCAGAGTGATAAATGGTTAATTTGTGTATGGGAATCAAGTCACTCTAGATACTTCAAGTTGGATAAGTCTGTATTCTTTCTTTAAAAAAAGTTGCTCCTCTATTTGCACATATAGCATAATATGCCTAATAAGCATATATTGGGAACAAAATATATGCTTGCTAAGGTAGAAAATCAACAGCAATATCTAAGCACAAGTTTACACAATGACCATCTTTGTCTGCTTCCTTTTTGTAATTAAGAAAGAAATGACAGATGCAAGTTATAACTCTGGAAGGCAAATCTGGGGCAACAGTAAAGCTTAAAAAAATGTATTTTCTGTCCCTTATTTGAAGTTTTCACTTATTTCAGCATTTGTCTCTCCTGGGTACCTTTGATGTGGCATTGTTTCTGGCTCCATCTGCTTACAGGATCCTCTGCACATATAATTAAGAAAACTATGTTCTGATGTGTCATGCAACTTCTATTGCAGGGAACACAAAGACTTACACCCCACCAGTCTCAAGGGACAGACAACTATTTAGCATAAGCAAGACTTTCATGATGGCTTGAAAGCAATCTCTAAGCACACTCTGCACAGCAAGCAAGGCCAGGCTTTGCATCCCCCAGGGAATTCACATGGGTCAATTATCTCATGGACAGAAGTTATTCACAGTGCTAAATGAAGTAAGAAAGCAGCGTGCAGTTGAGCCAGGGGATGAAATCTTATACTCTTCTTTCTTTGGAATCAAAAGAAGAGCAGAGCAAACTCCAAGGAAGGAAAAAAGGACTAGAAGAGATTATATGGATCACCGAGTCCATCCCCTGTCCACAACCAGGTAATATGCTTCTGGATCAAAGAACTCTACTCTTTCCCACACTGCAAAACCCTCAGAGTATTTTGCAACATCCTATAATAATTTCCACACTTTTACTATTAAAAGAACTCTAGAAAATATTCTTGGCATCTTCCCACATCAGAAATGTTGTACTTTCAATAAAAAAGAAAAGATCCTTCCTAATCAGGGTTAGAAAAAAATTATTTCTTGAACCCATCATGATGATCAATCTAACTTTGGTTACAAGAGCTAGAGACAGCAGACAGACATGAGAGAAGTGTCTTCAGCCCTAGCTGTCCCAGATCAGTGTGAAGGGATGAGAGGTGAGAGAGAGAAATCTGTCCTTCTACCCACAAAGTGTTGGTGGGAGGTGAGAGAGAGATGTTTTTTGTCTCTTTGCTTTTCATTTTGGAAGGTAAAAAACCATCACATGCCCTATTAAGGCCATTTCCCACAGCTCCCAGGAGTATTTCTCCCTGCTGTTTTTCATGCAGTTCTTGGTAAGTTCTGATCTTCCTGACATCTTGTGTGTTGCCCTATGTTTATATCTGCAGCAATGCTTCACAGTGACAACGAGAAAATCAGTGTACCAGATATTTCAACTAGAGAGCCATCACTGCCAGGTTTAGGCAACCGACCTCAATGCTGCTCCGGGAGCCCAAAAAAATGGTTAAAAGCTGTCCGAGACCCACTAGATGGCACTGTGTATGGCTGCACCAGCCCTTACGAACCCAGGCAGAGTTTAGCTTGTGCCCGGCAGCTTCAGTCTCAGATGCGTGGCGCTGATTCCCACACAAGTCAGACTACCTCGAACCTCACCCGGCTGTTCTGTGCATTCAGCAGCTTTCGGGTTCCCTCAATCACACTAAATAAGGCTCTTTCCAATAATTACCACTGTGTTGTTTTTTCGTTGCTTATTTCTGTTTGGTTTTTTGTTGGGTTGTTTGTTTTTTTTTTTTTTTTTTTTTTTTTCCCAAGAAGCTCCATGATTATATTTCTCCAGTTCCTGGATCTTCCCCAAAACATTCCAGAGGTTTCAGGAAATATTTAGAAAGTCAGTAAGTCTGAATGTCCTGTCTGGCTGGTGTGTAATGTGTATGTGAGTGGAAGGGTACAAACTTCAAGCAAGCTTTCCAAAAAAGCTGCAGATTACAGGAATTTTGATGTGACCCCAACTTTCCATCTTGGTTGCAGTAGGCTGAGTCTGGATCCCAAAAAAATCAGTTGGGGAAGGAAGATTTCCACTGGGATCATGTCGAGTTGGATAGGGGCCTCTGTCAGATTTCCAAACATGGAAAATAAGTGTGCTAATATTTGGTAAATCTTTACTCCTTTTCTGATCAAGGTTTCTACCCTTACTATGAGCAGTGTTTAATGGGTTGTGCTCACAGTGAAAATTGATGGGACCATTGGGAAAACCGATGGGACCGCCATTTTCAGTTTGAAGAGCAACATTTTTGCCAAGTGCAGTTTTCTAACTGAAGTGTGAATTAAAATCTCCGTTTCTTTCTGTCTCTGCTTCTGTACACTGCTTTCTATAACCTCCTGTCTCTGGTTTCTAAAAGTTACTCTTGTGTTGCAGCTTCAGCAGCATCCTGAGTAGGGCTTTAAGACTGTTTTTGCAGTCTTTGGAACCCTCTTTTGTGCCTCCCTAAACAAAGGTGCTATTTGAAACAACTCTTCTTCATTCTCTCACATCACTATTTACTCTAATATACTGGATTATGCATTTTCCAATTATGCTATTTAAGATTCAACTGCAAACTAATCTATAAACCATACACAAATCATGCAAGTTGAACAAATATCAACAGTTCCTAGGTCCTTTGCATTTATCATAGAATCACAAAATATTTTGGGTTGGAGGGGACCCTTAAAAGTCACCTAATCCAATCATGCTGCAATGAGCAGAGACAACTTCAATGAGATCAGGTTGCTCAGACACCGTTCAACCTTACCTTGAATTCCAGGCATAGGGCATGTCTCTGGGCAACTTGTTCCAGTGTTTCAACACCTTCATAATAAAACCCTTTTTCATTGTATCTAGTCTAAATTTTGCTTCTTTAAGCTTAAAAGCATCACCCCTGTACTGTTACAACAAGCCCTGCTAAAAAGTCTGTCACCATCTCTCTTATAAACCTCCTTTAGGTACTGAAAGGCCTCAATAAGGTGTCCCTGGAACCTCCTCCAGGCCAAACTCCAACTCTCTCAGCATTTGAAGTAGTATTTCAGAGAAAGCCTCCACGACTAGGTAGTGCAGGTCACCAAAGCCCTGCGAGGAAGGGCAAGTATGCTCATCAAGCCCTGAGTTTTCAGTTACTGCCTCTCATCTGAAGGGTACAGCCTCCAGACATGTCAGAAATAGTAAGTGACTGTACAAGCGTTCTTAGACCTCTTCCATGTGGATGCCATGGCCCACAGGAGCAGGAGATAAGCCAGATATCCCTCCAGAGGGAGATATCCCTCTGCTTATCAAGGACTTATCTGGAGATATCTCTATATGTAAAACCTGGATATAAGATACAACTAGTAGAACCAGAAGTGAGAAACAGCTGTGGGAGACTGGGAACAGAGTGGCCAAGTCCAAGGGTGAATTTGGTTAAAAACCCTAAAAGGGATCAAAAAAAAAAAAATGCAAAACATTCTAAAGCCCCCCTTCTATTCTTTATCGTTTTCTTTGTTTCACAGCTGACTGTCCCCAGGTTTGTCTGGAGTCTGCACAAAATCCAAGTGTCACGAGAAACTTCAGAAATTTAGAGGTGTATCTAGACAAAAATTTTAGTGTTATGAATAGTTCAGCACAGTACTATGTCACAGTTTTGCAGATTATTAAAACTGGCAGCTTAAAGTAGCTTTAACTTGCACAAACTTGTAATAAAGTCCAGTGAGCAGTAAACAACAATATATTCTGGATTTTACCTGTCCCATAAGGTAGGATTTACTGTACTGGTGCAGAAGCCAAAACTTGATCCCCATATCTTCCACTACATTCATGTAACAATGTTTTCCAAATTTTGAATCTATTCACTTCAAAGATGATGGGCACATCTTCCTTCTGTATTTTTCTCTACACCGGAAGCAAATAATTTTTATGGCAAATTTTTTATTGTCCTTTGCTACTGACAGATAATTCCTGACAGATAATCTCTGGACAGATTTTTTGAGAACTCTGGGTCAGAAAAAGGGCCAAAAGAGTTTGTCTCAGCATTCCTTTAGATCATGAACTTATGTCTTTCTTTAGAGTTGTATGGTTTGGTTCATCAACTTGTTTCATAAGCCTCCTTGCTTCTTAAAAGAAGCAAACTTCTTTTAAGAAACAAACTTCTCCTTTCTTTTTCTTCTTGAAAAAGAAAAAAGCAACCTAAAATACAATAAAATATTTCCATAATAGTCACTTGATCTTTAAAGAAAACTTTTCACAGATGCTGACAGCTGTATAAGAATAGTTTGTCCTCAAAGACAGAAAAGCTAAACAAATATTGTGAAAATAGAAGCTGTGAAACATCACTGGTTGTTTTCCATAATCTAGCTAATTGCATGCCTGTGTGTTCACGTTTTGTTCTGTGTCTTTTGCCACTACCAATGACTCATATTTAAACAGCAGAGAGAAAAATATGTATTCACTTCTCTTGTAAGTTCTTGTTTGGTACTCTTCTAATGAAGTAATTAACGTGAACATGTGATACTACCAGGAAAGTTGGTAAATACAAATCAAACAGGTTTTTGATTATGAGACTGTAGGAATCCTCCCTGAGCTCAATGTGTGCATGGAGGTTTTATAAGCAATTAAACTCTATCCCTGAAAATCCTACCTTCAAAGCCTTTTGGATCACCTGTAGAGTTTTATGGTTGGCTGCCGATAAAGAGAGCATAGAAGCTTCTAGGGAAAGCTCAAACAAGGAAAAGAAACATGAAACAAACTACACTTAACCTCTTCCCTGATGGTGTTGCTTTTTATCCTGTACTGATGCTGCTTTAAATGAATGCTGCATTTGAAACTTACTGGCAGGATTATAAGGCAACATAGAAGGTGCTTTGCCACTTCCCACACTGCAGCAGAAAAGCTAGTGGCACAAAATAATCTACAATGGAACAAGATCTCTAGTGATTTCGGGTTTTTTAACATTACAATATTTAGGCAGTGGCTTTAAGTAGTTTAAGACATCAACCATGCTTCTGTGTATGCTACAACCTAACACATGATATCCATCACTATCCTCTTCCAGCTTTGGCTCATGGCAGTACAGACATCCCCAAGATTTCTCTGCTCTTTTTGTGTGACTCTTCAGCAGCAGATTATTGCCCTCTGTGCTCTCCCCTCTAGAAAGGTTCAGTGACTTTACTTGCTATCAGTAAAAGAACTAATGAGTTGCAGCCTCCTGTTGCCACTGCCTGGTACAGTGCATGTTTTGTAAAGTATGACAGTGAGTGTCTGTTCCACATTAACCTCGTGGCTGTATCCAGTCCTGCTGGCCTTTGAACTGGCAGAGACAGGCACTGAGAAGCTGCTTTTGCCCATTTGCCATTGTATGCCTGGACATGAGGTCATAAAAAAAGCATGTGGAAAGGCCACAGTGTGTAGGGAAGGAGCGTTTTGCATCCTCATTTGCCCCTGCACAGGCACAGAGCCCAAAGCTTGTGCTGACCTGTTGCCCTTTAAATACAGACTGTCCTCAATTAAACCCATCAGGACACCACAGGTTTAGCTATTCTTTCCTTTACAGCAGCATAACACTGCTAATTCAACAGATCAAGTGAGAAAAATCAGATCCAGCTTGTCTACACTATTATTTGTCCGTGAGTATAAACCACAAGTGGCTGCAGGTTGCATCTGTCAGCATGTAAACATTCCTTCAGCTGGTGTTCAGCACAGCAATGGGGCTGGTTTAAAGAGTTATGCATATCACGATTACCGTTGAACATTCATTTCCGCAAAGATGCTGCTGGCGATACGGGCTTGACAACAGCAATCATGTATCTTTCCTCTGGAGAGACCCCAGGGTCGTCAGTCTCTTCTGAACTGCTGCTCACTGCTGTTTCTCTTCAGGTGTACCAGGAGAAGGTGCTTGCAGAGCAGATTTTTGGAGGCACGCTTTGTGTGTCCTGTCCTGACCACAAGCAAAGCAAGCACATGTTTTTCATAGCCTGCTACTCCTTTCATTCCTGTGGAGCACAGCACTCTCAGAGCACTGAAAGCAACTGCTGCTTAACCAGTAGGAGAATACATCACTGCTGAGCCAGCTGCCTGGAAATGTTAATGCTGCTCTGTGGTTTCTTCAGTACTCTGAGCCAGCATTTACCTCATCAGATGTATCTTTCCTTTACTGCCTTATCCCACTCTGTCCTTTATTCTCAGTGCAATTTATTTTCCATGACTGACAAGCCCGGGGGGTCCCCAAAGGAACTTAAACAAAAGCAGGATGTAAAAAGAAATATGCACACCCTATGGGAAGAAAGGAGGGAAAGAAAGTAAAAATACACTCGCTGCTGCCACGAGAAATCCTGGCCCTGGGGATGGAGAGCAGGCACAGGACCTGGGAGAGGAGCACAGCAGGACCAAGGAGGAGGATTGGCAGGGTTGAAGAGGCGAAGATTGTGATTCCAGCTAAAGCTGATGAGACTGCAGAGGAACAGAAGATGAATAAATTTACAGAATCTACAGAAGCAAAAATAGAGTCCCATAGCTATTTTTTTCCAAAGAGACACTATTATTGTCCCTGTTGCACTTGTGGAGAAACAAAATGTTTAAGTGATTTTCTTTTGGCGGGTTTGGAGCCCAAGTTCCTCCAGACCTCAGGCAAGAGGCTTCTGTTACATGTATTACCTTCAGGTGACTTAGAGAACACTGATTAAACTGACTTTAACTGGGCAAGACTCAAAATTCAGATTGAGGCAGGGAGGAAGTCTCTTTGGATCAGACTTGGGTTCTGATCTTCGCCTTGCTTTTTTGCTTTCTTTAGGAAAAAAAAAAGAGCAGTCCTAAAAATGTATGTAAGAAAGCAGGAGAAGACTAGTCCTAGCTACCTCCCTTTAGGTGTGTAGTTTTTGGCCCGATGTCATTAGGCTCATCCTGTGAATCAGTTGAAGGGTCAATAAATTTGGAGCTCACTGGGATTACATGCACATTACCTCCACTCTGTGATTTCTGATTGATGCACTCACTACTTACCACAGTTGTCAGTGTGTACTTTGCCTTCAGCAAAAAAAATACTGAGGCTTGCTCTCAACCTGTCAGCCTGATTCTCCTGTTTAGTCAGATGGTCTGCAATGCTTGCACATGACAGCTTGCTCCTCCATGGGGCACAACCCACTTCCTGTTTCCTTGTGATAACACATGTGTTGGTAATAAACTGCCCATTCATAATCCAACACAATCAGTTGATGTGGATAATTAGCTGACTAACCTTTTCCATTTCTAATTTTCCAGTGTCTGTAGTGGACACTGCACAGGCTCCTTTCTCCCTTTCCCTGACCTCGCAAACAGCAGAGAATAATCTGTTGTAAATAGATGGGTAGCATCAGAAATGTGTCAAAGAAGAGAGATGCTGTATAGAGTCTGAAGTAAACGACATCTTACTGCCTTTTCAGTATATGCTCATACCTTTGTGCTACTGTAATGGTGCCTCGAAAATGGACCTTAATTTCATAATGATATATGGCAAGTCCTTTCCTGACGAGCATCCATGACTGTGCTCGGTAAGCATCTATTTGAAAATGGAAAAGATAAATAGTCCTTACACTAATTAAGTCTCAAAGGGTTTTCTGTTCCTACTGCAGCTCCAAAAGAGATTCAGTTTCAAAATACATCTTAAATATTTCAACTGTGTATTAAAAAGGGTGTTTCTCAGTGAGGGCTGAGGATTCAGAATATGGGGGTATCGATTACATCCTCCTTTAGCTTTCCGCAGTAGGTTTCCAAGGAGGTAGCTAACTAGAACTAAATAGACAACCACATTTTTGCTGAATAGCTAGAAAGCAAAGGAAACACATTATGTGGTTTTTAAAGTTTTATGAATTTTGGAATTGAGATGTAATGTTTCTGCTGAAAAATGCCGTCATAATTATCTATATGTTTTTTTATTTCACTCCAAGAATTTTCAACAATGGATGACTTTCTCGGGACCTTCATATATAACTAAATAACAAACAGCATCACTGTCATGAAATGAGTTTACTACTACACAGCTGCTCTGAACACTGTATATATTACTCTTAAATAATTAATTTTCCGCTTCTGACATATAAGCTTATAAAAATTATTAAAATAAATAATGTTGATTTGAGGGTCTTTTTGGCTTTTGTCCTTTTTTTTTGAGGCAATCACACTAAATCATTACACAGACACCTTTGGGCTTGTACAACATGAGGCACCATATGTGTGCACTTTACAGAATTACTTTCAGACACAGAAGGGAACAGATGTGGAGTGGCCATTGCCTTGGAAGTTTGATCTGCAGCATAGGCACCTCACTTTTATTATCCTTCACTTTCCACTGATCGTACATTGGTTTCCTTTACATCTTCTCTTTTCTCACACTTCCCTACTCCCATAAGAACTGATTCTCTTTGGTAATTACAGCCATCTTCAGATTCTCTTCAAGATCAGAAAAACATTTGCTTTACTTCTGCCTTTCAGTTCACTGCCTGCTTTGGATAAAGCTGAGTATGGAAGTATTAAAATACCAGAGGAAAGCCTGCTGTCACAATGAGTTTGAACCAAAGTGCTTTGAAGTAATTCATCAAGAGTGGTTCCCAATTATTGCTTTTGGCTTTGGATCCGCCCATGACTTTCTACTCCAGCAAGAAGCATAAGTATTAAAAAGTTTCAAAAGATTTACCTGATGGGATTATAAGTTTGGTTTTCTGAATAATGCCCTCTGAAAATTCAGATAAGCATGCCACCACTTGAAAGCTCTCCTTAACACCTCAGGCTGAGATTAAAGGTCCTCTACAGTCAAAGCTCAAAGCTTCACAAACGGTGGATAATTTTAGCCTTACAACTGAGCTGCTCTTTGGTCTCTCACAGCTGAGAAAGAATAAACTTTCTTGAATCTAACATCAGAATCATCTGCTGCTTTTGAAAACATAGTCTTCACTATTGGAATGGTTTGAATTCTGGTACAACATTACTGGAAAACCTTAGCATCATTTTTTGATGCAATGAGGGTTCTAGGACAATTGCTTATTTGTTGTTGCCATCTGCTCTTTCTTAAACAGTGTGTTTCTTCCCAGCAGTGACATTATTTATATTTGAAAGATATCATCTTAAGGTTGGTTCTAAATTTTGTATCCACAGTCATGGACAGCAGTGACAGTTCAGCTCATAGAAAGGTCAGTTATAGCAGGTAGACACAGACACGTGTATAACATGTGAAACTAATTACACACACAGTTTCTTTTCCCATAAGTTTTAGGTCCCCTAAGATATTTGGCTCTAAAAACTTGAATTGGGTTTTTTTTGTTATTGTTTTTTTTTTGTTTGGTTGGGGTTTTTTTAGTATTATTTAAGGACTAGAGGATGTTTTGGGTTGGTTTTGGTTTTCTTGGTGAATATCTTCACTCATGCTTCAGTCTGCTAAATTCAGGTAGGGTGCCCCACAATGATGCCCTCTGTATCAGATTCCCTTTTAAAACTAAACCTTAGGAAATGCTGCACTGAGTCTGCAGGAATACATTGCAACAAAGAGAGAAGAATTAATTAGCAATGGCATAGAATTTTCAAATTTTAACCCAAGTGCTTTGCTGAGCCAGTGCAATCAAGGGGCAATTACCAATCTTGTCACCCTCGTGACCAGTGACAGGACTCAAGGATATGGCATGAAGCTGAGCCAGGGGAGGTTTAAGTTATATATCGTGAAAAAGTTTTTTCATCTCAAGGGTGGTTGAGCACTGGACTAGGATCCCAAGGGAAGTGGTCACAGCAGCAAGCCTGTCTGGACAATGCTTTCTGGCATAGGATGTGACTCTTGGGCTGTCCTGCATAGGTCAAGAGCTGGACTCTATGATCGTAATGGGTTGCTTCCAACTCAGCATATTCTATAATTCTATGATAAGGAAATTCTTCTTCCAGCTCTAGGTGAACACTATGCTTGGAGTTTATGGGTTATCTTCCTTCTTTGGGGTGTATTTTTCTCTGAGATCAAACAGAATAACTAGAGCCCTTTACAGGGCAGAGCAAGAAGGAAGGAACCCTAAGTAGTCTTCAATATGTATATATAGAGGTATATACCAAATTTGTATATACTGTGGATTCCCTCAGTAGATTCCCCAGCTAGTTGCTGGCATCACCTGGGACTTTGAATAAGTCAGAATGCAAAATAAAACTACAGTTTGATTAGGTTTTCTGTATTTCTTAATTCTGCCTGGAAAGAAATGTGACAGATGTCCAAAAGAATTTGACAGCCCGAGAAAGACTTCTATTCTGCTTTTGCACTTGGGACATTGGCCTTGATGCATGCATGTATACAAGGAGTGAGGCAAGCCTCATAATTAAAAATTATGCCTATAAATATTGTACTATACCCGAACATAGGCAGCACATATTATTAGACATCATAGATCCACAAAAAAAGTAGATTTTTTATGCTCCTTGCAAATTCATCAGGTTGTAAAAGTGAGCATGAAAGAGTTTGCAAAACATTTTAATGGTAGGATGCTTTGATCAGTCTACTGTTTTAATTAACAATTGAAGATTTCCACAAAAGAAAAAAAATTCTTTCAACAAGTTACACTGCAGTCTTGTCCTTTGATACGGCGGGAAAAAAATTGTTTAGTTACATAGTTAGCAACCGTTTCTTAGAAATTAATAGCTACAGAGGAACAACTAATTTGTGTTTGGCTGGAGGCATCTTTGCCACCTTCCTGTAGCCATTCATATCCCCATCACTCAGTAAATGCAATGAGAAAAGGACGTATTTTAATGTCTCCAAGCATTCATGGGTCCCTTGGTAAGGCATAGGTTAAGATTAGCATCACAGGCATTACACTAATTTTTCCCACGATTGAAACATTTTTTCCTATGAAATACTATTCTTAGCATTCCCAGTATTTCTTTCTTTGCACACAATAAAAGAAACTGTATAATCAGCAGTGCTAATCAAGACACTGTATAATCAAATAGGATTTCTTCCCCTCAGTGGCATTGCAAATTTGCTTGTTGAGTCATTCCTTTCCTTGAAATTACTTTAGAAAATCTTTACTTGTTCTTTTTACCAATACCACAGAAAATAAATGTCATCCAACTCAATCAGTTGCCTCAATAAAACAGAGCAAACAAATTATTGTTAGATAATAATACTGGGAAACGATACATCAAAGAAGCAGAATTTACACCTCTGCCTTGGCTTGATTAGAGTGTTCAAGTGTAATTCAGCATGCCACTATTTCCTGCTGGCTGTTCTTCACCGGTAACAAACTCTACTTAGGAGCTGTTGATACTGAACACATGGACCCAATTAAATCTGTAATGACATTTACGTATTTGAAGTTTCAGCCTTGATGTGGTCCCCAATTCATTCACCAAAAGGTTTCCATTTATTGAAGGACTTTTTTGTTTGCAGTGAAACACCCAAGTGCAGAACTGAATGAGGGTAAAGTGGCCAGATTAGGCGGTGAATTCTCCTTTGATGGAGAGCCCTATTTTACATTTCAGGAACTTGAACAATTATGATCACACTAGTTATGAAATTGTGACCTGTTCTATTCAGTCTTGAACATTTGTTAAATACTATTATTTGTATAATATTTTATATTAAATATGCAGCTACAGAGAGAATGTGTAGTGCATATAATATTGACCAAAGCTACACCAACTAAAGCACCTGCGAAGATAAACTAACAAAATAGAAAGCAGCTAAAAAGTCTGGTCTTTATTACTATCACATTTCATTTGGTTATCTTTTTACCTTTGAAGCAGACTGTAGTTCCAATGTACTTTTCTGAGACAGTTGATTTTTGTCATAGTAGCTTTTGTGGATCTGGTCTGGATCTGTGATGAAAACAGTGTTGATAATACAGGGATGCTTTTGCTATCACTGAGCAGGTCTTGCACAGAGTCAAGGCCTTTCTGCCCATCACACCACCTCACCAGCGAGTAGTTGGGAGGTGACACAGCTGAGACAGATGACCCCAGCTGACCAAAGGGATATTCTATACCACGTGACATTATGTTCAGCAATAAAAACTGGATGAAAAGTTTGCCAGGGCTGCCATTGCTTGACTGGCTGGGCATCAGTCTACTGGTGGTGAGCAATTGTGGTTTGAGTTTTGAGGTTTTTTCTTATTTATTAAAGCCTCTTTAACTCAATCCCTAAGTTTTCTCACTTTTGTCCTTCCAATTCTGCCCCACATCCAATTGCAGGTGTTGCCTGGTGCTGAGCTGTCAGCCAGGGTTAAACCGCAGCAACAACTAACAGAGCAAATAGCTAGTTTTTGTTGCTGTGTTTGACGTAGCATCTTGTCATGAACTAAAACTTTATTAAAAACACTCATAAACACCTTAAGTCAACAAACCAGCATTCATATTGCTCCTTAAGGAGAGGAGCAACAGTGGAAATAAATACAAGAGGGATCATGCAGAGATAAAACTGGTTGATGTTAATTTTATTGGAAGTGTATTGCCAAACACAGTACGCTTGTGGACAGAGACACTTCACTGAGGCAGCAGAAGCCCTGGAGTTAAAAAGCTCAGAGCTGTTACAAATGGTAGTAGTCTTTCTGATATGTCCTGGACTTAAGGGCCACATAGTGCTTAGATGAGGAGCTGTGTTCCGCAAACCCATCTACAGATTTTTAACACTCTGTTCCCTCTCAGGAATCACCAACTCTGACCAAAAACAAAACAAAAACAAATGCAAACAAAACAAAGCAAAAAAACCAAACAAAAAAGACACACAAAAACACAAAAACCCCCCACAAACAAAAAACAAACAACAAAGAAAAACCTCGCCAAAA
Source organism: Platyrinchus mystaceus (assembly GCA_035041135.1). Taxonomy (NCBI): domain Eukaryota; kingdom Metazoa; phylum Chordata; class Aves; order Passeriformes; family Tyrannidae; genus Platyrinchus; species Platyrinchus mystaceus. Next base: position 83,843,131 of record JAWWLV010000121.1, on the reverse strand, counting down.
AACACGCAAAGCACACAAAGAAGCTCAGAGAAAGCCTAAAAAACAGTCATTGAGGCTCTGATTATATTTCATATCTGATTAAAAGACAACTGTAAATAGTTACAGGAGATAGATGGTACATAGAGGTTTTTCACTAGTTTGACTTCAGATTTCAGAAAAAAAAAAAAGAAATAGCTAGATTCTAGCTATTCTAAAGCCCTGAGGAAAGGACATTATGGATTACAGCAAAAGTCATAAAAATTTCTCTTCAGGGAAGCCTTTACCAAAATGAAATCTGAATAAGAGCAAAACCACATTACAGGAATAATCCATGACAATGTATTTTAAGTTACACAGACCCTTCTTTCCTCCTGAAAGGGTTGTGACAGGCCTCATGCTGTATCAGCTTCTGGTGGCTGTGACATCTACACTGGAGCAGACAGAGAAGGCAGCAAAATGAGCTGCATCAGAAGACTGCATGTGAGGAGGTGGTGAGAAATCGAAGTGCCAGGAGGCAGGGCACTTCATTTCTAATAATGCCTTGCTGGTAATTGCAACAATTGATCCCACAGTTTTTATGGGATGCAGCTGAGATACAATTGGCCTGCCTCGTACATCATTACAGAGGGAAAGCTCTGCTGCACAGTTTATGATTACTTGCATCCAAGACAGTGCATACCAGATGGTGATAATTACCTGTAACCTTGAGGACATATATGCAAGAGCTTTAAAATGTTTGATTTAGAAGGAAGTTGCTTAATGAACAAGCAAATGAAGACTGGAAGATAATTTGATTATTTCTTTTCTACCCTTTACATGTTCCATGCTGCAGAATGCTACTACGTTACAAGAGCTTATATGGCTCGATTTACCTGGAGACCAAGTAATTATCTTTAACTCGCAGCCGAAAACAAGAACATCTATCCACTTCTATATTAATTGAGCAATAATAAAACACCACTCAATACAACAAATTTTACTGAGAACGTCTAGTGGAATGACCTTTTCCTTTGGCTTTTTCATTCTGTTCCTTCACACACTCATGTATTTTTTGTCTCTCAACTCCTGAGAGCAAGTTCCTTTCTTCTAGTGTTTCTGTGTTTTCTAGAACATCTGACTGTGAGTAAATGCAACTAAGAAGAGAGCTTTCCAATTCAGGTTGGAAGCAGCTATGAGAGAACTGGTAGATTTAATAATTTCTACACTATTTATGTAGCCTCTCAGCCTCTGAAGAAGCATCCTTTACCCAGCCTTTACAAAGTGTAAAGTAGTTATAAGCTGTTTTTCTCATTATCATTACTTTCTTCTTTGCTTTCCTGAACAGAGTGTTGCATTCTGGGTCAAGAGTGGGGTTTTTTCAACTATTTTTAGTCTGGGTGAAAAAAAAAAATATGTATTTGACTTCTTGCTTTTGTTACTGCTATTTTATATTGCTGTACTGAATGCTTTTGCCAGTGATTTGGGATTGCAGTCTGTGGGGTGTCAGTAATGGATAGCCCCTACTGCTCTGTGTCTCTTGATCTTTCATTTGTCTGTCAAGTACAAAACACAAGAAGAGTAAGCTGGAAATCCTGTTGGTCTCCAGAACAGGAATGTCCATCATTGCTGCAGGAAGCTTGAAAAACCACATTTGTTTATATATTTTTACTTTCTTTGTTCCTTTTCTTCCATATTTCTCTAAAAAAGGAAGCTACAGCAGCCATCCAACCCACGCATGTTCCTTGGTCAAACCTCTCAGTTTTCATATCTTCTACCCCTGCCACCAGAGATAGGATTTCAGCAGTTCCTACTGGCATTTTAGGTGCCTTAGAGATCCTTTGTTATGTGACATACCCCAGAACAGCATCAGGAAACATCTGTCTTCACCTCCTGTGCTGTATGTGCCAATCCCATGCAGATGTGCCTCAGACTCTGCAGAGCACCTAAAATGGTTCTGTTTAAGACACTAAATCTCTTTCCAAAAATAAAAGTTCTAATATGACACTAGAGGGAAAAAAAGGAAAAAAAAAAAAAAGAGAGTGAAGAAAAGAAGAGCATGGAAAGAAGAATGTGTAAAAGTTTTGAAACCCAAAATAAATTGAGCTGACTCATCTTCCTTGGAAATACAGTGCATCCTGAACAGGAGGTTTTAAACCCAAGTCACTTCAAATAGCTTTCATAAAATCCTGCTATGAGGTCCTAGAAAACTATCTCTAAAGCAGAAATAGGTGTCTTGTCTTCACAGGCACAATTTAGGGACCTCTCAGAAGTAGAAGATACTTAATGAAGTTCTTCTACTATGAAGAGATGTCACCAAGCAATTTTTTTCAGCCAAGAAAATGGAGAGAGCCAAAGGGCTGGAGGTTGCAGCACCTCAAAGTGATGGCAACCTGCCAGCTTCTCTTTGCAGGCATATCCATGCCAGAAGTGCTTAAGTGCAAATGGCATGCAAACCAGAAACACCTGTCATTATTTTGCGGGTGGGGTGTGTGGATAATCATGTGAAACCTCATGGAAAAAGTGCGCTTTCCTGCCCTGAGAATGTAATGAGAAGTTTTACTGTATTGAGCAGTATGGCTGGAGTAGTTGTGCTGGTTTTATCCACAGTTGACCTCAGAGACATGCATCAGGGCGTTACTCAGCCCTCCCTGGAAGGCACCAGCCCACCTGGACCTCCCTGCCTCCTCCTAGATGCCTTTTCACGCTTGACTCACCCCTGTTCACCCTCATGCATCAGTCATAGTAGATGGCTACACTGTAGTAAGGCTCACCCTTTCAATTCAGCAGTGTAATTCTGTCATTTGGATTGTATATACAGATTTTTCAGTGGTAACTTGCCACCTTCCGTCTTCATCAGCAAGCAGTAAAGCAAATGGCACTCACAGTCTGATTTTGTGGCAGCATGGCATGAAGCCAACCCTGCAGATACCTACTGTTCCACAAGCAAGCAACAACTCAGGCTCTACAGTTCTTTGGTGCACGTTATATTACAGGACCTCAGTACGTGTGTCAAGGAACTGCTCATGATTTGGGGGCACATGCCTCTAGATGAAGCAGTCTTTGAGTTCAGCAAGGAGACATTTTCTTATGAATCTCCTCATGGCTATGAGTATGGAATGAACCACTGTGGCACAGAAGAAGCCCTCATTTCCCCTGCCCCTCTCCCCAGTCAGGTGTGATGACACCACGTTCTTTTCACTGCCAGCTGGTACAGGAACAGTGACTGGTGTCAGCTACTGAGATAATTAGGATAAACTTCTGTTCCATAATCCTGAATATACTCTGGAGTGAAAAACACCCATCTGCAGAACTTTGAAGTAAAGGTTCTGGTGGGGGGTACTTAAAACACAGAGAACACAGTACGTCAGAAGGCAAACAAAAACGATGGAAAAGGAGAGGAACACATTTTTATACTAGAGAAAAGTTGTTTAGCTGTGGCACCTGTCAAGTCAGACCTAGTTGTTTATTGTAAAGGAGGATCATGATTCATAAGAAAGTGCATGAACTGAAGACAAAAGGTACTGTGTAGCACTAAACATGCTGATTTGTGACCCAAGAATACCTTACAATAATGAGTAAAACTCAGTGAAGTTTATGTTTTATCTGTATCAGTTACTGAAGTACAACCAGGCTTCCTTTGCTGTCCTGCAAATTTAACCTATAGATGTTGTATACTCTACTTGTGATGTATCTCTGCAGAAGGAACCAGTGGGACCAGGCTCCCACCTGGCTGGTCACCTTGGTGCCAGACTGCCAAGCAGCACCTGGAGCTGCAGTAGCTGTGACTATTCTTACTAATTGCTCTCTGGCCACATTCTGTGCACTGAGAAAACGATGGACACTTCCCTGTGCTGAAATCCCCACCACCCCATTGGGTGCATGTTGCCCAGCCTTCAGGCTACACTTAGAGGCCCACAAGTGTCAGGGCTGGGAAAAGTGGTCTTGAAGAGTGATTTCACAGCCGTGCTTACCAGACCATATAGATCTCTGAAAACTATTTCAGAATTCCCAAGTCCAGTGACCACTACCCACCTCAGTACAGTTTAGGTTGGGACTCAGATTCTTAACAACTTGGGAAACAGTTGAACTTTCCATATTTGAAAAGTAACCTAAGAGTTCTAATGACGAAGCAGGGACTACCACTTGGAGTTGACTATTGGGAAATAACAGATTTTTTGCCAGGGATTGGTCTCTGGTAAATTTTGAATTTTGAAATTTAAATAGTTTCACATGCTGTGCTAAATTTTCATTAATTAGGATGTTTATTGCAATCTTCCCATGATTTTTTAGAGTGAACCAAAATATGCAGCAGCAGGGGTTCATTTGTTGTGTTGATTGATTTTAAAGTTGGTTAAAGCGAAACACCCCTTTTTCTTGTTAAAGAAAACTTTTCATGTCCCTGCAGTAAAGAATAAGTTGTTCTTGTCTATAATGAATTTAATATAATAGCAGGAATTTTTCTTGTTAGTTTTAAAAATGTTTTGTTAATCCTAAAATTCTACCTAGCTTTCTAGTTACCATGTTTAATAAATCTGGTCTGCTGTACTTCATGCCAGACCATAAAGTATCCCTGAGTCCCGGTCCAGAAAAAATGCCAATAAAAAGGACTGTTAACTCTCTATAAAGGCACCAGCCACACATTTCATTCACAGAGTAGCTCTCAGCTCCATGAATTAAGATAGTAGTACAGGAGTATATGCACTTTTATATACACTTTATATATAAAACCAGTCCTTCTGGGTTTTTTTTCAGAATTTCAAAATTATCCAGACTATGAACCAATTTGTGATGCTGATGATTTTGCTTTCATTCTTGTTGCAGCAGAATGCTTTTTCAAGTGATTAGAAAATAAATCATACTTTAGAAATATCCTGGAAGTTATTTAATCTTCCATAGTAGCTTTTTAGTTTTCATCAGAGTTCCAAGTAGAAGTATCTCATCATGAAACATAGGGCTGCATCTCAGTCTTCATCTGGAGACAATGGGCCATGTACTGATTCAGCTGTTCATACATAGATCAGTTCTGCAGGCTTTCTGTCAAATCCATTTTCACTTAAATTGACATATCGAGGTCTGAATCAGATCCATTTCTCTCAGCAAGTTCATATAAATTGCAACAGACTTCAGGTCCTATCAAATTAAGGGCTCAGATATTTAAAGTTTGCTCAGTATCAGTATGGGTTTTTCCCTGACAAGTTTTTGCCTAAATAAACTGGGCAAAAAGTAAAACTGGCATTTTGGTAATTGTTTTTCTAATATGAATACGTATCCAAGAATCATACCTAGGCAATGATGTAGGGCTTGGAGAAGGTGACAAACAAAATCTATTAATGGGAAAACTATTTAGCACCCAATGCCAGCGTAGACCAAAAAAATGAATGCAGATTTCTGCTGAGTAGTGAAACTTCTTACTAAAGGACATTCAGAGGGCCACAGTTATAAGTGGGTTTCAGAAATGGCTGAGACAAATTCCCAGCTGTGTTGTCAGCTGTCAAACATGATGGGCAGCACACCGTCAGTCTCCTGCTCTAGCAGCCTCCTAGTCCTCTCTGAGTTCCAGGGGATGGAAAGAGATAACACTGACAAGGCACCTTGCTCCCAAGCCCTTTTTTCATGATCCAGCAGTGGCTACAGCCAGAGGTGGGAAGAGGTAGACAAAGGTTTAGTCTGACCCACTTCAACTATTGTTCAATGGATGGTAGGAGGAATGGGGAAAGTAGGCTAGGACTCATAATAAAGAGCTGGGGCTTTGTCCCCTTGTCCAGGGTCATGCTGGGAACATCCCATGTTCTGTCCTGTGTCTCCATTTACCAGTAACAAAGTAGGGATAATACTTTGTCACCTCACTCAGGTAGTAAATCCTGTTAGTAACTCTGGCACGCTCAGATACAAGGGCAATGAGGACTATATAACCACCCACAGTGCACAGCAACAGCAAAATACAACCTGCTTGTGGGTATCTAAGTATCCAAATCCAAAGAAACTGATGGAACAGAGCAAAGAGCCTATGCTCTGAACTAGAAAAATCTTAGAAAATGCTTAGGGGTCCACAAATCGAAGGCGGCTGAGAAAGAAGCAGAATAGTGCTTTTCTTATTCAACACCATCTCTATACTACCAAATAAAAATGAGACACAAATAAACCAACTAATATTTGCTATTATCTAAAAGTTTTGGAAAGTTATCTCCTTCCTTCTATAAATGCATCTCATAATCACTATAATTACATAAATCTACTTCATCAGTCACAGTGAAAAGTATGATGACTTCTCATGAGCCAACATCTTGAAATGGTCATAGCATAAAAAGCTTTATTTTCATTTATTTCACTCAAAAAACCAGTTCCATGACTTGGGTTACCTAATTGAAAAAATTACAAATGATGATTAAGGGATGATTAAGGAAATAACTTAGACTTTAGGTGAATCTTATCTTTCATTGTTCATGAAAGTTGAATTAATGGCATGGTAATTTTACATTTTAAAATACTCAGTTACCATCAGTAACAATTGCATCTAAATTCAGAATAAAACACAGATTTTATTTCTCTTATCCTACAGTAAATAAAAAATACTGAGAAATTTTAAGAGGAAAGTTAGACAAGGAATTTAAATGAAGAAAGAAGTAATTTATTTTCAAATCTGAAGATCATGGGTGAAATTTACATTTCTTCTTTCAATGGAATCCAACACCAGTTAAGCATCAGAACAGGTTCCCTTAGAAGAATGTGTTCAGATAACTCCACTCTCAAGATTGAGGGCTCTTTTTGAGAGGCATATGAAAGACTATTTCAACATTTTTTCTTTTTAAGCATACAGTGATAAGAATAGAAAAGAGGCAAGATAACCTAAAAGTATCTTTTGCAGTTAGTGAAGTGTTCATTTTCCATGTAGTTCCAAGTTTCAGGATCATATAGAAAAAGAAACTAATTGTAAATTTGCCAGGCTGTTAGAAAATTTCCTCCCTACCAGTCAGTTTCCAGTCTGGGGTCATTCCCTCCCAGGTGCAGGACTTTGCATTTTTCTTTGCTAAATTTCTTGAGATACTTGTCAGCCTGCATATCAAGGTCCCCCAATGGCAGCTCTATGCCTCAGTAACTCAGCAACTTCAGATAAGAACTCATTGACATTACTGTGTGAAATTCACCTTAGTAATTACCACTCATTCTTAAAAATAACTCACACAGTTAATTATTTTTATTCTGTAAAATAATTCAGTATTCTGTGATGTGTAGGTCTCCCTCCAGAGTTAAAGTTCACTTTTCTAGAAAATTCACAATTTCTTAATCTTCCCTCATTGTTCAAACAAATGAATAAAAAGCCGTAACTTTCTTCTGCTCTGGTCTGATAGCTTGGGAATGGCAATAGGGTTAGGTGAAGTCTTTCCACTCATTAGGTTTCCATTGTCAGATATTTCCAAGTGTTCAGCCACAGTTTCTTGGCTCCGTTTATAGCCCCGTAGACTCCCAGGTGGTCTCTCTCTATCCAATTACCCACCAGGCTGGTATTAAGTTTCTGTAACAAGCTGGAGGTGTCACACTTCAGTTTGGCAAAGCCAAAGGCAAAATGCACTAATATGAAACATTCTATTTCAACAGTTTGTTAAGCAATACATGTTTCTCAACTTCCTTTTTTTTTTGGACTGTCAAATAATTTCTGAAATGGGAAATTTTTTAGAATTTGATTTTAGTTTGGCCAGGATCTGCAAAGTTTTATCTCTATCAGACACTGCATTGTTGATCTTCATTAGAATAAGAACTGCTTGTAGTCTCAAAAAAATCCTATAAAAAACAGAACAAAAATTAAAATTGCTCTCAGTTTCCACCATGATGCTACATTCGTTTTTAGCAACATTCTACAGCTTCTTTTCCACTCTGTACCACTTACAGCAGAGTTTTCCAAATTTCTTTCAAAGCGCAGTAGCAGGAGAGAGAAAAGCGGTAGAAAAATTAGCCAAGTGAGTTTAGGGAGGAGATAATATGCGACAGAAGGATGAAAGAGCAAGAGTCAAAGTGTAAGTCTTTCCTCATGTGCATATGGGCCACAACAGAGACAACAGCTATTGCTGATGTCGCTATGGCTGATAATACTTACCATCTGCACAACGTCAGGACCCGAATGAGAAAATTTGGGAAGCTCTGACCTAGAGAACAAAGACACCAGAAAGCATGTTTGAGCCACAGTGTGGTCATAGTAAGCCAACATAAAGGGTGATCAGAAGCAGGACGCTAAATAAAGTACTGTTACAATCTGCTTAAATGTTGCAGAAAGAATTTCAGATTCGGATATTCCCCCCAGCAAAATTAAAACTCACACAAAGTTATCTGCTGATACTAAAACTCGATATTTTTATTTTATTACTTTCTAAGGGATGCAAAGAGAAAGAGGAAAAATTAGGAAAAAGCTGGAAAAAGCTAAGATTAGTTTTAGAAGCAATAGGAGCGTTACAACATAACTCCCTTTGTGCCGAGCTGGGGGGGCGGAGGGGGGTGGGGAGTGGAAGAGGAGCAGTTTTAGCCCTTTTTTTTCTCCATCTCTGCCGCTTTTCGATGTTTTCTCTTAGTTGCGGGGTTGGGGGTGGGGGGGGGGGACGGGACCTTAGCAGCTTAGTTCTCAGGAATGCAGCTGGGATATGTGGCTTTGCCACTTACGTTTGAGCTGTGTCCCAGGCTGTGCAGGGTCCCTCTCCTCATGAGCAGCACCTTTCGGCCCTCAGTAAGGGTAGAAGGATGATGTATAACTCACGCATGTGGCACGGCGGATGTCAGTTCTTCTCCGGCCGGCACAGTTTCAGTCTCCGGTGTCAGGCAGGCAACATGTGCTGGCAGAGAAAAGGTGAGGGGGAGGTGAGAGGTTCTCGGCTAGGGTAAACGGTTCTCTCTCCCTTTCCTCTCCCTGATTTTCCTGAATTTTTCCTCAACTTTATTGTGTTTAAAGGAGTTGTACATGGTTTCTTGGTACGTAGCCCTATTCAGGTGTTCGAAGAGATATGATAACAACAGCATCATCTATTGGCTGGAAAACTCCAGCAAGAAACTCTGGTAAGGGCTTCTGGCAGGAAAGCTGAAAGGGAATTTTTGATGGGAAGTTTTGACATGCAGAAACAATGGCAAAACATTTTTTTTGGCATTTCTATATTATCTGGTTTTCACAAGCACACATTACCATTATATGAGATTCACTCTCTGGAGCAGAGTCTCTTATTTGTCAGGCAACCTTAAAAAGTTGAATGATAAACTCTAAACCAGGGCTATTTTATAGTAAGTCAATTCAGGGAAATAATATTCTTTCACAAAGAACTAGTGATGAACTGCTTGCATTGTGCAGATTTTTCCCAGTCTGCCAAGAAATCAACAGTATTGGAATTCCTAATTTTAAATCATTTTACTAGTAGAATTTCAGGGATCTGTAAAGGTCTGTAAGGAGGAGACTTCACCCTGAAATCATGCTGAAGCACTCACAGTTGCCAGCAGTTAGATTTATTAGGATGGCGTCTTTGGAGGATGCTGTTGGCTCATCACAACAAATCACTGCAGGCCCAAGATTCTTCTATGTCCTAGTGTTACAAATCCTATGGGCAAGGAACTGGGATGGAGACTGTTTTCTATTCCTCACTTTTCTTAAGGAAAATTCAACAAGGGATTATTACTTCTAGTTTACCATCAACATAGAGGAAATTCAGCTTCCTCTTATTTCCTTGATTTGGCTGTTAAATGACACAAAAAGTCATAATCTACTGATTTTATTCACATTTGAACTGAGATTTTTTTAAAAATATATATAATAATTATAGGTATTTTTTAAGAAATACCTATAAATATGAGTGAACTGGAATGCCAAGATTTCTTTTTTTTTTTGTACCCTTGATAAAATTCATTACTTCCTAATGGTGTGTTGGCAAAGCTACATCTTTGTTCACAATGCTTTGGTTTTTTTTCAAAAAAAAAATAGGGTGGTATTTTGTAAGCTAAAAAGCTAAAAACTGCTACTACATATTTTTGACCCTTTAGGTGTTTTGTTGAATTCTGTTCCACCAGACTTCAGACTTAGTAGAGTGTGCCAAAAGAACTAGTGTGTGTTAGTTAAGCCAATAAAATGAGCAGTGGGTTTAGGCATTCAGACTAATATAGCAACAGAAAGAAATGTAAAAAAAAATGTAATAGCTTTTTGTTCACAAAAATGGCAGGCTTTTTTATTAGTAAGTTTAGTAGCATTGTAATTTAGAGAAGAAAATAATGTGATTAGTACCACATGTACTGTCACTGATTTATTTACTAGACCTTAACATAACAAGCAGGTTAACATGAGTGAAACCAGGAATAGAATAAAGGCCTGTCTTAGTGGATTCGCCTAACATCTTCTCTGTTTCCTTTGGAATGATGGGAATTCACGGTCAGAAGGCACAGTCTTTCTCAAGCTGAGTGGTATGATTGCCACACTTGAGTAATGAGATGCCATCCAGAGGGACCTGGACAAGCTCAAGAAGTGGGCCCATGTTAACTTCACAAGTTCAACAAGACCAAGTGCACTTGGGTTGGAGCAAACACTGGTATCAATACAGGCTGAGGGATGAACGGATTGAGAACAGCCCTGCCGAGAAGGTGGGAATTCTGATGAATAAAAAAGCTGGACATGACCCAGCAATGTACACCTGCCAGAAAGCCAACCATATCTTGTGCTGCATCAAAAGAAGAATGGACAGTAGGTCGAGAGAGGTGATTATCCCCATCTACTTGGCCCCCATGAGATCCCACCTGGAGAGCTGCATCCCTGGCTGGGGCCCTTACCATAGGAAGGACATGGACTTATTGAAGCAGGTACAGAGGAGGGCCACAAAAACGACCAGAGGGATGGTACATCTCTCCAGTGAGGAAAGGCTGAAAGAGTTGGGATTGCTCATTCTGGAGAAGATCTAGAGACACCTTACTGTGGCCTTTCAGTGCTTTAAGGGGGCTTATAAGAAAAATGGAGACAGATTTCTAGCAGGGCATGCTGCCATAGGACAAGGGGTGATGGTTTTAAACTAAAAGAGCGTCTATTTAGGCTAGATACAAGGAAGAAACATTTTATGATGAGCGTGGTGAAACAATGAACAGCTTGCCCAGAGAGGTGGTAGATGCCCCATTTCTGGAGACATTCAAGGTCAGGTTGGATGGGGCCCTGAACAACCTGATCTGCTTGAAGATGTCCCTGCTTATTGAAGGGAGGTTAGACTAGAAGACCTTTAAAGGTCACTTCCAGTCCAAACTGTTCTGTTATTCTACACAGGTTTTTCCCATCTGGGAACTAAAAATCGAGCTGGTCTTTTGTTAGTTATTTGAAAAGAGACAATTAAGGATGGTGCAAAAAATTTCCGAAGGGGTTAAGTCAAGCTGTACACACAGTAATGAAAGAGGAAAGTCTAAAGCAGGGAGAGTTAGCAGAAAGCTGGGAGATGGGACTTTATAATACAGCAGGAACATGGTATACCCAGCCATGTAGCAATAAGAAGGATAAAGTAAAGCTCTGTTGCAGACATACAGTTGTTTCCTTTTCTCACCTGCTTCAAAATATTCTTCAAATTTATTGAAAACACTTCTCAAAGTCTCTAGTGAACATACTCTGTCTACCTAAAAAGCAACTTCTCATTGGTACCTTCCTAACATGCAAAATGAAACAAAAGAGAACTTTTATAACTGCACTAGTACTGTTTATTCCACAAAGGGACAAAGAGTTTTACCACAAATAAGGAGGCTTTGCAAATCTTGGGTTAAAAATTGCAATCAGAACCCTAACATATTTGTCACAGTTCCTTAACTGAGATAGAGGTCACACTCTGTGCTTTGCACCATTTGTCTTTATTAGATGTGCAGAAGTCAGGTCATCAGAAATTTCTGGATTATTTTCTGCATACCTTGGATGTTCTAGACATCTATCCAGGTAGTTATGCTATAAAAGGACCACTGTGGCCCAGTTCTCAGTTTGAACTCTCTCCAAACTGCTTCTTTCTTTCTTAACCTTCATGTAAGGGACGTTTTTTTCCAAGAGACTTATAAGAGCCTGTATTTGACTTCATCTCAATCCTTGAAACAGGACTGTTTTCTGAACTAGATTTCCTTGAAAAGCATCTCGTGGTTTTCCCATGGCAGGGCTCTAACACAATACCGATGAAAGAAAGCAAACACACTGCTCAGGCCTTAATCTCCCGCTTCCGTGCAGACATCATTTCACATGCAAAAATATTTCCACTGATTTGGGACTTTTCACAAGCAGAATATGCAGTTCATGTGTATTTGTAGAACTGGAAGTTCGTACACTGGTATACATAACCTAACATTTGGTATTATTATTGGAGACATATTGAAGTAAAGACCTGGAGATTTGAGTATAAAAAGAAATTTTTATGACTTATAGTGTGGAAATAATGGTTTTCTGGCAATTGACACACAGACTTTGTGCTTTGCCAGGTCACCTCTTCAACAATATTGACTACTGCAAAACATTTTGAAATTTCCCATTCCTTGAATTACTCCAATCTAAACAGATCAGTGCTTAACTTTATATCTTCATTCCAAATGGCATAGTCCTCCAGCTTTTTAGTTAAGCTTTCTCTTTGCAAAGGAATACTTGTTTTATTGCAATGTGACATTACTTTTGGTCTAGAATTGAATGCTATTTAAGCATTTAAAAATTAACCCACTGTTTGGAACAAGAGAACTAGCCCTGTCTGACTCCAGTGAACATCATAGACCACAATATTTCAAAAAATTCCAACTACTTGATCAACTTGGAACAGCTGTTGGTATCCTGCCAAAAACTTCATTGGAATCGGTTTGTGGGGAATTCTCCAAAATATGCCAGCAGAAGAACTACTCTCAGGGTGAAATTTCCCAATCTGAAGAATGGAGAGAAAAAAAACTCTCCAGGCAATATTAAATGAGATACAGAGCAGCTTTTTTAATGAAGGCCTTATGGCCACAGAGTACAAAGATGCATGCCCCACATACAGAATCCTTACACTTTTATATCTTTTACTAATTATCATATCTAATGGGGACATCCAATCATGAGACCCCTTATGCCCTGGTACCACCCTCAGAACTGCCCCACTGGAGCCCCTCCAAGGAGCTTGAGCCTTCTATATTGTTTTGTCTACCATACCTCTTATTATTCCAGTCCAGGTGCAGGTCCCAATGGAACTTTCTTGCTGAATATCTGTTGCTTTGAAAAGACGGTTAAAAGACAGTTAAACCAAAGCTTCAGGAATGTGTCACACAAACTGTGAGAAAGGAATGGTCTAAAGTGAAGGAAAACTCCAGCTACATTAAAATCTACAAAAAGCTAAAAATCTTAAAAATTCAAAGGCATCAGTACCCATTTAATAAAACTTTCATAATGAGAACAATTAAAATTCTGCTATTATGTCAGAGTTCTGAGCAGGCAGCCATGACTTATTTTTACCTCTGCAGGAATAACACAATTCATAAGTTCAATGTCCATTTTTCACAGCAGAGGGCAAGCTGTTTAACACTGTCAACAACACCAGCTTCCCCTTCATCATCTATGTTATTGGATGACACATATAAAAAAATGCAGCTCATGTCATGCTTCCTGCTCATTCAAAATAAGGAATATCAAGCATGAACTCTTCTGCCCTACTTGTACTGATTGCCAGAATATAAAAAAGAGTCCTCTTTTTCCAACTTATACATTTCTTGCAAAGTAACTTATGCCAGGAGAATGCATATATATATATATATATATATATATACATGTGACACATAAAGGAGTATGCCCTTGATCACATTTGAGGTGAATAAGTTTGAATCTACTGAACATAAGTTAATACAAGTATAACAACATTACTAAGTTAATATAAACTAACATATAAGCTTCTTTCTCTAATGATACTTCCACCTGTACTAGCAAATCTATGAAGAATAAAGGAATTTTAGTGCATTGCTTAAAATGTCTGGATTCTTTCACAGCCAGTTTTTGCACGTGTCTAAATTACCAACAAGGTTCATTGGGAAATTTGTTTTCATGTCACTGATTCAGCATCCACTAGAAGAGAGATCAAAGCACCAGGAATCTCAGTCCTTATAGTAGTTGCCACTACACCAGCAGTCCTTACTATCAATTTCTTGATATTAACTATAACTTCCAAGCAAATATGCCCTCCTCACCATCTTTCATTCTAGAACACTAACCTCTGTGTAATGTGATGACAAATAAGTGAAGAAATAGTAACAGTAGAAAAGGTTGTTCATTCCAGCTGTGCCACCTTGAGTGTTGAAAAGTAGCAGTGATTTCTGGTGAGCAGCACAGTTTATTTATGTGACGGCTTCTTGCCTAACAGCACTGGATTGTAGAAACAGAAATGTTTCTGAAATGAACCCCTGCAGATCTCAAAATCCTGCTCAGAGAGGAACAATTGCCAGTTCTAGATCAGGTCAGCCATAGGTTTTTCTAACCAAGGTTTGAAAATCCCCAAGTTTACCCAAGCTCTCTGGGTGAACTATTCATGTGCTTCTCTACTGTCCCAGTGAAATTTTTTCTTTATGTCCAACCCCACAAACTGAAACTCTGCTGTTGTCTCATATCATCTGCCACTACTGCACAGACTTAAGCTCCATAGCCTTTGCAACTACCACTCAAAAATTTGTAGGCTGCTGCCAGACTATCCCTTAGATTCCCCTTTTCCATGATGAACGAGCCCAACTGTTGCAACCTCTCTGCAAAGGCCATCTGTTCAAAATCCCTGACCACTGAAAAAAAGGCTTCCTTTAGACTCTTACCATTTCTCAACAACCACTGGAAAAGTGGATTTAAAATAGGTTGTGGCATTCCAGATGCAGTCTCACCAGAGCCATGTGGAGGGTTATAATAAATTCCTCCAATCTTTTGGCCACACCTTCCCAATGTGTGCAGTAGCCCATTATCCACTTCTCCTTGCTCATAATAGCAGTGCAGTCTTGGCTCCTATTCAAGCAGCTTTTCAGAAAAGCCTCTGGTGTCCCTGTGGAAAAGAAACTGATAATGAGTCAGTAGTGTGCACATGCAGCAAAGAAAGACAGCCAGCTTTTGGGCTATATTTAAAGAGTTTAGCCAACAGTCAAAGGAAGTGACTATTCCCTCTTTCCAGCTTTGTGAGACCACATGTTCTGTATCCTACTTTGGGCTCACTCCAGTAGAAGAAAGATACTGGCCTCTGGGATCACTTTAGCATGAGAGTCACCGAGGTAGTCAGGCGGCTGAAGCACAAGATGTTCAAAAAGAAACTGAAGGAGCTGGGTCTGGTCAGTAGAGAGAAAGAATGTAGTGGGATATATTATTTCTATCTACAGCAATATACTGAGAGAGTATAGAGAGAACAGAGTTACTCTTCTTTGAGGCACAGAAAGGACAATAGGTAAAAAACACATGCTGGAACACAGCAAATTCCAACTCAGTATAAGGGAAAATTCTCAACATGAGGGTAGATAAGCACTGCATCAAGTTATAGTGTGGAGATATTCAAAACACAACAGGACAAGGCTCTAAGTAACGTCATCTAATGGCAGAAGGATCAACAAGTCAGCCTTCAGAAACCTTTTCAACCTACTCGAGCCAGTAACTCTATTTGCCCTCCACTGTATTCTCAAGGTCTCCTGCAGTAAGGCTGCTTCTCACCCAACCTGTTCCCAGTTTCCCAGGTGCAGGTAGTTATTCTTCTTGTTGAAATTCATGCTGGTACATTTCTTAAGTTTCTTAAGGCTAGTCTGGATAGAAATTTTGTCCTTTGCTGTATCAACAGCTCCTCCCTGGTTTAGTGATGGCTACAAATTTGCTGAACAGTGCTTTCTGCTTTATTATACAGGTCACTGATAAAAATACTGAGGAATATCAGCTCCATTATCAACCCTGGAATACTTTGCTTGTTACTGACCACCACCTAAACAGAGTCATTTCAACTCACCCAGTAGTCTGATCATCCAGCCCATACATTCTCAGCTTCCAGATTATAGGTCTGGGATCAGAAACCTTGCTAAAGGCAGATCCATTTCTCTCCTCTCATTCTCATAACCAGGCATTTCACTACAGAAAGCAATCAGGATGTCTGTTTCTGATTACCTCCTTGTCCTGTTTGCGTTTAAAAATGGGTTCCAGGAGAAGATCATGCACCATGAGCTTCGCAGAGGCTGAGGTGAGCCAGCAGCTGACAGTGTTTCAGATCCTCTTTCTTGCCATTCTTGAACACAACTGTATTGTTCGCTTTTTCCATTCATCACGATTTTTCACAGACAATACACAGGAGTCTTGCAATCACAGCAGCCAGGAAGGCAACTACAGCAGCCAACTTTTCCAGCATCTTTATGTTAGTCCCAGGAATATGAATATGTCCATATAAAGTGGGCTCGACCTTGTTCACACTGTTCTGGCTCCTTTCCAAACTGTTCCAGTATTTGTGGGGGTCAGGGAGAAGGTTCTGCCTGCGATGTGAAAGGTAAAAAAGGCCCTGAGTACTTCAGCCTTTTCCATATAACCCCCACTGTGTTGTCTCTTATACACCAGCAGACCCAAATCTTTGCTTTACAACTTGTCCTTCTTATTCAATTTAATTAAGTTTTTTTTTAGCTTTACCTGGGCTTTGACTTTCCTAATTTTGTCCCTAAGTACCTTAGTGATCCTTTTATATTCACCCTTTCTGTCTCAAACATGTTCACCATTTGTATATTAGTTCATCAAAATTCACCCTTTCAGTCAAGCTAGCCTTGTGCTGAAACTTCTAGTTTTGCCACACAAAAGGATGGCTTGTTCCTGATCCCTCAAATGAGTTCACTTTGAGGTAGTCATCCAGCTGTGTTGGGCACCCTGCTGCATGGCTGCATCACAGAGGACTTTGCTTATCAATTCCTTAAACAACCAAGTCTGTCCTCTGAAAGTCTAGACCCCTAACTCTACAGTTTTGTTTCCAGCCTTCCTCCAAATCCTGAACTCCCTTGCCTTATGCTTCCTGCAGCTTAAGATTACACCAGTGACTGCATTTTTCATCACTCCTCCTCAGTCTGTGCAATAAGTCCTCCAAAGCAACCCCGCTATGCAGCCTCTCCAACATTTGCATTGGAATTGTGTTGCCCCCACAGTCCAACCTTGGGTTGTCTGAATGAAGTCACATTGCCCACATAGCAGTTGTCTGGACTGCTGAGTCCATCCATAACAGTGGGTGCCTTCAGGTGGGAAGTTTCCACTGGTTGTTTGGAAAAGGCCTCTTCCTCTGTTTCCTACCAATCACACTTCTAAGATGTCCTCAGTACAACTTTCCCCTCTGAAGCTGATGCAGAAGCTCCTGATAGGCTTGTCTCTAATTTTGTCCTACATAGCTCAGTGAAGTCAAGGAGATCCTGAATATAAAAGCTAATCTGCTCCTTATCTGCCCTGATCCTTATCTTCCCTTCACTCCTCAACAGCCTGTTTGCTCCACAGATTCCCTTCCCAACAGGTTCTCTGTCCCATGCAAACAGACCCTGATTGAAACTGGCCCCACCTTTTGTCTTCACAGACCTTGATCTCCTGGTAAATCAGAAGGGTTCACTAAAAGCACAAATGCATCAAAGCCAGTGAATCATTCTAGATATTTCAGTGAAGGCATATAAAAGTAGTAATTAATGGATAGCTTATTCACAATTATTTTCTGGAGAAAATGGGATTTTTAAAGTGTACTAAAACATCTGATATTTGTATATAGTTGCAAATTGACGTAAGCTGCAGAGTCATATTAAGGTATTCAGCTTGGAATCTTAAGGATAAATTTGTGCTCTTCACCCTTGAATTCATAATATGACTCCAGAGCTTGTGTTCTTTGTCCCACAGTTTTTAGATTCATGCAAGCAACAGCCTAAGTGTCATGCCAAGATCTGAAACTATTGTTCTATTAAACTCTACTACTTTAGGCTGGAGTAAGATCCACTTTATTTACATCTTTTCTTTGTTTTATCTGCTGTGGTTCTTTCAACTGCCAGATTCCTTGCATTTCCATTAAACATTATTCACAATAATACTAGGCATTTGTATGAGCATCCAAGCATGGAGTATCTTACAACCAGTAACTAGTTTTATTTGCAGCAGCTAATGTAATTTTACTTTCAGTTTGGTTTAAAATATTTATCTTTTCATCCAGCCATTATATTGTCCATTACAACAAGCTGTACAGTAAAATTGTAAGTCGTATTAAAATGCACTGGTTTCCTAAATGTAATGTGAAACATTTGGGCTTCATTTTCTTCCAGACACATTAAGTTTTTATGACTTCATTTTTGAAAGATTGTCCTGTGAGCCATCATTCATATTTGTTTCTGCTCTGACACATTATACATTTACCAATAAATTTATTTTAAGCTGGATTTTGGAATTCTTGTATTTTAGGATTTTTTAAAATTCTTTTCTGAGTTCACCTAGAATTTCAAATTAATGTCTCAAATAAATATAAGAAATTATCTGGTAGTCATCCCAGAGATATATGCTCAAGTGTAAGCAGAGTGAACTATTTCACTCTTCTATGGTGTTCAAAAATAGCAGACCTGTATTGAGATGTCCATTTTGATTTTATTTCATTCCATGTTACAAAAAATTAATTATGACTTCAACAAAAAAATTTAGTATTTTCATTAGCCATCCTTTTTAGTAAGAAAAATTAAGTGCCATTCAATCCTATACGAAATATATTTATATTTACATATAGTCACTATTTTACACACAAAAAAAATTGAAGAAAACTAAGTTAGAGATCTGATTCCATTAGATGAAAAAAATCACCTTTTAGTTTCTCATAAAACCTAAGGCATTCAGCTTTTTAAGAGGTGGCTGAAGCCAACTTCTATTGGCAGCATTGGCAATTACCACCACCATGAACCTCATCACACAGCTGTGACCCTCAGTCTGCTTTGAAACTCTTGACCACATGTGGTTTATAATTAGCCTCCAGTTTCTGGAGTTCAGGTTGTTGTTAGAACAAATAGTGTTAAAAAGCTTTGTTCTTAAAGGCCAAAAATTATTTCTGTGTGAGCTGTTTCTAAACAGAGTCCTGCACCTGCATCTGCTGTCAGCACTCCTTGCAACTGGGCAAGTCACAGTCCCCACTTGTATTTTCTGGATAATAAATATCTTCTGTCTCCCTACTTCCAGTGTATTCTTTTTATGGCAAAGATCATCACTTCAATGGTGTAAGAACTGCACCCAGCACATAAAACAGAGCTTGCTGATACCCAGGCAGGCAGAAATTTGACAGGATAAATACCACTCTTCTTTCTTGTTGAATACAAGGTCCAAATTGTAAAAGTTAAACAAACTGTATCAATGAGTAAATTAAAGCCATATCAAATTAGATATTTTCCAGCTCCTGACCCTGAACCTTTTCCTAAAACTTGAACTCTGCAAACCGAATTATTTTTAGCTTCAAAACCTTTGGCTAATTTATTTTCATTTTACTTCAGTTTTGCATGCCTTTGTGCTTCCAGTTTCTGGCAATGTCTATAAGCAAGAGTGCCAAAGTCCTCTATTCAAATTCTATCCTTTGCCAAATGAAAAGCGGAAAACGCTCAAAATCATGCAAGACAGTCTTTTCTTGTAAGTTTTCTGTTCTCATGAACTTTGCAGGCCAATTTTGGAAATACAAAAGTTCATAATGTAAGAGACATCAGATAAGGAACCAAACTACTGGGATTCACCCATTTGTCACTAGTTCCTTTCCTTCTGGCAAAGTAAAAGCAAGACTGCTAAAGAGAAGAAAAAACAGCTCAGAAGGGAGAAAAGTCCAGAAATTTTAAAACAAAAAAAATAAAGAAAAGATCCATGAACAGACTCAAAAGAAAGTCCTGGAGAAAAAAAAGAAAAAAAATAAAGATGATAGAATGGAGGGAGCTGCCTTCAGAAGGTGAATTATGGAGAGAAAAAATAGGATGAATGAGATGGGCATCTAAGTGGATATAGACATATGGGCTTCACCTTTAGAAGCTAAAGCAACTACCTTAGACTGAAACTTCAGCTCAAACAGCTAAAGTTGAGGTGAATTTTACCTAAAACCTTTACTTTCTTATCACCTTTTTAATTCTTTTGTGAACACCAGTAATTATGTTTATCCACAGTATTGGTAGTATTTTAGGATTCTAATTTTTATACACAAGTATGCTGATTTTAGCTGGGCTAGAGTTAATTTCATTCACAGTGGCTAGTATGGAGCTATATTTTGGATTTGTGATGAACACAGGGTTGATAATATAGGGATGTTTTTGTTATTGCTGAGCAGGTCTTACACAGAGCCAAGGCCTTTTCAGCTTTTCGTACTGCCACGCCGTCAAGGAATTGGTAGTGCATGGAAGGTTGGGAGGAGACACAGCCAGGACAGGTGACCCAAAGTGACCAAAGGGATATTCCATACCATAGGACATCATGCTCTGTGTATAAAGTGGGGGGAAGGAGGAAGGGAGGGATGCTTGAAGTGATGGTGTTTGTCTTCCCAAGTCACCATTACAGGTGATGGGGCCCTTCTCTCCTGGAGATGGCAGAACATCTGACTTCCCTATCATAAACACTGAATTAATTCCTTGTTTTGCTTTGTGTGGCTTTTGCTTTCTCCATTAAGCTGCCTTTATCTCACCCCACAAGTTTTCTGGCTTTTACCCTTCCAATTCTCTCTCCAGTCCAGCTGGTGGGGGAGTGAGCGAGTGGCTGCACGGGGCTTGGCTACTGGCTCGGGTGAAACCATGACAGCAGGTATTCCATGGAGTATTTATAATAGGCCTATATAACTGTGATAGACACCTGGCAAAACTCTTAGTTGTAATAGAATCCATTATTACAACTTGTAGATAAACACTGTGTATTTGAGTACCATACTACAACAAATGGGAACATAATGCAAATGCAAAAAAGGCCTGTGCGGGAAAAAGGAGAAAATCTATTCCCACTGTCTTACTTCACCTACATTCACACCTGTAGATACATCTACCCATGCACTGCAGTGTTCTGTGAACTCACCCTCTGCAATCCTCTAGCTATTTACAATCTCTTGACATAAAGAGCCATAAAAATTTCCATTATCCTGAAACTTGGAATTACAGATGCTTTGATCTTATGGTTCTCATGTCATCTAATCAAATGATCTTAATCTTCTGAATTTTCACAGCGTTGCATGACCTTTAGCCACATGACTTTCATCATATTTGTCAGGAGTTAAAGCCTCACACATAATTTGAAAATGTACACCTTTAAAGTGCTATTGTTAATCGTGTTCATGGATGCCTGCTGGGATTCCCCACAGTGCTTTCTTAGGCTCTGAGCTGGTTTTGATTTCTGTGGATGATGTAAAACTCTTTCCTTCTCACTTACCAGACACTAACCTAACCTGCTTTGCTGAAGTCCTAATTCTGCAAAGTCTGTATTTTTTTCACTAAAGAAACACATTTTATGACTAAAATGATAGTATATTAATTAATGTTTGGCAGAAGTCCATTTCATTTTTATTCTTCAGTTTTGAAAACAACAGAGCAATAGTGATTAATGGAAGAAACCCCTTAATAGAAATCCAATGCATATTCTAAATAAGCATCTGTCTATGATAAATGTATAGATGTCTATGCAGACACGTACTTGCAAATGTTGTATATGGAAATAAGTATAAGTAGGCAGAGGTATGTCTTTTTCTTAAAAGACCGACCTTTTTTCCAAATAGTAAGAGAAGCTGCAGACTATTATTGCACCGTGGCCACAATGTAGCTCTTAACATTAGCTAGCAAGTTCTCCTGCCAGCATTTGTAGCAGGGGAGAATTTAAGGTTAAAGTGAACATGTGGTTAAAATGGCTTTTTGCATTGTCTGTAAAAGTCCCTGC
>JAWWLV010000121.1:83767219-83812967 GCA_035041135.1 Platyrinchus mystaceus | reverse complement strand
TGGACACACTGCTGGCTCATGTTCAGCTTCCTGTCAATCCAAACTCCCAGGTCCCTTTCTGCCTGGCTGCTCTCCAGTCACTCCATTTCTCTTGTCATTTAAGCCAACAACAAAGAAGGGTCTAAAGAAAATGTCTTTTAACAATTCAGTTCCTAGAAAAAGTACAGGAACTTGCATGTCCATAAGCCAAAAAATTCAGAGTAGAGTTTACCCTAACCAAAGTGTTAATGTAGCTCTGGCTTTGTAGAATGTTTGTTTATACGTAGGAAGTAATACTGTACTGGATAGTAGTAGTTTTGGCAGTGTAAATGGCCATTAGGGAAATGATAAAAATTATTCCAAAAAGCTAAACATTTTTAAATATGCTTCAGTTGCCATGCTGTTTTGATTACCTATTTTTCCCCCTGAAGTTTTTATTCAGATTTCCAGTCTCTGCCAAATCACTCAGCAATCTTTTTTGTTTTACACTCAGACGAGGATACCCCAAAATATCTCATGCTAAGATTATGTCTCTAAAAAAAAAAAAAACACAACAAAAACCCCACAAAAAAACCCACAAAAAACCCAAAGCAAAAAACAACAACAACAAAAACAAACAAACAAACAAAAACAACAAAGAAAAAACAAAACCAAGAAAAACCAAACAAAACCAAAACAAAACACCTTTTGTTTATCATCTACCCTTGTGTTCGAGTACAGATGTACCTACAATGGACTGTGACAGGAAAGACCAGATGTGTATTGTTACCTTGAATGGCACTGAACAGGGTCAGGAGCTTAACTCAGCTTGCCACAAATAAACATCTAATGCCCTTTCAGGTACTCTAGAGTACTCTACACAGCCTCCAGCAGCAGGTCTCAAAGGTTCATATCTTCTGGCCCACTGAGGATGTCTCAGATTCATAAGCACAAATATCTAGGATAATTTTAGACAGCCAAAAGTAACTGAAACACTGCCAACAACATGTTTACATTAGGATGAAGTTCTCTGGGCTCAGAGCAATGACTTCAGTTAGTTAGGTACACCTGAGACACCCTGGAAAAGGTAAGAGAAAAATAAATAGCATGCGCAATAAAGAAAAAAGCTAGGATGTTATACTGAGCAACAGATCAAAAGCAAACCCTGAAAGTGTTTCTACTCCAGTGATGGCTACCTAAAAATTAGGACAGAAGAAGCACTGGGCAGACACTGAGTGGTCGTCCTGATACAACAGCATATCAGAGGCCTCCTGAAGGCCTTTAAAAAGCTCCAAACTAAAATTATTACTGTCAGAAAGCAGCAGGAGCAGATCAGTTCCATGAGGGGGTAAGCCAGGGGCCAAGTGTAATCTCAGCACAAGCAGTGCCCTCACACTTGGGCTCTATACCCCAGTGCTTCAGCAGGGCCAAGTGAGTAACCAAAAGAAGTGTCATACATCACCCAGTGATCCCCAGGCAGGGTAAAGTCAGGTGCTGAGTCAGGTCCAGAGTCAATCCAGGGTCAAATCAGGATGCTCTGCCAGGAGGTACAGGAGATAAGAGTAGGAGTTTACCTACAGCATAGGTCCAACCATGAGACAGGTCTAGAGATAAGGCTATGCCAGCAACGCAACAAAATCTCAACCAGTAAGTCTCCTGCACAGGGCCCAGGACGGATTACACACCTCATCCTCTGGAACTGGAGGACTGTCATGTCAGTATTATTACTACTGATTTTCACTGACTATTTGTTTTTCAGTGATGCCTCTTTGTGTCAGTCATGAACCAGAACCCTTGTGCCCTACACAGAAAATTTGCATAGAGGAAGAGACAATAGTTAGATCTGCATAGACGGACAGTACTTAGTCTGATAGGCAACTGTCTCAGCAAATCACCAATTAATTCTGAGTCTCTCATATACTACAGAAAAAGCATATGCTAAAACATCCATGGTTATTGAATTAATACATATGAAGAGGTTCCTCTCTTATCAGAAGAGCAACTTGGGAAAAGGCAAGATGACGTTCCCATAACTATGTGATAGGAGGATGGTAATGACATGTACTGTATTGTTTAGAGCCAGCAACTGGCAATAAATAGATGATACAACTGCTTCTTAGTGCAGTTGGTGGGGACAAGGAAAATAACACTTGCAGAAGCATTCAAAATTAGGAGGTGGAATATCTGTCATGCCAATTTTAGGTCAGGTGCTAAAATATTGTACTATGATAACGTGAAGACAAACTAAGATCACAAAGGAGGAAATCTAACCCTTTTATTTATCCCACCAGGTATTCTGAATAATGGCTCTATATGGCTTACATTTCTGTTATGAAAAAGATTTAGTCAATGGATCCCTTATTCCAACTTACACAACTTCCCAGTGACACCTTCACCCCTCCAGGAGCTGACAGACTCTGCTGGTGGGCAGACTAAAGACAAGGGGTAGCAGGAACGTAAAAGGGGGTGTCTGCTGCGTCTTTCTACTCCCAAGGACACCACTGCATCTCTTAGTTGAACCTGAGACATCAATTCCTCAAAAACATTTACCCCAGCTGGAGAATTGGATGACTTCTGCAGCAGACTGGACTGCCAAAGATTGCAGTGGAGAAAACAGAGAAGTGAGCAGAGCCCAGGGTGAGGGCTGAGCCCTGGCTCATCTCCCTCCAGAGGAAGCCTTTTTGCAAGCTAAGAAGGAATATCTGATGAGATCCTACAAACCAGTGCAACAAGCTTCGAAGTAGAAATTATATCCTGTAGCTGCCAACAGAATTAACCATTATTTAAAAAGCACTAATGTACTAACCAAAGCAGAATTTTGAATACATAAAACTAAAACTCAGGATCGTTGCCTAGTGGCTCTGATTTCAGGCTTATATTAAAAATGGGGAGTAAAAAACCTAGAACCCTTCATAATGCTTTGTCTTCAGTCTTACAAGCTAAAAGTAGCTGTGAGGTTGCGCTTGATATGACCCAGATTTGCCAAGAATAGCAGACCAATTATTTAATCCTTTGGGTTTAGGTAGCAAAAAAGAAAGTGAAGGAAACTATCAAATAGCAAGCACCTGCTCAGCATGCATTAGTGTTCACAGGTACCAAAGGAAAAAAACAATGCAAAAACAGAGACATGCTAACCTTAGAATACCTGGGTTTGGTACACACATCCTAAGGCTCTTTATGACTGTGTGGTCCTGACTATTCTTCTAGTTGCTGGTGGGAGAAAAGGGCAGTGAAATTCTTCAAATTGCCTACATGACAGATTAAACAGTCTGGTCTCACAGTAGCACTAAGAAATTTGCTTACAGACCTTGAGATCATAAGCCTAAGCAGAAAAACAAGACTTCACATGCATCATATAATCATTAATATCTATAGTGCTATAGACAAAAGCTAGACATCCAAAGATTGCCTACATTTCCTTCAGGCAATCCACTCCAGATGCTGTCAAGTGACTTCTAGTGGTGCCCTGCTTGAAAAGAGGGATTAGCTGGATGATCCTTGAAAGGGCAATAAGTCAGTCCAACATAAAAAAATGTCACAAAGACAATATATAGTGATTATTTCCATTCCTAACATATCTTAAACCATGTGGTTTCAGGCATTTAGAAATATATCTGGGAAAACCCAGCTGATATGATTTGATCAGAACACTAATGTGTTTTACAGCAGGAAGGAATTACTGAAAACGCTGCCATGCACACAGATCTTTGTTTCTACTGACTAATAGCCTTTTTCTTGTTGGGATATTTCCACAGAGCTTCCAAAAATAAATTCCTTCAGCTTTAAAAAATATACATTTTGGTTTATATTTCTGTAACTAAAAGATTGTGGAAGTGATATGTCTAGAACAGGCAATTCAAAATCTGACTATTAAACAAGACAGTTTTTCAAGGAACTTCTAGTCCAAATTCACTTAGATATAGATTTATGAGCCAAATAGCACAATTTTAAAGTGTCACTGTGATTTTTGGCAATTCCAATTGTAAAAAGATGTACAATTGCATGCCTGTCACAGTAAGAGAAAAACTTCCATAAGATTTGGGAGTGGTTGAAGATAATGTTCCAGATTTCCTTGCCTTCCTTC
Source organism: Platyrinchus mystaceus (assembly GCA_035041135.1). Taxonomy (NCBI): domain Eukaryota; kingdom Metazoa; phylum Chordata; class Aves; order Passeriformes; family Tyrannidae; genus Platyrinchus; species Platyrinchus mystaceus. The sequence continues at coordinate 83,808,925 of JAWWLV010000121.1, read as the reverse complement.
TGTTCTGATTTTCCCAGAGTTAGTGTGAAATTAGTGGCCTCAGGATCATGAACATTTCAAAGACAGGATAATGCTGCACATAATAAGGAAAAATATAATTGGTTTTTTCCCAAATGGACATTTATTTGTCTGCTGTTCCAGTTCATGAGGAAGTGAAAATTCAGGTTATATGGCGAGAGGAGGTGCTGGTGCTTGGAGGTACCTCCAAAGAGAAGGAGGTAACCACTGGAAGAAATTAATCAGTATATGTCTTTTCTCTGTCCCACAGCCAGCGTCTTATGCATCAGCTGCATTGTTCTCCTCTACTCTGTCAACACATTAAACTCTGACTATACCAAACACTTCTTTCACAACAGTTACACAATAGGAGTGCTGGGATCGCATAAATTAGAAACTTCCTCATGTCCCTGAAGCTGTGGACAATTTCAGATTTGATCCATAGAGAAAAAGGAAATCTGAAGAGTAGGGAAGAGGGAAGGGGGAAGGAAAGAGCAGGGAGGGGAAGTGGGCAAGGTGGGGGCAGGATAGAGGAGAAATAGCCCAAAGAAAACCTCTGGTGGGGAATAGAATCAAGTCAGGAGGTGTTCCAAGAGACGCAAGAAAGGTAAAAAAATACAGTCTTATGGGGCAGACATTTTCTGTAGATCCAGTGGCAGCACATGCAGAACACAGGATGGGAAAAGCCAGGAACATCAACATTTGCCAGGCCTACCTGTACCATCTGCTCAACCAAGGTCACAAATACAAGACTACATCCTAAGCGTCCATGTCACAGGGCTATTCTGTTTCTAAATGTTTGACATCTGGCCTCAGCTGTACCAAAGGAGGCAGCTCCACCCAGAAATCAGGATAGTGCCCAAGCCATTTTACACCTGGAAGCAAAGCCTACGCACTTGCTGTGCTGCTCTGCCACTGTCTGCTGCATGCTGAGAAGAGAAGCTTTCTCTCTGGCCACCACATCACAAGGTCTCAGTAATTATCCAGAAAGGAACATATAATAAACACATATTAAACTCTACTTTTTTAGTTGGTTGTATAATTGATAGAGATGCAGAGGAGCAACACCACCACCAACCTCCTGATCTACATAGCAAAAAAGTTTCATGATAGCTGTGATGAAGAAAATAGGATATTATAATCTGATTATTCTGTACCTAGGCAGTCACCGTCCAGCAGGAAAAAAGCTCTTCTGAGTAAAAAGGTAAAAAGCCCTGCAAAGGGATGCACCTGAGGAAGACCATGTTGGACTACAGAATGAAAAATGCCACCTAGTTGAACTCTGTACAGCTGCTTTGGCCATCTTGACTCCCAGGAAAACCTGTACGGTTGCACATACAGTTCAAATCAGTCAGTAACCAGTGACACTCTTCTAACTCTTTGTATGACACATGGGAAGAAAATTTTCTCCCCAGGGGACTGCCTTGGCTGGAAGTCAAGATTCAAGGCTGAGAACACAAGACTGGATTTAACTCCACACCACTGAAAACTATGCCACTCATGCAAAAATATTCAAAAATACTCCCATTTTTCCAGACATTATGTTGTGCAGACTCCATCTACCTGGATTGTGCAATTGTGTCTGCTGGGCTGGAGTATATGGGCACAACCTGACTGTGGGTGACAGCCTTTCTGATTAGGGAGAGACAGCAGTAACTCTGCTTCCATTTTCCCAAGACTTATGTTGTCCTAAGCAAACTCTGAAAAGGGCACAGGCTCCTGTTTTCTGCTCTTTTTGCACACTAAAAAGTACTCCCACAGCTCAGGCCAGTGTGACCAGGCTTGTTTTGAACTGTGGCTTATGACTCCTTTAAGATTCTCGTGGTTAGGGTTTATATGTGGGAAAAAAAGCCGTTCCTCACCCCCACATTCATTCTATGCTCATATATACTAAAATCATCCATAAAAGGTCTGAAACATAATCATTACACTTGTCAAATATGAAAAGCAGTCTTGCAAAATTTTACTCATTCACATTGCCTGTATGAGTCACCTTTCATTTTATCCAGTAAATAAAGCATTGTTTGTCTATTGTTGTTAGCACTGAAGAAAGCAGGGACGAATAGATTTTCTGTGACTGTAAGGCATATTCTCCTTCAGTGCTACTTTGCTTATGGCATTTTTGAAAGTCTGAAGTCAAAATGTTTCATTCTGATCCTATTTTATTGGATTTTCTCAAAATCTATGTGCTTCCAAGACATGAAGAGCACCCACTGCAAATACAAAACCTCATGTTTTTAATTTATCTGCAATTTTACGTTTCAGGATTTAATCAAATAATAATGATAGCCAGCTACACTTCCGAAGAATTCTCCATTACTTCCCTGAACAACGAATAATTGTAAAATCAGATTTTGCCCTCTGTTGTGTGTTCAGTTATTGATGTATGTGCCTCCTCTCAGCAGCAATGGACACCTAAGCTTAAATATTTTTTGTCATATTCAGAAAGGTGCAACAAAGCTGGAGATTGTTTCTGTATTCCTGAAACTTGTAGATAAACCAGGTCAGATTATAGGACTCCCCTGAAGACAGTAGTCACTAATATTTTTCGATCCACTTATAAGCAAGAAGCGACAGCTTTCCGATCTTCTCATGATGTTCATTATACACATTAGACCTCTTGGGAATATCTGAAGCATTGCCAGAAGTGATTTTTATTTTCTTAGCTAACATGACTAAAAGGTTACAGATGCTGAATGCAGTTTACATTCTACTTAACTGTGCTATTATGCTCACCTGGAGTTGCAAATGAATCCTCCTCAGGACTACTCATGGGAAACTAGTTTCAAGTATAACCAACAGCTGTCTTTTAGACCACCATTTCTCAAGAAAATATCAACAAATTCTCAATTCTTTTTAGTTATTGTTTATGCAATTATTTCTGCAGTCTTTCCCATCTGTGTATGGAAAAGTTCCCTGCAAGTAATTTACCAGTAGTCTAGTTTGTTTCAGTGAAAAGAATTATTCAGGTCATTATTTTTTTGGTATTTTTTAATGAGAAGATGGGAAATTCAAGTTCAAAGCACTCATAACCTCTTAAATATTGTACTTAAAATCAACATGAGACATAAGTCTTAAATTGAGACCCAGTACAGTATATTATGTTGCATTTGAATTGATTATTTAGGCAGTTGAATGCACTTTCACAGCTCACTCAATACCTGCATACTTTTGCTGTCTTCAGTGTATTTATCACAGTATTTATATTCATTGAGGCTAGTCCCCACAATGGCAGACACTGTACCATATAATTCCTTTCTAAGACACTCTCTGGCTACCAACTGCCAGGATCAGATTGCTTCCGTAAGATTCCCCTCCCTGTACTTGCTAATCTTAATCTCAAATCTCAGTGCATTTGTGGCTTTACTGACATCAGAGATCTGGTTTGGAAAGTCACTGTAGTCCTAATTTACAACCCAACTATACTTATGACCACTTTTGGAATCACACTCCCTCTTTGCTGAGACTTGCTAGTTCCTGCCCCATATGTGTACAGCTAGCAAACTTTTTATTTTTTTAATAGCTGAGGAATTGAATCACAGGAAACTTAGCACTCTGGAAGACTGGAACAGGTTGGATAATGACATCTTTCTTTTTGTCTGTGTGACTTGGATTTGAGAAAGCTGAAGCTTTGAACTCTGGCCCATTCCTTGCATTTCCTGGTAACTATAACAGACATGGACCATTTGTGAACAGCTCAGATCTTTGGGCACCACTTATATACACAAGACTTGATCCAACACCCAGTAGAGTTAATGGAAAGACTTTTGGTTGACTTCCATTCTCCCTGGACCAGATATATTTCATAGGTCTACAACATACATGCTGTCTTTTGCTGCTTTTTCCCCACGTAGTAGCACATACATATTGCCTCTGGAAATATTTTCCGATTAATGGTCCAAAATAAAGCCCCAAGTGCTTTGGCACAAAGTTCCCTTCTTCACAGGAAATTTCCAAAAAGGCATAAACAGCAACTGTGAGTCACCACACCTAAAACGACAAGCCAGTAAGTAGCAAATATTCAGTAAATATACCACCTATAATGTGCAGAAAAACAAACAGACAATCTTTGAAGTAAGATTCCCACTATGAAGATGTGAGTTCGTACAAATTTATGAAAAACTGCAGCAATCAGAATTGCTGGGGAAAATAACAGGAGAATTATGTGGAACTTTATCCCAGAAGTCACAGGACAGTATTTTTGTTTGTATATATATAAAAAAAAAAATTATTTCTGCCAATTTGTAGTGGAAGTCATTGATTATTTTCACTGACAAAACTTATTGTTAGATTGCCAAAACTGTAAAACAATCATGAGATATTTCATTAAATGTAACAATTGAACTGAGCTCCTGTAAGAACGGGAAGACTTGCAGACTGCAAACTTTGGGCTCTTTGCACAGCCTGTGAGCAAAAGGAGATTTTCTCTGCAAGCTGTTAATAAAGGATGTCAATGTGTTTGAGATAGGAGAGAACAGGAACTTCTGTGTGTGGGGCAGCTGGACTAGCAACTTGTGGGGAGTGGCAGTCCTGGAGCCTCTGGCCACAGATGGGCTAATTGCACTAGTACAGTTAGTTCTGTGAAAAGCAGCAGTGTCCCTGCTGAGCTTGCATCTCATGGAATCGTATCAGTCTTGTTGAGATGGCACGAGTGTCATTATGTGCATCCATAGCCACCTCAGCAGCACAAGGATAAATTAGGTTTTTAATAATAATAGAACAGCTTGCCCAGATGCAATCTCCAACAAGCACCTCAGGGCACCAGGGGCAGAGCAGGTGAGCCTCCTGCCCTGCAAGCCTAGCCATGTGGAGACTTGGTAGTCCTGGGAGCAGACACTTGACATGCAGCCACTTTGCACCACCTTGCCCCATTACTGCTGCCCACTGAGGAAGACTCATCTCTCAGTGCCATGAGACAAAAATCATGTTTTTCAATCACCCAAATTTGATTGGATGGTTGAAGTAATTGAAGTATTCATCATAAATCTGAACACATCAGAAACCAAAGTTTCTGAGCTCTTTGGGGATGCAAAAATAAGAATAGGATAGGAAAATATAAGAATCAACCTGGTTTTCCATTTGCAGTCAAACACTGAGCAATCCAGAGCAGTGATTGCACTGGGACCCGATGAGATGAAATGGGAATGGGTCAGACTGGGACGGGAATCCAGGTCTGCAGTGAGTGCAGGTGGGGTGACTTCATCCCTTGCCTACCCCAAAACAGACACCCAGTTAGGGGACATCAGCATTCTTAAAAAGCCAAATGGATCTTTTGTTCCTCTTACAGGTTCCTCAGGGAAGTAGTCACAGCACAAAGCCTGACAGTTCAAGGAGCATTTGGACAATGCTCTCAGGCACATGGTGGGATTCTTGGTGAGTGTCCTGGGCAGGGATAAGAGTTGGACTCGATGATCCTGATGAGTCCCTTCCAACTCAGAATATTCTGTGATTCTGTAATACTGGAATAGTGCCAAAGAGGACTAGGATAACACATCAGAAAAGTTAAGATGATAAATAAAAGATCGGAAGAGAAGATGCCTATAGATATAAAAGATAATGTTTGTTTTTCTTTCCAAAAGCATGTCTTGAGAACGCAACACGCTGCAAGAACAGACTGTACTGGCATGGGCAGACAAAAAGCAATGGGAAAACCCAGTAAGTCCCCTTTCAACCACATAAACAAACTTGTCTCTAGGCATGACATCACAGCCCATAAAAGCCTTCAGTGCTAGGGTTTCATTCTGCTTCAAGAGTGTCATGAACATTAATTTTAACTTGACTTGTTGAATAATCCCAGAGGGGAAACAAGTAATCAAGACTTTCCTCTATTCATCAAAGATCTGAAGGCAATGTTTCCCAACAGTTGCCACAACGTATTTCAGCCTTTTTCCTGAAGAGCAGCATAGCTAGAAAGAGCTATGGGGCACGGACAGTCCTCCTGGCACAGATGTGAACTGTTAGTTTATCTTCTCAAATATTAGAGGATTTTTTTTTTTTTTTTGTCGGCAGTACATTGACTGTAGCAGAACCAAGAAGGTCCATTTAGACAAATACCGACATATAATCCATCCCCTCCTGAAGATATTTGTGTCTGTGAAAATGCCTGGCAATAAACCAAGCTCCCACTGAAAGGCCTGAATCTACTTCTCCAGAAAGAAAAATTTAGAGATAATATCAAAATAGTGTGTTATATCCAAAAAATAATGTGCCACAGAGTGACAAACCACTGAAAGACAGCTGTCAGTGATCTTCCCCAGATCACCACCAGCAAGAGGATACTACCCTAACAAACAACTCTTTTAATGGATAAGAAGGTTCTCTCTTGGATCAGTCACTGGTGTTCTTAGTTAGTGCTGGGGTCCATGCCCCAATGCTTTCACTGAGTGGCAGCTAATGATTAATTTAGAAGCAGAACATCTGAGTGAATGAGAAGGTTGGTCCTCCATTGCTTTCTCCTTCGTTGCTTTTAGACCCTTATGAGGAAAGAGAACAAAATGGCACAAAAAGAGCTGAATTCATTATTGCCTCATGCGTTTCGTCTAAAGAAAAGGTCTTGTAAAATCTCACTACCCATGCTGACTACAATTATTTATTCTGCAAGGTTCTGGGGAAAGATTAAGAGCAGGGATTTGATGAGTACAGTCAGAAATCAGCGATTTTATGACCTTCACCAGTCATCCTTCATCAGTCCTAGGATGGCTGTTTTCCTAAAAGCTTTTCCATAACATTAATTACTTTAATTTTCAATTCTACACATGAACCAAAGCAGCAGAATTGCAGCTTTTTAAACCACAGTAGAAGTTGGTCTCTGAGACAAAGTACATAGTTCTGCTGTATGTGACATCAGTGCTTTGACACACTGGATGACCTGGGGTAGGAAAGTATGCAGTCACTGGAACACCACTAGGTCACAGAGGACCCAGCAGAGATGGTCATAAGCCATCTCTACACACATCAGGATCCCATCCTCTACCAAAACTGCAGCCACTATTTAGTGCTTTGTCATTTGTTTACATAAAAATGTTGTCCTCTCTAAGGGTTCACTTCTGAAAATAAGCCTCTGTTTTAAATGCCTTGACAGTGACTGCATAAATTTACATTACTCATTTCACAATCCTTGGAAAATTGCTTTGCTTATCATGGATACTGAACATTTATTTGAGATAAGTTTGCAGTGGGAGCTGCGGGGGAAGGCTAGACTGGCAAGACCTCATAATCTGAGGAAATCATAGAATGCTGCTAGTAACAAGTTTGTGCTTTACGTCAACAACTATTTCTACAGCACAAGAAATTGTGCCAGAAATTCAAATTGCATTCATTTTATTATACTTGCCCAAGTTTTTTGAATGCAGGTATAATTCAGTTTGCATTTCAGGGGGAGCCAATTACTAAGTCACAGAACTGTGGAGCCTGGAAGGGACCTCTGGAGGTCATCTTGTCCAATCTACCTAGAGCCAGTGGCCCAAAACTATGTCCAGAGAGAGCTTTTGAATGTCTATCCAAGCATAGAGACCCCACAGAGTCTCTGGACAACTTATGCCAATGCTCAGTCACTCTCAGAGTGAAAAAGGATTTCCTGATGTTCAGATGGAGCCTCCTGTGCTTCAGTTTGTGCCCATTGCCTCTGGTCTTGTCACTGGACACCACTGGAAAGAGCCTGTCTGTCTTCTTTACTCCCTCCATCAGGTACTTATACACATGGACAAGATCCACCCTGAGTCTTCTCTTACCCAGAATGAACAGTCCACTCAGGTTCTTGCATTCTTTGCTATTGCATTTTCTTGAGTATAAATGTTCAGCTGGTAAATCTGACCTGTTGCTCATTTACCCTCGCCCAATGCTCTTTGAAGTGTTTAGGCGATTTCTTGTTTAAGGCCCATCACAACACGGGGCACTATTACATCAACTTTTACCCAAGTTAAGAATAGCAGCACTAAAATTTACCTCATTTTTCAATACCCATGAAGGCACAAGTGGACAGGAATAAACCTATCCTAAAAATTTAAATGTTGCTAAAGTGCAAGAGAAAGCAGAGAAATAAGTTGTTGTTGTTTTTAATTTGTTTTTCTCCAACCACCTACATTTCATTTAAATATATATGATGACAGAGAGATTTACAGGAATTTTAAAACTGATTTCATTCTTATTCATCATTTGTTAAAATAATTAGGCTTTTATATGAGCTAGCTCAAGTGCTTCTGTTCAGTGGCAGATACTTTTAGCAGATGTGCTCTTTGTGTCTTACCTATTAGGAAAGATGGATGAATATTTATAATATGAAAAAGAGAATTCTTTTCTCTACTTTGCTCCTCCTTGGAGCATTTTCTAGTTTATACATTAAAAGTTGCCTGCAAGAAAATTGTTCTGCATTTTACTTTTGTGCTTAGTTAAGAGATCCAAATTCACCTACCCAAAGATGATATTTTCCCAGTCTTAGGCTTGGTGAAGTTTAGCAAGGAATGAGGTTCTGTATCCCAAAATATAATCTGGGCATGGGATCTCCACCACAGAGTACTTGCCACGCAGTTTCCTTCTCAATGGCCTGGTTGGCTAACCAGAGAGGAAAAGATTTTAGCAAAAGACTTCATACATTACTCTTGACTGTCCACCTTTCCCAGAGGCACCTACTGCTTCCTCATGGAAAGCACTGGGCAACTTCTAAATACAGTCTCATGACCTAAAGTGAATGAGTTTACTGTAGATATGAATGGCGAAGTAAACTCTATTTGCATGTTCATAAGAGCCAGATAATGAGTTCTTACACAGAAGAAATGCTTGAAAAGATGACCATTTCATTTAGCTTAAGGCTGCATAGAGGCACATGTAAACCCTATGTTTACATAGGGTTGCATTTGAAGATGAGGAGTTAAAGTCACCTCCAATTCAGAAGCTATATAGATATACTAGTGTGGAGTTGGACCTCAGCAAAAACTGCATCTTATTAGCAGATCTTGCTAGCTAGGGCTCAGCACCATGACAAGGACAGCCAACCAGCCTCCTTTAAAAAGCTGGTTCACATCTGAACCGAGAGTATAACTAGTCACAGTGCCAAACATAAGCTGAACTTTCTGGGAAAAAAAAAAAAACAACTAACTTAACTCAGGGTACTGGCCATAATTCACGAAATTCCATACTGATCCATTTCCAAGGAGTTTATTAAAGGCAAAACCCAATTGGTTTGGAAGGAACTAGTTCTTCCTCCAGTGGAATTTCCACCACACTGAATGTGGCTTTTCCCACAATACAATGCACAATGCTACTAATGTTACAGGATAACCTTGGGCCAAAGTGATGTGCCAAAAGACGGCATATTAAGAACGTGAGAAATGTTGTTTGTAAATTTTGGCTTCCAAGGCTGAATTGATTAATGCAACTTTAGAAATACTATTGCAGCATTTTGCACAGGTGATGAACCTGGGGAAAGACTAGAAAAAATACAATCAGACATAGCATATAAAGCTAGGTGAACTTTAAATTGGAACAAAGCGTCCTACAATATTGGTATTAAAGTAAGATCCTCCCAGCTGTTGTAGTTGGAACCATTCTTAAAACTGCAAAAGCAAAATCAGTTGCATATGAGAAATATGTATTACACCAAGATATAACAGTGAAGATACATCTTATGAATCACAAGACACATTTTATCATAATGATCTTAATTTATCATTCTATTCACTCTGTTTACACAGAGTGCGAAATGTGGGGGGGAAATAAAGTCATTCTACATGGGAAATAAGAGCTATTCTGATCTTTTGGGGTTCTGAAAGCACAGTTACTAGACTTTCTTAACTGACCACGTAGTGCAGTATCTAGGTATGGCAGGAGCATTCTTTCATACTGAAAAAAAATATTTTTATGAAACTTACGGTTTTGTAAGTTACCATAAAACCAATGTGTTATGTTCTGACGCACTTGAATTTGTGAAGCGTTGCAACACATGCATAAAGTCTGATAAAACAGATGACAGGTAATAAAAATAAGGGAGGTCTCTGTTTTCTTAGCACTTCTGGGTAAGACCTATACCTTGATCTGAAATGAAACTGTTTTTGCATATGCGCATACAGGGTTTTTTCTCTCTAGTATCTCTAACTTCAGTTCAAACTCAAACACATTTTAGAAGTACTTAAAAGTATTCTTAAGAAAGGATGGATAATATGGGTTTCTTTGAGACATCATGAACTCTTACATTAGTGTAATATGCAAGATGAATCTATCAAAATGCACAATATTACTATGCAGAAAATAGGAAAACCTGTTTGTGATACCTAGTCATATATATGGCCGTACTATTACCCATGCGCCTTTGAATAAGAGACATAGAATGACTCAGAAACTTGAAAAGAGATTTTTTTTATTATTATTATTGTTTAGGACAGGAATTTTAAATTATAAGTTACACATCTGAGTCATGCAGTTAGACTGAAGTTGAGACATATCACAGGTGGACTGAATCAGAGTCACAGCACTGAATGAATTCTCTATTGTAGGATTGTTGAAGAAAACCTTTATTTCAGGAAATCTGTGATATTACTTCTTACATAGACAGTGCTTCGGTGAAAGGTTATTATCCCTATCTCATTTTAATGTCTTTCCATCTAGAGCTAAATTTCAAAGACAATTGCCTAAAATATCTATCAATAAATAATTATATGTAACTCTCATCCATTCTATATTTCCAGTTAATATTTCTATATAAAGGTACATAAAGCAGGATACAGCAATCATTATTCGCATTTCTGAACATACTTCCTTTTAGAAAAAAATCAATCATATCCTGCTTCAAATTACTGCATTTTCAGAATATGCAGAAATTGTATCTATGTATCTTCTGCCAGAAAGGGATGGTGAGTACATTTATTTTAAAATGTAGGCCTCTTACTTTCTGAATTTATATTTCTGTAGATTGCCAGCTACAATCTTCATCTTTTTTTCCCAGTAAATCTCAACAAATCATAGCAAATAGAATTGCCTTAAATGCAACCATAAAGATTTGTGAGCCAAACTGTTGGTTTTCTTAAATTTTACGTCTGTTTCGGTGTCTGTAGTCCAAGTATCATATGCGTAATATATCAGTTTTTAATTTATTCCAGTTCTCTGTTTTCAGAAGAGGCCTCATTGTCATCTTTATTAGGTGACAACTCTCACTCTCTTCCATCCCTCCAGCAAGACACTGAGTCATGTTCCAATGTCAACAGCCGTTGTCCCTCATAGCAAACCTCCAGTCTCAGGAGGAACAGCTCAGCATTCTCATAAGGGACATGTCCTGCACAATTTTACCATCCAGACTGGTGAAGTAGTTCCAATGATGACCATTTAAGGATTTCCCAAACTAAATACTGTAAAATACTGTATGAGCAGAAAACAGTATTTTCAGAGCCCAAAAGGCAGTGCAAAGCCTGATTGTCCCTTCCAAACATGCACAGGGACCTCCTCACCCTCCTATGCACAGGAAGCCATTTCAGCCCAGACTGGGGCCACCAGCCCCTGCCCCAGTGATGCCACAGCAGGGCCAGTCTCCAGCTGTTGAGGCAATTAGTTAGGCCATGATGTCTTTCTGGACAAGACAGAGTTCTTGTGCTTTTCTTCTTAATGGGCATCATGAGACAAGTTTGATTACCCTCACGAGCTGATTTTTCCAAACCTAGGCATCACATTTGTATGCAGATGCCCAAGTTTAAGTTCTCTGATTGCACCAACTGGATGCACTTCTAGAGGTTTCCTAGGGGGGAATACGGAGCTTTCTATGATTTTACAAGGAACTGATACTTCTTTTGGAGTGACTAAAAAACTAAGATTTAATTTCACAGGCTAAAAGATGAAGTGGTAAATAAAATGGGCTGGATCTCATTGAGATTTTCTGTCTGTTACTGTATCAACTAAAGGGATGAGCAACAGCACAACTTGTGCTCTACAGGTGGAACAAAAAAAGGAGAAGTCAGAAAACAGCCTCTTTTGGTCAAGCAGGTATGGTCCTTATGAAAATGGTGAAAGTAGCTCAATTTCTGGGACTATTACAAGTAAATGGAGTTTAAATGAGGACACCTACCACTTACTATGCAAGAGCTCCTTACATCATTGTCTATAGGACCTCAGCTGAAGAAAGAGCTTGTGTTTTAAAGGTGTTACTTAAAGGCAACATACATGTAAGAAGTATTGATAAAGCACTCAGTGAACTGATGACAGCTCAGTGTTTAGGCCAATATTCACCAATCTACTAATGATAACTCATTAGTGCTGCTTTCACTTCCTGTCTTTCTAATCCCCTCTCTCAGATGCCGGAAAATATCTGAACAATCTGTAACCCTGTGATAGTACACAGGTCTTGTGCAAGATGGTCTCTCCACCTGGTTTCCTTGACCTACAGGTGGGAACTCATACTGTGCCAGCACTGTTTTTAATCGTGAAAACACTTTAATTTCATGCCACTCTCTAAACTAAAGCTTCTAATCTTTACTACACATTTAAATACCTTTCCCTTCAAATTTCTGAGAGCTGCACCTATTTCACTAGTAAATTTCTTGCCTTATTTTTGGGGAAGCAAGTGCTGTAGAAGGAAGAGACATTTTTCAAACATTTTGAGAAATGGGACAGATGTATGAAAAGTTTGGTGCTGCTTTCACTTCTGTTGATACTGAAAAGAGGTCTGCTAGGGAGATTGAGAAATATAACCACAGGATACTACCTTAGAGGATGCACTGGCCTGGGTTTTAGAGTCTACAGACATCTTCTGTCAGATATACTGTACACAAGGGCATTGCCAAATAACAACAGAGAGTATTTACAGTATTCTGAGGAACTGCCAAAGAAAACAAGTCTGCAGATTATGCTTTATTTGATGTTAGGTTGACATTTCTCATATCAACAGAGTTTCTGGAACTTGAAATTTAAGTATTAACATTAAGAATGGATTCTGAGCCAGGATTCCAGATTTTTAGTCAAACCTTGGTTATGGTTTTATGCCTTTGGTTATTTACCCACAATGCAACATATTGTTAAAATTCAAAGCCACTGTAATTAAAAGACCTTTGTTTTCACTGTCTTCCAGTGTACAAAAACGTACTTTTGTTCCTTGGAATTACATAGAAGAAATAGATTTGGCTTGAAATCGTCTCACTTCATAGTTGACAACAGTAGCTACATATAAAAAGAAAATAATAAAATCTACCCAGAAGACCTCCTGCTTGTTAATCTATTGCAACAGTAGTATAAAAGTAGGAAGAGGACTAACAGTTCAAAAAGATACAGGGAGTCTTGAAAAGGCCAATACTGCTACAAGTATCGACCATAAGGAACCCTAAAACTCTGTGACCAAAACTCTACTTTACATGATCCAGGAATCCTGGAAACTTTCTTAATCTTTCATCAGGATACTGTCAGAAAAATAAAAACAAAACAAGTGCTTGAAATAGCAGGAAGTCAAAGGGAGTGGAAGATAGAAGACGGATCCCTGCTTGTCAGACTTTTCTTTGCCAGGTTAAACAAGCCCAACTCTTACAATCACCAGTTGCTCCAGCCCCTGGACCACCTTGGTGTTCCTCAGCTGAACTTGCTCCAACATGTCCTTGTCTTTCTTATTTCCTGGGAGCCCAGAGCTAAACGAGCAGAAGGGCTGAATAGTGGGGAACAGAACACAAGTTTCAGGAAGGAGAGGGCATGGAAGAAGGGAAGAAACACTGTGGAGTTCTGGTAACTTATAAATGACCTTATTTTTCTCAGAGACCAATAATTCTGGTGAAGTTCATGACAGTAGTCCCTGGATAGGTTCCCTCTCTAATGGAAAAAAATACAGCTTTTCTTTTCTTCTTTCTGGTATTTCCTGTGAATCTGAAGCTTTTCTACTTTCATTACAGCTGAAGAAAGAAAATACATTTCCTTCAGTATTTTTAACTCAAGAATTTTGCAGGAATATCATGCTCTGAAAATGAGAGACAAAGTATTTTATTTATTCTTTGTCTCAGTTTCATTGATTTGTTCAACATCTAATATTATACAAATAATGTTGGTAGTGACATGAAAGATAATTCAAGGCTGGTTGAAGAGGTCAAGTTATTAGAGCCATATTGCATTCTGAAACTAAGAGATCAATGGGTCTCTCAAAGCAACCACCCAGAAATGTGTTCTCAAAACTTTAGGAAATTCTTGCAAATCCAGTGAGTAGCTTGCATCATTTCAGGAAGTAAAAAATACAAGTTGCACAAAGAAAAGGTACAGTGGTAATGAATGAAACCTTCAAGACATCCCTGTCTGTAGAGGAATGAAAGACAGTGGGAGTCAAACTGGGCACAAAACTATAAGAACAGTTCAGAAACAAAAAAGGATGAAGAAATTCAGAGCCACAAAGCTGACACAGAAATTAAACTGAGGGCAGTGTTCATGTGACTACTCCAAACTGTCTTGCTGCATTTCCTCATCAAAAAGAAAATACCTGATTACTAAGGGCTTTCTAAGTCTCCAAGCTTACAGAACGTATGTATTTATTGACTCAAAGCAGGACTATAAATTCAACCTCACTAAATTTAGTGGAAAAACATAGCCGATCATACAAGACAATTTCAGAATCACTTTTGAGGGGTTATTTTGACCCAATTAGCTCATAGATGACACAAAAGAATAAGAACAATGAGATGGAAACATATTAAGCATAACTCAATGAAAATGTAACTGAGCCTTTTTTCCAGGTGCCAATAGTGTACCAGCACTAAAATCAGTGGTGGACTCTGTTCTTTTCAGCTGAATGTCATCCAAGAAATGTTCAGATGTGGAGAAGCATTCAAGAGAATTTTCTTTAATTCCCACCTCCTTTTCGAGAGCATGAAAGTTATGTCTATGCATCTTTTATCTAGCTAAATGAGACAAAAGCTGGAGGTCTTTTGTAGGACACTGAAGGAAGTAAAGCCTTTATTAGAAGCTGTGTTTTCTGGATGGCTAGAAGCTGCTCTCATCTTTTTGACCAGAAGTACAACTACTTTCATATCAGTATGTTCAATGGGACATCTAAAATAAAATTATACAAAAGGTATTAATTCTTATTTAAAAATCTGACATGAAAACAATTCCTGTTCTCACAGTGCAACATCTTCCCAAAATGTTTTCCCATTTGTAGCTTTGGTCTGAGCTGCAGTCAAAAAATGCCAACACATTATTTCACTTCATAACAGCAGTGGACAACTCCAAGGACTATGTGACTCCTTTAATATGCTTTCCACAGAAGAATTTATTTTGGAGACTTGCTAATAAGAATTATTGCCCTTATGTTCTATAGAGATTGATCAAATTATCACTAATCTACTCTTTTCTTTTTTTTTTTTTTTAATACAATGAGGGGCCTTCATGGGAACAAAGATCAATTGCTTATGTCGTTTTTTGAAACTCTTCATGTCTGGCTATATCAGTCACTGTCCCTTTATCTTCTTCTTTAATAAGCCTCTCTGTGCAGTCAGCTCTAGGGCATTCAAGAGACTACTGCAAAACCACAACAAAAGTAAAAATTAAGGCCAGCACTCTTACATGCTTTCTTTCACTGTATTTTTGCCTACAATTGCACAAAGATCTCAGCAGTGATGCATTACCACAATATTTAGTCTCCATAAATGAGTAACAGCATCTGAGTATTTTTGCAGTTCTGCTATCCATGCTATCAGAAATGCAAATAACTTGCTCTTTGAGCAAAGGTTTGTGGGACAAAGGCTGTCTTTTATTATGCAAACACAGAATCACAGAATGGGTAAGTTTGGAAGGGATCACCATGGGTCATGTGGTCCAAATTCCCTGCTCAAGCAGGGCCATCCTAGAGCACACTGCACAGGATTGTGTCCAGACAATTCTTGAATATCTCCAGTAAAGGAGACTACACAACCTCTCTGGGTAATCTGCTCCAGTGCATGGTCAAACACACAGTAAAGAAGTTCTTCCTCATATTCAGGGGTAATTTCCTGTGCATCAGTTTTTTTCCATTGGCTCCTGTCCTATTGCTGGGCACCACCAAGAAGAGCCTGGCTCCATCCTTTTCATACCCTCCCTTCAGATGCTTATAGATATTGATGAGGTCCCCTCTCAGTTGTCTCTTCTCGAGGGTGAACAGACCCAACTCTCTCAGCCTACCAAATGCGCCATACTAATTTCAAAGAAGCAGCAGCTCTTTCCCACCTGCTTGTTTGTATCCACAGGTTTTGCCAAAATGAAAAGAAATGTGTATGCAATTGAAATTTAGCTTTCAAACAATTTCCTTCTTTAAAATTGCCAGACTTTGTAATTGGCTCAGTTGTGTATGAGATATTCAGGATTTGAAATCTGTATGTGCATTGAATCTGTATTACTCCAGGATTTCTTTGGCTCAGCTTTGCAACAGCTTTCCCAGAAGTGCCATCAGTAGCCCCACCACCCCGAGAGTCATTCCCCTGAGAATTCCTGGAAACAAGTTGTTCTTCCTTTTTGGCCTCAATGGCCTCAACGTTCATTTACAAGCTGGCCAAACATCTCAAGTATTTTCTCCATATTTTGGATGAGCCAGTGAAAGTCCTTTTTATTTCAAAATGCACTATCAGAAGTCTGACTCTGTCAAACTTGGTGGCAGAGGTAAAAGAAGTGTTAACCAGATTTGGGGATTATGAGGATTTCTAAATTAAATATAAATGCTTATCAGCACTTATCTCAAGGTCAGAGAGGTCATGACTTGTACTTTGTAATTCTGTGCCTGTAGGAAGCAAACAACCTAGAGCTTGTGTCCATCCTGCAGATATATGAGCAGAATTTTGTCATTAAAAATGTATTAAACTACCAGTAAGCTAAGGTTTTGTTGAATGTTTAAATATTTCAGGCCACCAGATAATAAAATAGTGGCATCTCTATTAAGAATAAAATAAAGAATCTTGATAAAGAACACAAAAAATACAAGGCATCCTTCACAGGCATTTGGTGTATTTTGTAAAGAAATACAAAATAATTTACAATATATGCTTTAAATTAGGTAAAAATTTCTATTTGGAAAACACAAAGGAATCTTCTAGATGAAGATATGGGCATTTAGTTAATCTTATCCTAGAGACACACTTAATGTCAGAAAAAGACAGATGGGAGATAATGTAAGCTGTCATTATTTCCAAATACAAGTAAGAGAAACTTTTTAATCACTTCTCCAAATTTCTACCAGTATCTTTTCTTTTTTTTTTCCTACAAGACTCATGCCTTTCTTTATTGCACATGAAGCTGCAGGACATGTTTTTGATACTTAACTCCCCACAATTAGAAGAAAGCACAAAGAATTAATGGCTTTGATTCTCCTTTAAATTTTCCTCAGTTCGAACTGGAATTATTCTCTTATAGTCTAAAAGCCATATGGCTACAATCAGGATCACTCTTTGAAATACCATTTGTTTGTATTTCCTTTCAGTTATAATCAGCCAGGCAGTCTATAGAGGTATATAATTTCCAGTAGTGGACACTAAAACTTGCCATACAGCTTCCAACGCAGACTAACATTCAGTGATCAGGAAGCCAGCCTGCATGCCTAGCTTCACTTCTGTGACAGATGTCTTGCACAATCTTAAAAAACAGAATTCCAGCTTCCCCAATTAAGTCAAAAGGCTTTGCTCCAGGTCCTATGGCAAAAGCCATTTCTGTTTCTAAGGCAGACTTGATTAAGATACCATGGGTAAGAAGGATCACCACCAGTCCACTCTCCTCCTCAGTTAGTAAGTAATTCTTCTGGCCCACTGTTGTTCTTTTCCAAATTGTTCTTGTCACCCTCTCTAAAAGCTACATCACTGTGATCAAAGTTGTGCCAACACAGGTGAGCAGCCATGCAGGGAGCATTCAGCACATGTACAGTGCAAGCAGGACAGAGCTCGATTAACACCAGACACCCACTTCCTCAAGCAAGTTATTTGCTAATACTGGACTCAGGGCTGCCACAATGCTCACGGCTCATGAGGAATTAAAGGTTGTGTAGCTTTAGGTACTCTCTGCAGTTCAAGTAGTTCCTTAGGTGGAAAGTCTCTCTCTGCAGCAGCCATCCACCAGAAATCCCCAAAAGGATAGACTTGGAGCATCAGTAGCTATATCTCAATTTCTTCACCAAATGCCTTGCAGATTGAATTTGTTTAAAGTCCTATTCATACCTCAGACAGAGGAAGTCTCTTCTGCTTTCATCCACCCAACTCTAGATACCAAAGCCCAAATACCTATTTTAAGACTATTCTAACTGATTTTTGGTATCCAAATGATGGAGTAAATAACTCTAATACAATACACACATAACAGTGCCACAATGCCTTTCAAAAAATGAATAGACACATAAATTTTCAGTAGTTTTATTGAAAAATGCCTCTTTCATTTCAGAAATAAATAATATAAGGCAGTGAAATTCACAATTTGCAGTTAAAATATAAAAGCAGCAATTCTATATCCATAGTCTTGCAAACAATTTCCAACTGCTTTTGATAACTAAGAAACACTGTATTCTGAAAAAAAAATCCATACTAAATATACAACATAAACATGCAATTCCATCTCTGCAGGATTGACTGCAATTTGGCATAAATGTAACTGTGTCTACAAACAAGGAGATTTCAGACATTATTAAACTGTATCCAGCTGATACAATGATTTCAGCTACTTAATGTTTGTGGTGTTTAGAGGAGATGTATAAGAGCAGTATATGCTCTGCAGATTGTAACTCAGAATAGAAAAAAATGACAATGATATTGGAAGGAGAGGGAAATTATTGTTTCTTTTTTAACTAGATAATGCAAACCTGTGATCTGACTGAACTGAAAACATGCATTTGAAAAAGAAGAAAAATGCAGAGCTAAAGCAGACAGTCCTTAGAAAATTTGCAGCAGCTCTGTGGTTATTTTTGGTTTGGCTTTTTGGTTTTCTTTTTTTTTTTATTTAATTGTTTTTACATATTATTTTAATGAAAAGGCAGAACTGGTATAAATGAATGCACACATTAACCTGTATGCAGCCACTACAAGCAACAGTATTTTACAAGCATTTCCAGAGCAACATGAAGTCTCTAGGTACACACATTGCTATCACCACATAAGCGAGATATAAAACAGGGGTGCGTCTGATATGAAAAGACCAGAAAGATATATTGCAAAAGGAATGATGCACTCTCCCTGTGTCTATCTGCAAATGCAAGTACAGCAAAAAAAAAAAAAAAAAAACCAACCAAAAAACCACCAACCAAAAAAACCAAAACAAGACACAGATCTTTTACGGTTTTGTTTTTGCTTTTCTTGACAGTGATCTTTTCCAGCGCATGTGCTCAGGGTATTCTGGTGAATGCATTTCAACTCCATAGTCCTCATACTCGTCCTCTCTCCTTTCTGACTCCATAGGTACTATAAAGGGTTCACCTTCAGGTTGATAGGGTCCACTTTCAGGCACGTATGGTTCTGGTTGAAAATAGTTGTCCGATTGAACATAATAGTTATCGCATGTCTTTGAATCCACATATGCAATGAAAGTTAGTTTGTACACATAATGTTAGTTCAATCTTATTTTCATATAATAAATACATAAATTAGTAGTTCACTGGGGGTATTTTTCAGTTTTGCTGATGAATGCTTTTTGGCAGCAAAATAATAAAAGGTTTAAAATTCAGCTTGAAAGGCTTTGTATTTATAATACATAAAACATCGCAGAAAGAGTCTTAAATTACGCAAGGGACAAATTATGGTAAAATTATTAAAAACAAAACAAAAACAAAGCAAATAAAATAAAATCATTATTTTACAGCTACTTTAGTAAATCCAAGAACTGGACTTCATTTTAAACTGCGTAATTAGTAGAAGACATGGAGCAGGTAAAATGAAGAGATGGGTTTGGCATATGCTACTTTTCTCTGAGAATGGGAAAGTAAGTGTAGACATAACTATCACCAGCGGCAATATACAGTACATGTCATTTTCTCGTGCTGTTCCTCGTAACATACCGAGTTACAGCTGGTGCTTCAGGAACACCAAAAACTACAGCAAAACAGAAGAAAAGTAATTGTAAAACTTTGGTATTTATAACTGCAGTTACAGATCCAACAAGATTACACATGAAAAAAAGGCACATGCCCCGATTCAGACATATTGGTAACAAGCAACAGACAGGTAGGTTTCATAAGTTGTCAAAGATGTTATTTCGGCCTATAGCAAGCAGCAGCAGGCTTTTATGCAAAAGTATCATGTAGAGTTGTTAACAGATTTTAGTGAATACAGTCCCATACAAATCATTTACAAGCCACAATTAGTTTACTATTTACATAAGTTATTTCTCATTTTCCAGGTTAAATCCATCTGTCTTCTAATGGCATTACCTTTGCTGGTTAGTAGTTTTACAAGCCTCCTTCACCACTGAGGCTTTTGATGGTCTAGGTATTTTTTAAAAAAGAAAGACTGTCTATTTTATTATTGAAACGCAATAGGCTTAATGAATTGACATCACTGTCCTTTATCTCATTCACGAGTTGTGTTAGTAAAAGTATCTCCCCGTTCTATGAGGTCAACATGGTTCAAAAACCATATCCGTGGTGAAATATCCATACAGACTCATTTTCTAATAAGCACGTGCGCAAACATCTCAGAAACAGGATTTTCATGTATTCAAACTGTAAGCAGCACTGGCGACTTAGAAAATGTGTTAGCCGAAACCTGAAACAGGTCAAAGATGATGTTAGTCTTTTAAAAAGTCCATCTGATGTGCAAAAAAATACTTTCATCCAACTAAATACATAACAGTTAAGTCATAAGCATATATTTATATATGTATACATAGCTGCTTACTAAAAGGAGAACACTGCTGAATCACAGGCACAATTTTCTTAATTTTTCATTTAAATAAGAATTTCATGTGAGATCTGCAGAACCACTAGGCTCTTTAACAGCATCACTGAGTCTGCAAGTGTGTACATATATATATATATTTTTTCCTTCTTTTTTTACTTTTCATGGGTACATGCACAATATGCTAACAGCAAATCATATCAAATAGTAGTATCACATACACTTATTCAGAGATCTGGCAAAGGCATACATATTAATTTGTTAACAATACTGTGGTCCTGCAGGATCCCTATGTTAAAATATATTAGAATCTTTCCAGTCAGAAATTGCTGGCCGCTGTGACCCTTCATTTTGATTCCAGAAGCAGCCTACTGTTTTGAGCTACATCACAGAGTGGAAGGCTTATATGACCCAGGGCTAATCAGAGATTCCATGGTGTTTAAATTTGGTAGATATTATAGGACAGTGGTGCTTCTCAGTTGTCTGCAATGTTATCAACAAATGGATTTCCTTTGTGGAAAATTTTTATTTCAGGAATCAATTTTATATAAATAAACCTGACATCACTCAAAAAGAGACACATGAAAATTGCCAAACACAGCATTCCTTTTATTTTTGAGGAGAAACATGGAGAATTCAACCTTGTTCTGAAGACAATTGGGAGGGGTGGTGATAGAGGAGAGGGGAAAAGAAGAGAAGAAAATCACTTAAAATCAGTTAAATCCTACAAGCAATATTATTAACTAGGTTTTTTTTTTAAAAAAGACTAAAATATTTGCTCACCATTTCATTTTTAAAGGAGACCATACATAAACAATATCAAGTAAACCTGTATCAAAGTCTAAATGGCTGCTCATACACCTGACATTGCAACGAGGCAGGCCTGCTCACTGCAACCATCTCCTGAGGCAGTGTGTTCAGGCTAGCAGGACTGTCTCATGTAAAGCAGCTCGCTATGAACAGCCATGTCTGTGAAGGATATCTAAGGTAAGGTTAAGGATAAGGTGTTCATAACCTACCTGGGAATCCTTGGCCATTGTAAGGAATGCTAGCACACTGGGATGAATCACAATATCCTGGTGGCCCTGGGGGACCTCGAATACCCGCATTTCCAGGACGACCTGGTGGCCCTGGTGGTCCTCGTGATCCTGTGGAGCCTGGTGGACCCGTTCTAGATTCTCCTTGTGGACCTAATTTTAGAATGGAGAGGTTGGGAGGTTGTTTTCTCTAAGAGTCAGCTTGATAAAACAGCTAACATTATTGGTGTCTAGACTACACAGCCTGGGCTATGACTTCAGTGAGAAGCACTTGCACTTCATTGCTGCATGGTGGTCAAAAAGAAAGAAAAACAAAAGAAAACTAGAAATGTGACTCATCATTAGTTGCTTCCTTGTGTGTGGCTTATTTAAAGATTTGTTCATAGAATCTGATTTAGTAAGGTTTGAGCCAAGCAAGAAACATCAATGAATTCTCTGGTTTATTTCCTTTTTGTGTAAGATATGATGATCTCAAGGGAAACTACTAGATTAGACAAGCATACTGGATTTCAATTAAAATACAGGAGTACATTAATTCTGCTACCCCGTAGCCCCAGGATAGATGAGGTAATGTTTTTTTTGGAAACATTCTTATTATGGTTAGCAGAATAGTAAAGCTTCAAGTAACTGTGGCTACAATTTGCTGCAAGCATCTTATGGGTCCTGTAATGAAAAGTCATTTTAGCCTAGTAAACTACAAGCAGGAACAAATGATGCAGCTGATTTAGGGCAAGGCATCAGTGAACAAAATTTCATTATAAAAGACCAAAACAATAGTCAAATCATCTGCCTCTATCAGCTGGTAACTCTGCATAGGAGTATTTTGTAGTTCAGCAACCAACAAGTAAAACATGGAATTAGACACTGCAAAAGTATAATTTGATAACACTTATGAAAAATATCTGTCAAATATTTGGACAATGTGTTTTCATGAAAAACATCTTCACACAAGCAAGCATGACAAATGAGGAAATTACAAGACAAATATCTCTTAGTCACATCCAAAAATCTTTCTAAATTGCCAATTTTTTTAGGGTTTCCAGTAAACTCTAATATATGTCAAACACATGAAGTGGACAGGGTAAAGCACATTCATTTACCATATGTAGTCTGGCTCCCTATGAAGAAATGTTGCCCTTTTTTCCTATTTTTCAGTAATCTGATAAACCAAAAAATATTTACCAGGTGGTCCTGGCAAACCTCTTGGTCCTTGAGATCCAGTCCCTCTTTCGCCTTTTTCTCCAGGCATTCCTAAAGAATAATAAAAAGGCAGTAAAAACCAAAGAAAGGAAACCACATCAACAAATATTTCTTCATGCTCTCTTGTTGACGTTAATATTTAGTTCCTATTATTTAATGTGACAAGACCAGTTAAACCCTATGTTCTACAGATGTCTGCATGTGTATTTGGGAAAAAAAATTGGATATAAATACACCGTCCTAAAAATAAAGTAAGATGCAGAAGTAATTTAGTCTTTTTTATAAACTTTTTAATACATAGAAAAGAATTTGAGATACTAAAAACACCACAGAACCTTATTATTGTAAACTACAAACAGGAAGGTACTTCAAGCTTGCATACTTCTGCTATAAAAGATGCTTTACACTTTCTTAGGAACAGTTATAATGAAATAAGTTTAAGAAATTCAGAAATTCATTTTTCCTTGATTTATTCCTAGTCTTTATTTCAAAGAGTATACTAAAATATATGCTAGAAAACAGAGCTCCAAGTCTATGATACAGTAGAGTAGCTGGAATAAGCAAAGGCCACAATGTAGTACCGTACAGATACTCCATATGATTGCAGTGATCCAGAATAGCCATAAAATAGGTTTACCCACATGCTCAAATTCAGTTCAGAGTTGCTTCCCTCCTCAGAATACTGCAAAGAACCAAGGATGTAGATCTAATTCTTTCAACTCTGATATTTTATTCTTGGTAATGACTCATTCTCTCTCTTAATCAGTGTTATATTTTGCAGAGTTGTGTTACTCTAAACAGCCTTTCAAGATACAGCTGTTTAGTGCCAGAAGAGTTCTGAGAACTTTCATTTTCCTGGGATACTCTATGGAAGCATCAGACAGCAGCCAAAATTTTAGACTAATTTGTATTTCCTGAAATCTAAGCAAGGGAGAGACAGAGGAAAAGCACTGATGTAATTAACCTTGTCCTCTAGAACATCAGTGTCCCTCAGGCAATCCAACTGGCCTAACAGGCTGCTGCTAGGGATGGGCTTCCTCGTCTGTCATGGTAAAGGGAGCAGACAGCTCTCCTGGCAGTCTCTGTGTTATGTCCACTGTACAGCTGCCTTGGAATTTGCTCACCTCTTTCACCGGGTGGACCTTGGACCCCAGGCGGTCCTGGGAATCCTGGTCTTCCTCCAGGTCCAGGCTCTCCTCTTGTCCCAGCAGCTCCTGGGGGACCAGGTGGACCTGGTGGCCCTGGCTGGTTACGGTTTGAATAATAATCATTTGGAATTTGATTCAGCATTTGACTGAACCGGCTCATTTGACCTTGAAAAGAGAAAAGAAAAAGCAAAATGAGTGAAAATCTTTTATCAGAGTGGGAAGTAATAAAAAATCATCTCTCTTCATTAAGTCATATCCTTGCTCCCATTCAATAAATTAGTGTTGAATTAGTTCAGATGAATTAGAAAGACTTAAGATGAATGTCTGATGCGAAGGCTGAACATAAATGGAGTAGTGAGGGAGGTAGGGAGGAAAGGTAAGGGGGATTCTGGAAGCGAATGACATGAACAGAAATTTATCATAAAACTATTAAAATCACTAAATAAGTATTTTTTTTACAATACTCTTGTTCTCAGAGCTCTAATTAGAGTTGCTTTTACTCTGAAGAACAGAAGGGACTTGTTCCATTTCTAAAACTGGAGTATCACATTTCTACATACTTTCAGAGCTCTGAAGCTACCACGAACAGTATAAATTATGCACGTGCAGAGCTAGCAGCCCACAGTCTGCAAAGTTGCTTTCTTAAGCCTGTAGGATGTAAAGGCTTGTACCTACATACCTTCTACACATAGGCAAAAAAAAGGTGTGTGAATAAAAGCAACAGCATTGTGAAACTATGCAGGAAGGAACTCCTTAATGGGGGGACACATCTAGCCCTATCTGATTAGTGTAATGTGCCAATCCTAGCACAACCCTGAAGAGCTGGACATGAAAAAAATAAGGCAGGGATGCTCAAAGAAGGCATGTGGAAAAATCTCAGATAAGATACCCATATTCATAAGTCTAACACATTCATGAATGTAATTTCCTTCTTCTGTGATGGCTAAGAGACATGTTTTAAACAGCAGCCATCACAGACATTTTGGAGGACATACTGTCCTCCTCCCTGTACACAAAGGTAATGATCCCAAAGGTATATCTGTTTACCTCAGTCAGCATTTACCCTTGTAATAGATACAATATTAAGAAAAATTTACAGGCCCATTTGCCTCTGTCCTCCTTGGCAAATCTACTGATAGCAAAAGCACTGCTTCAGGGACAGAGAGAAAGCCTCTGTAGAGAACAACTTCCTGGGCTGCAGAGCTGCACTGTGTGGCAGTAGAGGACTGAAATTCAATTTGAAGTCCTTCTCCAAATATTACTTTTATTTGCATAGCACTGCTGATTCTGTGCACCGTAGTTACCCAACACTCATCTGTCTTTCCCTGCTGGCAAAATACCTACAGCAAGCATTGTTTTTCTCACTGATTCCCTCCTCTTGAAGATGACACGCTTAAAGAGAAAATGTATACTGATTTTACTGCAAGGATGAAGTTATTTTGGACCAGAATGACAAAAGGAACGTCACACTCCTTGTACAGAGTGTTAGACCTGCATGTGTATTTCCAAAGGTCACAGACTAGATCAAGCTAGCCTCTGGATCTGGCAAAAATTTGCTGCTATGTTTTTTTCCACCAAATAATTGGCATGTGACAGCTATAAGATCAGTGAAGCTCTTGCTGTGCTCTCTGGCCAGTGTCTGTCACCTGAAATTTAAACCATTGTTCTTTTAAAACACGAAGTGGTAAATTACGAGTACGAGAAACAAAGCAAGCAACACAGTTTACCATTTATCAGTTGTTCACAGACTTGTCTTGCAACTGCTCGCATCATGTTCTGAGAAGCAATGTCACCCTAAATAGTCAAATGTAAAACAATTGTTTTATTAGCCAGTGTCTGTGCTTTTAAAGACATAGTGTTTAATTTTAAAATTATGAGAAAAACTGACTTTCATTTAGACTTACTCTGTCGCCTTTTTCTCCCTTCATTCCAGGTGCACCCTAAAATAAATAAGGAAAAATAAAGCAACTGAAGGATTGTTATTTCACCCCAACTACTGGTTTGAGACATGCGATTCTAGAAAAAAAATTGACTCCTTCAAGAAGATAGACACAGACCGTCTTGAACTTTACATCTCAGAGATGCTAAAACAGGTGTCAGAAAAGACTGGAGAAACAATGATCTTTTGTCTGGGATTAAACACACTGATAGATGCAAAAGAAAAAGATCAGAGAAAAAATTCAAACTAGGGCCAAAAAATGGATGTATTCTGACACTGGGACTGCACTGTCAATTTGAAAGTTGAATTTATGGCATCACATTTCTGTAAATGGTCAATGGTCTTATGTGAGTTATACATGACTGTTTAATTTTAAGTCTTAAGACAACTCATTAAAGAAGGTAATCCAGGAAAAATAACACAAGTCTAGGAAGGGTAGCTGTCTCCTTGAACACATATGAAAAGGATTCTCTGTTAAGACAAAAAGATTTATACAGAGATGACACATAAGATGGAGAGAGATGCCAGTAAGTGCTTATTCTATTTATAATGACAGCTTCCCTCTTATTCTCAACCATTTCTAGTCTTATGAAAGTCTCATAGAAGTCTTAGCTTAAGCTGCTTTATAATTATTCACATTTGCCAAATTTTTTCTAACTGTGCTTTCCATTAGCCTTTGAATAGTTTAGTGGTTCTGGGTTTTTCTGGTTTTCAAGAATACCACGTAAGAAGCAAACCAGAGGGCCCGATGCTAATTTTTATATATGTATGTGTATATGAAAAACATCAGGAATAATGATGGGTCTAGCATGAGTTCACATAGATTTTCACTTGTAGCCTAAATTACTATTTGAACATAAGGCATATTTCAAAGGTGAGAGATCAGTTTGGTCATCTGCTGCTCTCTGTGGCTCTCCACATACTTACACACACATCCTGAGTATTAACTGCTTTGTACATTGTAATATTTCTTTAAGGAGCCTGTTTATCACCATTAACAAAGCACAGGCTAAGTGTGGGCTGCAGCTGTTTCTCATAACATTCCTATGGTACCCGCAATTAATTTCAGCAACATGAGACACCAAATCATTCCACTGAGGTCACAGCAGACACTACTCAAACACAGTGGTACTGTGCCATAGACTTCTGTCAAAGCTTTGGGCAAACAAATGCCCATGGGGTGTGCTGGAGGGTGAACTTAGTATCCTCTCTGAGCTTCCCTGAAGCACAGTGCACACACCTACCCCATGAGATGCCACAGAAAATATGAGACAGTTCATCCATCGAGTTAAGTAGTTGTCATATGGTACATTTGCATCATGAATAAGAGATTATTCATGTAAAATTGATTGTACAGACTCAAATGACCGATTTAAAATGGTGACACCATAAATGTGCCACTTTTGAGACAGTTACTAATAACTACAAAATACAACCAACAAGCTGATGAATATTCTTTCCCTTCTGTCCTTTACTCTTTCATCTATATCTTTCTTACTCTGTGAAGTCCACAGGGAAACATCTGTCTTTTAGTTTTAGCTTATTACAGCCACATGCTGAAACAGCCTATGGACTTGTAAATCCCATAACAACATAAATAAGCAGTAATAACTAAAATCATTAGGAAAATGGAAAATAACCTTTCTCTCTGTCATTCTCTAATAATTAACATTGTGGTAAATGATGATGTACTGAAGCTCTGAGAGATGTAATTTGACTCAGAAATCAACAGACATCAACAGCTTGTTCATAAACTATTATATATAGCTGAAATATCCATTGAACAGAATTGCAGGTTTTTACTTGCACTAGTCAATAACATGAAAATCGGGGGGGGGGGGATGTTAACAAACTATTTAATGCTTCTCGTTCTGTTTGAAACTTGCCAAGTTTTTCTATTTTATGAAAGCATATTCCTTTGAAATTATATGCTGCATAAATATTTATAATACTTACTGATTGTATTCTCATTCTTACTAAGGCGTTTATAGTACAACCTTGTGTTGTTTTGACCGGAAGCAAATCATACAGTACATAGTTTGTTTATTCACTAGGTAAGTGCAAGCATTAGAAATCAGATTTCTGATCTACTACCCTGACAATATTCTAATAATTACTTAAAATTCCATGTTCCAAGTAATTCACTTGGTAGAATATTCACACACCAGAACTATACAAAGAGAAAAAAATTATACAAACTTAAAATGTTCAAATCCTATACACTGGAAATTTTTTTGCTGATTGGTCAAGAAAAATTTTTCAGGCTGTCTTCAACCACAAGCCGTGTTGGTAAGACAGGAAGGTGCTCTTAACAAAAGCACAACATTGCTCCAAAGTATTGCCAACAAAGGTCCCCCAGATATGAAAATGGTAATGCTATTGCTTAATTCTAAGTGATACATAGTCAATTTTACAATTCACTGAAATATAATGAGCCTCGTTCTTCAATTTCTGACCTTGCAAACAAACACTGATTCAGCCTTATGACTGAAAATCTATCTATAGGCTATTTGGAAACAATTCTAAAATTTGAAGATTACAGGCTGATGGCTATGTTAACAATAAAGTACATTTTACACCCAGATATTTTAGAAACATGTTTTCCAAAATAATAATTACAACTGCAATTACTGAGTTACTATTTGCATCTTCCTCCCACTTGGTTATATACCTCTTAAATTTCAGTTTATTGTCTTTTAATAGACAAAAAAGTACAGTTTAGCCAACTGCTTGACAGCATTTTGAGAAGCAGCAGCTGCTGCTGGCATTCTGTTTTGTTGATATCCTGCAATGAGGGAGTCACTTGGGGTCAGTGCAAGGAATAGCTGGTTTATGCTGCATGTGGGATTTTTTTCTGAGCTGTGGGATGAAGGCTGGGCCTGAAGCATAGTTCTATGGCTGAAAGAGGACAAAACAAAGAAAGTTTTGCTATTCTATTTTTACTTTAAAAGATAATGTGCTCATTTATTTTCCCCAGAAGAATGTTTGCTCCCCTCAAGAACCACCAGTTTGTTCCTCCCAAAGCAGTGTCTTCTTGAGATTTTATCTAGGACGTCTGCATAGATGGATGCAAGATCAGTGAACACATGGCAGCAGGAAATGCAAATTCTCAAAGCCTGCATATAACTCACAATAATCTTGGGACTACCCTCAAAAGGTTTTCACTGTTTATTTAGTCCTGGAGGCATCAGTTTAATAGCACCTTTTATATAAAACATAAAAGCCTTGCACACTTTCCTGGGGAGCTTCCAGATCAACAAAGTCAGACCCGTTGTCACAGAGTCCGTAGCTCTACCTTAACACAACTGACTCTGCCTCTCCATCCATTACTGTTTTTACTCACACACCTATAAAACAACAAGTACTGGAACTTTTCCTCTCTTGTAGTCCAAGATCTTCTATTTCCCATTACATTTATTCACAGAAAACATATCCATTTATTCTTGAACCATTATCCTCTCCCAGTTTAATGAGTTCTTCTTACCCTTGATGGTTGTTACCTTATGATATGCATACAAACTGTTACCAAATTCTCACTCTCTGACCGGACAGATTGAGGACAGATACTTTAGCCTCATCTAGGACAGCCTGTGCTCAATTGTCAATAGATTACCAACTCATTTATGTACTTTCTGTTCCTTTTTTAGTAATTTTGTTACTTAACCGGAAAAAAACAAAAAGTCAAATTTCCTATTTCCATGAAAGGTCAGTTAACATAAGTACACAATGAGGTAGAGAAATGTTTTACAATGTGGTCTGTCTCAGCACGTTAGTAGTATCAAATACACCAGGAAGGAGCTTCAATTGACTGCATTCATTGGGAATATCTCCATAACACCAAGGCTGCTCATAATTTGCAGGTAACTGTGTATCTTTTACCTGGAACTTAATGTTCCTTGGTTTGTAGGGGGTCTTTTTCCTTACTTGCATTGCATAGTACCAGCAATACAGACAGTTCAGGTAGAAGAAAAAATGACAGGTCAAAATTATTTGCTCCTTGTATTTACCAGAGGCAATGTGAAGCCTCATTATCTTTCTCTTCAGTCAGAACTATGATTCATGACACTGCAAGTTGCATTTGGCTGTCAGACTGCGCCTTTGGCAATTGTAACACTGCACACAAAGGAAGGCCTTGAAATTCTGTCCACCAGGAATCTGATAAAACATCTGTGCAAGGTGTAAGCCAGAATTCCTGCTGGGATCTGTTCTAGAAACATTATGTGGTAAATATGATGCACAGTGTCCCACTACAAGAAAGTGCAATAACTGGGGGGAAAAAAATATATTTCTAACCGAAAGGACCTCATAAGATTAGAGTGTAAGAGAACTTAGACATGGTTCTTGGACAGGAGTTGACTGCTTTCTTTGCAGAAGCCCCAAAACTGGGTTACTGGCCAGATTTCCTTCTAAATACATTATTTACCTGCAGAAGATTTTTGCCGCTGAACTGGCTCAGCTATCCAGTGTCTCAGGAGAAGGAGAAATCAGATACACCTGGCAATTGGAAGCTCCCTTGTGAACCAAGCACAGCATTTTGTGCTCTATCAAGCATCTGACCCAGCAGGAATATGAAATTAGCAACGTAATATCTAAAGGCAGGAAAGCTTCAGTACTTTCCCAAGACACTCAGTGTCCTCTACTACAAGGGGAAATGGAATTTACAGTCTGGCAAACACAGACTGAATTCAACGTGTGTATGAAAAAATGAACCAGCTTCCAGTTGCTCCTGGGAGCTTCCACTTCATGACCATCAAGCTTCCCATCCTACTATATTCTTCCAAATTATCCAGCTGTCATATATATAATTACACTGAAGCAGGATGGAAAATTCTAGATGACTGCCACACATTAAGCACAAGTAATGAATGACTTCTCATTTCATTTGCTGCCTTCGCTCCTAACTCAAGCATAACTTCTCAGAGATATCCTATAAATGAATCAATCAAATCAAATTTTGCCTGAAACTGTCAGTGGGAGCCAGCACCTCCTGCTCCTTCTCCCTATTCAGTAAGCACTTTAAAAGCCAGACTAGAAGACATAGAAACCACCCCCAAATAAATTTGAAATAACATTGTAAAAAGCACAAAACATTTGCAAAACAGAACTGATTATGTAACGTAATCAATTGTCCACCTTCAGCAGTTTATCACATTTTTGCTAGACACACACAAATGTAAAGACTTTCCAGTCATTTTGCTGACCTAGTTCTTCAGGCTTATGCAGTGTAGGAATATATGTCTTGGCACATAATATCTTACAATTTTTTTAGTGGAAACAAGAGACCACAATTTCCAGCCCCAACTATTAAACTCAGCAAAATGGCATACTGTAAAAATAAAATTATTTTTAAAAAAAGACTTGTGGATTTAGGTCAGTCCCACCATACTAACCACTATCATAAGTGCAAGACAACTATTTAAAGCCAGCAAAATCCTTATATTCATCAACAGATTGTAACTTTAAATTTGATATTCTAAGTGTATCATTATCTTACTGGTGTCCCACGATCTCCTGGTTTCCCTGGCTTTCCACTTGGACCAGCAACTCCTGGAACTCCCGGGGCACCCTGAAGCAGAAGACATGAAAAGTGAATTGTGGAAAACCACAATAACCTAAGTGCTAAGAAATGTGTTACTGTATTGAGTCCAAAGCAACACTGAAAATGGTTCCTATCAGGGGCTTTTCTGTTAAGTACATATTAGGTTTGAAAACTTTCTTACAGAACAAATAGTTTGTTTCTTCATGGAAATGTGTCCTTTTACATAACACTGCAGTTTAACATGCATTTCTAAACCTAAAAGTGCAGAGAGTGTCTATATGTTTTTGGTAGCAAGCTTAATGACAGACTCCTAAAGAAGTACGAAACAACTTGGCCTTCTAAGTTCATCTAGCAGGTCTGTGATCCCTGTAAAAGTCGAGATCAAGAAGACCATAAAAGTCATTCTAGTGATGATAGATAAATATGAACGAACAAAAGACCTGTATTAGGTTATGTGATAAAATCCCATCTGAACACTCACAAAGGGGCACAAGAAAGATAATCATGGGGGAGCGGGGCTGCCCAAATAATACCCTGCCCAGAGACTCCTGTCCATATCTGTGATGTAAATGTGTGCTCTGTGTGTGTATGCCTACCAGAAATACATCTTCCAACTTGCTTCTGTTGTACCTAGTAACATTCAGCTTCAGCAACCTGCCTATCTCAGGCTGTGTGATCCAGCAAATGTTTTTCTCTAACAGCCAGCCTCTTTTCTAGCATGGTCCCACAAAGCACAATGAAGCAGCTTTTTAAATAAAAACTAATCCTCAAATACTCTTATCAAAAAAACCCTGTATTAAAAGCATTTGTTTCCACCAGTTTACAAGTAATAAGCTGATTGCTTTCAGAAGATCTAGCTATGCAATTAAAGATCATGACTAAAGAACCAAGTAAACTGGTTCTTTCCTTATTTACACCAACAGAAATCAGTTTCAAAACACTGTTACAAACATTTGTGGATATGTGCTTTATGCAGCTGTCTGCTCACCTTTCACTGAGAGCTTCCCAGACCCATTTAGGACACTAAACAAAGGATCCATATCATATTTGACAGAAATTGAAAATGTCAGTGTAGCTCTCTGTTGGCTTAGGTCTCTTAATTCAGAGTATATCAAAGACAAAATTATATTTACCGCTGGTCCTGGTGGGCCTCTTGGACCTGTGGGACCATCTTTTCCTGTGAAACCCTACTCAAAAACAAAAGCATAATTAGAGATTAATTTAAAATTGTAACCTGATGAAAATGGCCTTTAAGATTATGTAATTGCAATATTACTGATTACTACTGGCATATATTTTAAAACCAATCCACAACATAAGTTATAAAATAGTTATCACAACTAATAATGGAGAAGGCTATAGAACAATGAGCTACAGACAATTTAGATGATGTTCGGCTGCACTTGATTAACTGAAAATTAAATCAGTCTTTCAACATTTTTAAGAAAAGGAATCATCGTTCTATCCCAGAAGAGGAAGATCTTCCTTTTTGCTGATCTTTCACTCATGGATTAGTTAGAAAATAAGAGGTTTCTGCTTAAATGAAGAGCCATCTCCCTCTCAGATATTTCCCCTGCAAGAAGAGATGCTGAGAAATCCCACTTCAGTAATCTAACATAGCATTCACAAATTAATGTTGATGGTCCATGACCCACCAATCCAACATAATGCTCTGTGGCAACTGGCTATGACACGGTTGTCTATTTTTACTTCTGGCTATCATCTCCCACTAAAGAATAATAATCAGCTATTAATTTTGACTGTAAAGGCTTGTAAGAGCCTTTGGCTTATTTTGAGCTAATTTTCACTATAATGACAGTAAATTGCTTCAGTCATCTCAAAGGTGATATTCCACTGCAACAGCAAAAGAGATTTACTTAGTTGACTCCAATTGGAAGTAATTGCAACAACTCCACAACAAAATATCTGTGTGCATGCCTTCATTATGAAGACATTTCAGAATCCTCCATTCAAAGAAAACTTCTTAGCTCCAGATAGTCAAAAGTTTAGGAGCAAACTTGACCTTCACGGTAAGATTGACACAGACAGATTCTTCACCAATATGACATCTCCCAGACATTGAGATAAGCAGAGTTTCAAGGCAACAGCAACAGCATGGGGAAGACAGCAGAGCTGAGTTCCTCAGCAGAGCCCCACTCAGGGGACATGTTGCTTTATGGGTGCAGGCATCTGAGAGCCCAGTCAGGAAAGGGAGCAGTGCAATTTTTACAGAACCTATTGGATATCTGTCTGGGGAGGTTTTCACCTCTGAGGTGTTTCCAACACTTCTACTTTTGTTCTCCAGATGGGATTCTGATAGTAGAACTCCTTTTGAAAAAGCATTTGAAAACAGAGAGATATATAAAGAAGCGGGGGAAGGGAGGGGAGGAACACAAAAAAGCCTGTTACTTGATCTTTTAACAAAACTGATGAAACTTTACCCTTTCTCCTGGAGGTCCCACTGGGCCAGGTGGACCAGGTAAACCTGGGGTTCCCTAGAGCGAAAAGGAATGAGAAATTGTGTCCATGACAGAACAAACAACACTCCTACGCTATCACATATATCCCCAGTATAGCTGTTCTTCCACTTTTTCTGTCTAATCTCATCGTACACTGACAGCATTGCTTTCTACAGGGCATTACTACTCCCTGAAAGTGTATTATGCAGGGTTATAAGGACTAATAAAACAGGTAAGGAATACAAGGCCCTTGGCCCGTGACCGACTTTATTTGGTATGTGAAATTAAATCCACAACAACATTTAAACATCCCCCATCTAGTCTTTATATCTCCAGTAAAATTAAGGACAATATAGTAACCAAGGAATATTCATTATGTCACCACATGTGCAGAAAATTACCTTAGATTACCTAAATTTTGCTGATTATGAAAATACCCTAATTTTTTCTCCTCAAAACCTAATCCTAATTTACAATATAGAAATCTGAAATTTAATACTGCTTTCTTCTTTCAGAACACAGACAGTTAATGTCCCAAGACCACTTGAACTCCAAAAGAAGGAAGTAATTAGGCAACATTGATGAAGAGGGGTTCTGCAAAGGTTCTGCAACCTTTATTTTAGGAAGACGCTTAACTGCAAGTAGTCAGAAGTTGAAAGACCTTCCTGGGACGTTACCAGTGTACTCTTCACAGCGATCCAGATAGACATTTGGCTTGACTCAGTACAGCTGTTCTTTCACTCTTGCTGTTTCAAATGCTTTACTATTTCCTATATTTCAAATTCCTAAGTATAAGATAATTATGTTTCCAAAACTATTACTTAGGAAGGTATGAAAGAGCCCGTGACTCCTAGTGATGTCAAAGACAGCTGTCGAGCAGCAAACCTGTATCAGGAATAGTGTAAAATAACATTACCTTGTCTAAGCATCAACTTACCGATCGCCCTGGTAGTCCAGGCTGGCCAGCATCACCTTTCATTCCTTGACGACCCTGTAATTTTTATAAATGATTGCAAGATATTCTGAATCACAGAATTAATTTGTGTAAATGGACAGAAAATATTTCCCACAAGATACCTAAATTAAGGAATCCATAACCCAACTACATATTATGGAATAAATCAGGATACATATACCTCTTAAGTGAAGCAATACTGATCTCACAAACATTTGCAAATGCAGGATGACTGGTTGATATTATATTAAAGACAAGGCAAGCAGACATTTGAAGGGGGCTTCAGTTGATAAGAAAGTGACATGGACTTTTGAGTAGGACTGATATCACAGCAGGAAAGATGTGAGTGGTTACATGTTTCCTACCAACCTCCCCTTATCTTTCTCAACTGGGGAGTGGAGCTGTCTAAACTCATGAAAGGTGAAACCTTGGTCTTTTTAAAGTATCACTAGTTTTCTCTAGCCCATGGTCTAAAAGGCATTACACACTTTCAGGACACAAGGTGTAGCAGCATATAAAGAAGCAATGTATTGTCTTTCACAGTTAGCTTGTGTTTCATACACACTACAGCACTGTAGTATAAATGCACAGGCTAAACCCACATGAGCTAAACTTGACAATACAATATTTATTTTTTACAGTGGCTTCATGATAATCCAGCATTAAGAACTGTTAGTAACCAGACAATTTGTAAACATAGCCTGCCAACGTGAATAGCAATTGCTATGAAAACCAGGACTCAAAAGTGGTGCTCTAACTTCTTGATAGCTAATGAGAAATTCCATGAATGCTGGCATTTTCATTCTTAATACATTCATGGTGTGTGACTTTATCAACTGAATGTGACAAATAAATGTATTACTTGTATTCCAGGTGTAAAAGGAATGTATTTGCCCTTTCTGGCTCTTTGGCACCTCTAGATCATCTTGATGAAGCTTTTCTGCCTGGTGTACAATAAAAAAACTGAAAAGTATCTACACAGGTTAAGAAAATCTTTCTACTTTGTCCTTACAAAGCAGACGATGTTCCTAATGTCTATCTTCAAGCACATTTTATTTTCCATTTCCCAAATTACATTACAGACAGAGCAGGTAACCTATTATCAAATGTAAAATAAGACAGGATGCAATCACACACCAGTTCTATTTTGTTTTCCATAAACTTTATATTTTGATAAAAGACTTCATGCAAAAAGCTCCTGAATGTATTAAAATTCACGCTAATCCTAAACAGGAAACATCAGAATTACGTTCCTACTTTTGGGACGATTGCTTATAAAAAGCGGCAAAAGCAGTCTTAATACATTCACAGTGTAAGCAAGGGGTTATGTATGCTATTACTATAAAAAGACAGAATATGGTGAAATTTCATCAGTGCTTTGAAGGCATGTGAATGAAATCGGAAGCAGTATCTTGCTAAAATGTGCATGCTGTTGCCAAGAAAACCCCCTAGGAATGAAGGGCTGTTCTGTATGACTAGATATAGGCACCCATTTCCTCTCTGAACTTTCAGCTACTGATTTAGGCCAGAAAATAGATGTTAGGCATGTAGGTCTATGAGAAATTCTTCAAATTAGTATTTCATGCTTAATTGTCCTGCACCACAGTTTGATAGTTTTGTTGTCCTGCACCACAGTTTGATAGTTTTGAGTCCTAAAACTGGAATTCCAACCAACGCTACAGAAAAGCTGTTAAGACGGAAAACAGAGTAGCACAAAATACATTACAGTGCTTAGTCTCTGTCCCTTCATTGGCATCCCATAAGCACATCTAACATTCAGGACACAAAATGCTGTTGTATTAAGAGACTTGTTTCAGAAATAGACATGTTTCATAATACTACTGCCCTGCAGGGACAAATGAATATTCAGGCAAAACTGTTACGCTCTTCCCAGGACCACCATCCGCATGGACAGCTCTGGCTCCCGACACATTCCCACCTGCACCCAAAATGGTCACTCACCGGTTCACCGGGGATTGACAGCCCATTGGGGCCCTGCGGACCTGGCGGACCTTGAGGGCCAGGAGGACCCGTCTCACCACGAGGACCAGGAGGGCCCTTAAAGCAGAAAATTAAAACAAAATTGTAAATGTCAATCCCTTCTGAGATCTGTAACTGCAAAATTCTTTGGGTTAGACACAAGGTAAGTCAGAAGCTTGGAGACACCTTTAATACTTCAGAATAACTTTAGAAACAGTTATTCAAGTAGCATACCCTTTCATAAGCTATTCTCTGATTCATGTTGGCCAATACAGGCCCTCTGGCAGCATGAATTAGAAGCATAGCCATCTCCTCTATACAAAGGAGAGAACAATAATGCTGCAGAGTGCATATCAACACCTTTATGCATGTAATCCCAGTATCCTGATGTGCAGTCAATGCCTTTGAAGCTACATAGACTGTGTATATATAGTCTCAAATAGGTAGGCTTCAAATAAATAACATAAAGGCATATTTTCAAGTAAATTTTTAATTTTCATTCCTAACTCAGCATAAAACTAAGCATATAAATTTTCACAGACGTAAGCATGTAGCAACATTATTATAGATACATTTGAGGAAAGATACTTACAGATGATCCAGTCAAACCCCTTTCACCTCTGGGACCTTTAGCACCTGGGCCACCCTAAATTGAGTATTTGGAAAGAAAAGGTACATAAAACTGGTGTGCATTATGAATACTCCTTAACAAACTCTTACTGAAATCACAAAGTTTTGAAGTGTACAGATCACTGCTAAAAAGAGTACTAGAATAAAAGATGCATGAGGAACTCAGGTAAACCACATCAGCTTCAGCCTTGCCAATTCAGCTGATGAAAATTATTGTGATTTTTGTCTCTGCAGATATAAACTTCTTCAATTTATATTCATCAAAATCTCTGGATACCTCTCTAGTAGACTACCAGACAACTCATCTGGGCTTCAGATTCCTCATGCAGCAGTTTGACAGCTTTAAAGTAGAAGGACTACTGGCCTGAGTATAACTCCCTTATATTCAAAGCAATTAATAGGAGCATATCCATTCCATAGACTACTATCTCTCTCTACAAAAAATAAAGAGAGTAACTAATTTATTTCCCTGACAGGGTAAAGAATCTTTTCTTGGAGTGAAATCCTGATTCTTTATTTAGGAAAAATATTTGCACAGTCCATTAAAAATATCCTGTACACGATGTGCAAGACAGCTGAGACTGGGCCAGAGTCTTTCAACTTGTCAAACAATAAGGAGCTATTCACAGTGATGATCACATTGGAAATACAGGAAAAGATTATATAAATGAACAGAGGTGGTAGGAGCTGCCCAACTATGTTTGAAATTAAGATGAAATGGGGACAGATTACTATGATGTTATGGACATGTTGATAGACACTATGTCTCTGACTGATCTTTTTTTTTTTTTTTTTCACAAAACCACATATCAACACAAAAATATTTCCAAAAATTTAAAAATAAAAAACTTCTCTAATGCAAATAGTTATAGCTGATAACTTACAGCTGGTCCAGGAGGTCCTGGAGGTCCCACACTGTCTTGAGTACAGGTACAAGCATTTGGAAGAGCTGGGCACTTTGCTTCATCTCTCTGAAAATTCAATCACCACAATTACTGTCATTTTAAAGAAAAGTACTCACTGGCAGAATGCTTTTCTGAAATAACAGCAGGAAGATTCTGTATTATCCTGTTTTCAAGTAAAAATAAAACTCACATCTCAACAGTAGTTTCCAAATGTTTCTACAGCACCTTTTATATTTTTGAGCAAATTTTCTCTGCGAGCTATGAAAGGCACTTACAACAGAGGCACAAGCAAAATCAAACTCATATGCAATTTCTGTTGCTCTAATATTTATATGCATTGGACAACTAACTTGCACTGGCAAAGAATATACTTGTTATTTTTTGAATGCTAATCCAGGAAGAAATTAAATAGAAAAAAATATACAGCTATTCCATTCATAATACCTAGAATCTGCAATATCACAGAAATTATAACAGACATTTTTTGCACCACTCCTAAGGGGCTCAATTCTAGCATTACAACCTTTCTCCCTCAAACATAAAACTTTGAAATTCACTATTGTTCACTGGCTGCTCCAACAACTGTGATTTAGAGGTGTTGTCAGTACAAGGTGTAAGACCAGGTTAATATTGATATTGCTAAATTTCCTATTAATAACATTTTTCTGAATAGCCTCTATTTCATTTATACTTACCATTGAAGGAAGATCACAGCATCTGTCTCTGCTAGTCCAAACTGGACTGCATACAATGTCAAAATTCTGGATTTCTAACTGTAAAAGAACGGAATACTCTTGAAAGATGAGCGATGTTAATTATGAAATCTAGTCACATTATCATTAAAAGTTACTCCTCTATTTATTTCTAAAGATGTTAACATCATTCATACTTTCACTTCTTCTTTTGACACTGACAGAAAAAGGATTTAGGATTTAAAAATTATAAAAAATTTAAAACCAAGCCTACATAAGTCTACAAGAATTTCAAACACTGATGCTTCCTCTTGTTCTGTGGCGAAAGATAACCAAAAAATGTGACTCAAGAAATATTTTGCAATGCTTAATGAATAATATCAATGAATTTCTACATCAGCTGAGTGCCTGTAGAGTTCAACATGAAATCTGGCTTAAAAACTTCTGGACCAGCTCTGAGGACTACAGTCCTTGGGTCATATATTAATTCAGATTCATGAACAGAACTTTTCATTGACATTAGCAGCAAAAGGTTTTGCAGAAAGGCTGAAATGGGGATCTTAGGTAGACTGTAGGGTAAAAGGAGTTTCCTCTCTCACTCCAAGAGCTATGATCCTGTAGTTTGATACATACAACCAAACATTTGACGGTGAGCACCAAGAATCTTCATCAGCTGTTAGGGTTTGCACACATGAGTCAGACTGCAAACTTAAATCTTCTAATATGAAGCCCGGGTAATAGTATTGATTACATATCAAGTATATATCAGGATAACTGATGTGACCTTCATAGCAGCAGTCACTTTTTCATTACAGGCTTATAGATCATAAAGTCATTGAGAATTTCTCTGATCACCCAGTAGAACATTCACTACAGGATATGTCAGAATTAAAACCTGTTCAATAGAGAATGTCATTTAGGAATAAAAATTCTTCTATAAAAAATGTTCAGTGATAGAGAATCCACAGTAAATGCATTCACTGACTAACTGCTCTCCCTATTGAGATAAAAACATTCCTGCTCTTGTTTGAATTTATCTGACTGCAACTTTCAGCTATTTGATTTTTGTTCCTGCAATTCTGCTGGAATGAGAAGCTATCAAGACCAAACTTCTCAGTTAAGTATATTAGGTCTTACAGCACAGACACTTAGAAGCTTTGGGTGCAGCACTGGTATCTTAACAATCCTTAATCTATAATCTCTTTCCTCAGAAAATTTCAAGGGCTTGCATTAATGAATGCATTCATATTTATTTCTTACTGTTGCTGATCTTCGGTCGCCTTTTAGAAGTTTCCCAAGTATTTCATAGCCATCAGTTGTGATGTTCCCAGCCTCCTTAATTGGTTTTTCCAGTATTTCACTGCAGTCAATATAAATCTTAACATTTGATGAAGTTACAACAATATGGACCTGAAAAAAGTTAAGCACATTATTTAGAAAAGGCACATAGGCATAATAGTATTTCACTGGTTAGGTAGTACTGTTTGAAAGTTTCTTCCTAGTAAACCTCCTTTAATTTCAACTGGTGGAAAAATTCAAACTCAAGGACAGTCTAGGACATTAATAACTCCTTTAGAATGTGTTGAAGGTCAATAAGATGAATACACAAGCACAGCTAAGAAATACTGTTTAATGTAATAGTTGAACTATAATTAGCTATTTAAAAAGCTTGCCTGAAAATTGCTTTAAGATAGCATAAAAGTAAAAAATGGAATTTTTGAGAAGAATTGAATATAAGCATTCTCTGATGTCTGGGACCACACAAGAGGTTTATGAGTCTGTGACTGCCCACAGGCTAATAGATTCTGCCTGTAGCTCAGAGAGTAGATTGTTTCAGATCCAAAGATCCAGGGTTCAGTTTCCACAGATGACTCAACCAGAGGCATTAACTGCATTGAGATACAGGAAGTGACCAGAGAAGCTTGCCCAGAACAAGACAAAATAATGGAAGATGCAAGAGAGAAATTTCCATGAGAGAAATATGGCTACAAAAACATATGCTAAAATAAGGGGAAACAGGGAAGAAGAGGAAGAGATTAATTATTGGAAATAGGGGAAATTTAGGAGGGAGAAAGGAATGACTGCAATAAAGAGAGTACGTTTACCAGGAGAACAGAATGAAGTGCTTATGGGAAACACAGTAAGCCTTACAGAGAGGAACAAACAAAATCTAAGTAAATATTATCTTTCCAAAAATGTATAGCGTATATGGCAAATGTTAACATATGTGAATTTTCTACATTTCTGCGAAAACAGAAAACATTCAGGAGTTTCAAGGAAACAAAAAAGGGTCTGGCATTTTAGCACATGCAGCTCATGGAAGATCATCTTAAGGCAACAAAGTTTTCAGGGGCTTTATATACCTTAAATAAAAAAAAGGTAAATGGCCAGTCTTCGCGAACGAAGATCTGGGAAAGGTGTTCCCACCTTTCAAGCCTGCGCAATGGA
>JAWWLV010000121.1:83752928-83767119 GCA_035041135.1 Platyrinchus mystaceus | reverse complement strand
TTCTCTTAGATGGATGGCCTTAGGGGCTGACGAGCTCCATCTACCCGGGGGACCAGGATTCGAACCTGTGGCCTTGGTGCTGAGAGACCAGCATCTTAACCACTAGGCCACTGGGGGTCCCCATACCTTAAATACTGCATATATTTTATATACATCATTATAACATCTATGTAATTGTTAAAATATCAATACCTTAAGATCAGCAGTAAAGAATCCCTGACATAGGTATTTATGTTTTAAAGCTTCTGTTATCCCAGTACATAACCCTTCAGAAGCATATTGTTATTTGATTACTGCTTTAAAAATTGGCATAAAGGTGAAAGAGAGATTCCCTTAAATGTCCTGAGTCAATAAGTGCCTGAACAATCCCCTGAGAATTTGTTCTTCTTTTTCCCTATTAAACATTTTTCCATGCAGAGTTGTCTCCAAGGCATCAGCATAGCTTACCTAAAACTCTTTTAAAATTATGTGCTTATGCTTTATATTCAAGTGGGTTTTTTAATTAGTATTCCCAACAATGTTCATTGAGCAAATCATTAAAAAAAACCTGAAAGATAACTGAGTGTATCCTAAGTATAATCTGGTATTACATGCCAGACTTTCCATAAAATAAAATAAGTGCCATGCCAAAACTTTAAATTCATTATAATTTATACATCATATACTCAGTCATGTGATTGTATAACTAAATTTTACAGGTTAATTAATGCATCATCCAGTTTAAACTCATCACAAACGCAATTTACTAGTTCTGAAAGGTACCTAACACACAAGGCCTTCCACTGGAGTGTTAAGCATTTGTCACAATTAAAAGACATTGCAGAGCAAACAGATATTACTGCCTTTTTATCTGCACACAAAACTTAGGAGAGGTGAATCTACATCAGAATGCTGAATGAGACCATCAACTTGAAAATGTTCGAACAGGAATAACTGCTGAGCATTGCCCATCCATCCAAACAAGAAGAGATACCAACAATCAAAAATAAGCAGAGCTCTCCCAAGTCATTGACTCAGTCAATTTGACTCAAATACTGATTTAATGTCAGATTTGAATTCCAGCCTAAATCTCATGGCCCAGGCATAAATCTAATAAAATGAGGCTAACGGCATTTACAGCAAATAAAACATCTCTGTATTCAAGCCTGCTACCTTTTCTTTTCAAC
Organism: Platyrinchus mystaceus; assembly: GCA_035041135.1. Lineage (NCBI taxonomy): Eukaryota > Metazoa > Chordata > Aves > Passeriformes > Tyrannidae > Platyrinchus > Platyrinchus mystaceus. The sequence goes on along the minus strand of JAWWLV010000121.1, from coordinate 83,765,953 downwards.
AATTTCTGACACACCGACATACGGAATCAGTTCTGACCATTTCATTTATGAGATTTTAGGAAAGAAAACATACTTTAATCTTTCTCTCTGGACACCTTATAAGATAAAGTTTGATGGTGTTCTGATCTACTGCTAAGGGAATCATATCATATAAGATAAGCAAACTAATTTCCATATGTGTATCAGCAGAAAGACATACATTCATTATCAAATTTTCTGTGGCTAAATACTGCAAATGGGCAAGTAAAAAGGAAGTCTAGCATGGTAAGAATAAGAAAGTAGAAGTTGTCTGTCTATCCAAAACATCAGTTACAAACTTAATGACTGTCTCAGGCAGTCAGATTTTTTCCTATGGGACTTGCCAGATTCAACAGTTTTCACCATAGCTGTGCTACAGAGAGTGCTCAAGTATGCCAAAGTAAATTTCCCTACAGTTAGGTGTAGTTAACTGCATTTCACCGAATGAGCCACTAAGTCATCAAAAGAAAACCACAAAAATGTTTGATATTTTGGAAAACAAACTTCTTGCATTGTAAAGATTTGCCATTTCTTTGAAACTGGATGGTAGGAGAAATTGCAGAAGTACCTTCAGGAATGTTTGTCTTACTTTCCTTCCTTCATCCAGCTGAAACTACTGCTATCCGTTATTAGAAGCTAATCAACATGGCTGATGCATAAGGCTTTCCCAGCACGTGAGCTGAGGAAACCCATGATGCCACATTTACAACCTGACTCAGAGAGCAATCTCAGTAATCATCCTGGAGAGAATTCAGAGAAATCAGCTCAGCTACATGATGAAAAAAATCTCAAATACAACTCCATTAGCAAATTTGTAGATTAAAGACAAAAAAATCAGAATTTTTTTTATTTTCCCTGTAATTGTTTTTCACCAGCAAGTGTACCAAACAATTTTACATTACTGCTAGTTTTTCTAGCATTTAGCAGGGGCTGCAGGTTATTCCTTATTTTGCTCTGAGAAATGAGCAGAGCTTCACTGTAAGTGCTGCCAGATAATTCTGCTCAGCTCTAGCACATTTAGAGAAACTATAAGGAAAAATGTGATTCTAAACATCAATGAAATTAGCAGCAGACACTCAAATAGACTGCTGGCAGTACAACATGTAGAGAGCTCCATGTCACTGACCTGAAGAAGGGAAGTATCACCTCTCACACTGATAAGTAAAATGAGGCATGCTACATGTTTCTCTGTGTCTAAACAGTACTTCTTGTTGATTACTCAACTTTTACACCAAAACAATATATATCCTAGCCTATTCTGACAGCTTTTCTCATGACAACAGATTCATACGTTTCCTTAAAATTCAGTTGTCCTACTAAATAAAAAAAAAAAAAGCTGAATGTCAAGGACGAAATAAAAGCTGCTTAATGTAGTTGTGATCCAAAGCTAATTGTAACCATCAGTTATAAAATCAGTGACATAAACAATTCTTCATAAACGGAAAAATAATTAGGCATGAAATAAATTGTAAAACAAGAATAGTTGGATATAACACAGAACCAGTCTGAGAAATCATCCTCTGTCAAATTCTAGGGAAATCAATAGCTTTTATAGTACTGTGTGATTTCCGTAATCCTCTGTGTTTTAAACAGATGAAGTCACAAACATCATAATGCTGGCACCAGCTATCAATCTAGGAGGGATCAGTCGAAAATGTGGCCTCCAGTATCTGGCAGCTGACAGAGGCAACCCCTTATCAGTATCCTCAAAGGAATGCTGGAAGTCACTAGTCATAAAGAAAACAAATGCTATACTCCATCCATATTTAGTCATCTGATGAAAACTAAACTAAACAGAAGGGAGATAAATGAAAACATGAGAATGTGCACTTCAACTGACCAAAAGTGTTGCAATTGCAACTCACTTTCTTGCCCTAAACATATATACTTAACAAGCAAGAAAACATTTTTAAATTAGTTTTAGATATACATGTAGCCTGACACCCAAACACTTGGGTTAGTAGAGGTAAGGAAGCAGAATCAATTTTTCATAATTCCGTGCACAAAATTAGAAAAGCAAAGACAAAACTGTCACAATTGAAAGCAGATGCAGTAACATGCAAGGATTTCACTAGCCATTTTGACATTTCGAAAAACATAAGTTTCATTCTAAATCACAAATAGATCTTTTATGGGCTCTCATTCATTATCATTGCTTCCTCAGTTAACATGACAACAGAATATTTTAGGTCCAATGAAATTAGGCCAAAAACATATGAATACGCATTCATACATATAAATACATGTATTGTATTTGTTAAAAGTAAGAATCTTCTTCAATATTTTATTCACCTCCCAACACTAGTTCCTATGCACTTTCTCTGGCTACATCATCCTCTTCTCAGAATGATTTCAAATCACTACACCCCCTCCCCCAAGTCTTTTGTCACCACAACTTCCTTTTCTTTTTTTTTTTCAAGTTTATCTTTTATTCTCCCTCTTTTGTGTGCCAGGAACCAGGCTAGGATTTCTTGTTCAGATATATCCCTTCATTTACACAATCCTGACAAATTCTTGACAAATCTCTTACATTGGTTCAAAGAAAAGCTATAACTTCAGAGATCTTGTTTTACATGGTCTGTAAGTCCCTATGTCAACTTAAAGTACTATCCAAGGAACAGATATAACTGGCATTGACTTCTGCTTAGCCGTCTTTTATTTCAGAAAGAAACATTTGTAATTTCAATCCTTTACCTTATGGAAGCTTCCATAAAAGATTTTCTTTACTTCGTCATTATCAAAAGTTACAGCTTGAACCTCTCCCCGTGTATCCTTGTTAAAGAATGACAGCACTTTGTTGCCAGCTGCAATAAATGAAAATAATTTCACATGGATCATAGGTGGTCTTAATGACCCGTAAGTACATAGATATACTTTGCTTTGATTTTAGAGATCATACCGAAGTTGAAATGTAACTTAGATTAATTATTCCTAATTGAATAATAAATGTACAAAGTTTAAAAAAAAATCTCTAAAACCCCAAAAATATATAATCCTTTTATCATGTAGAAATGCTTTGGGATTGGAAATATTTGGGAAGAATGCATGCAAAGTAACATAACATATAACTTCTCTATGCAATAAATATAATCATCCTTACGATCAAGCACAACTCCAACTTGCGGTTTGTAATCTCTGTCTGTAATCTGCCAAATTGCAAAAGGCTCATTGGGGGATTCAGGCAGGAGACGGAATAACAGAATGATAGTGTACGCCTGCGGCAATCCCTCTGGGTGAATCTCTCTGTTGAAAAAAAAATGAAGACATTTTTTCACATGGAAACACATGAGGAAAATAAGATCTCCATAATTTGGTCTTTTTTCAAAGAAAAGACACAAGGGTAACAGAGAAACCACAGTATTCAATGGAACAGAATATTTTAACTACCCTCTCAAATAGAAAATATTGTTGTGATAAAAAAACATTATGTGATTTGTTAAGATGAACTCACAGCCTGTCTTCTGTTGGTCCTGGCACCAATATAAAGGAAGCCAGAAAACGACCAAGAACTCTTGATTATGTATTCTTGTGGCAAGATTCTGTATAAACTACACGTGTTTTAAATTCCTTGATGATAAGTACAGAAAAAAAGACCACACTTTTTATGTCTGGCCTGTTTGAGTCAGGCAACAGCACTTAACTATTGCTGCCTTTCAGGCATAGATACAGTAAAGGAGATATTCCACGTCTTCTCTGCAATTAGTGATGCATTTGGGCTCCAGCTCATTCTTTAGCGGCTCGGGTTTAAATTTTGTGATATTTAGACAGTTACACATTAAAAAAGCAAAGAGACAAAAGTAAATAAAACCATGCTTGAAATGATCTCCAGTATTTTGTAAAGGGGAAAGGAGGGAATGCAGTAAAGGAACTGTAAGAAAGGAGGTGGCTACAGCTTTTCCTTAACTATTATAATGAAGTTCAGGGTGGGATTTGGTCACATGTACATAAACATAAAAACCTTAAAATGAAGAGAGGACCTCCTTTGTACATAAGGCAAAGCTTAGGTACCCATACAATTATGGACACTGAAATAAAAATATATCACTAAGTCAACAAGACCACACAGCACAGTGCAAGAATGCAAGTCTTAATGTAGATATAGCAACACAAGTTATAACCCGGATAACAAGTTCTTTCAGATATGGAAACAACTATGACACTAGGATCAGTGTGCTATTATTGCTTTGCTGACTCAGTCTTAAAGTGAGGGGTTTTTTCTGGATTGTCATGAAAAATAAGTGCCCAGAATACTCTGGCAAGTCCTCCACCTCTTATAGCAGATGTTAGACTATGCATCACAACATTCTTAAAAAAAGTGAAATAAATTGGAAGTCTGTCTTTTTATTGTCTTCTCATCAGCTGATCCTGCTAAATGCAAGGTCTATCTTAACACAAAATTGGGATTATCTGTACTTCCTTAGATTGTAAAAATCCAGGCTGTCAGAGAACTATCACCCCTATAGCTATTAACGCATGCCAATGAACTCAAAAGTCCTTAAGTTCTCCCCTTTTAAAGTTGTGATCTGAGAAGTCTGGCAAAAAGAAATTATTTCTTCATAAACCTCAGCTCCTGTGCTTGTGATCTGATCTTTACCCAATCTGGCAGAATTTCAGAAGGTTTAAAAGGCTTCTATGAAAAGAAGACTAAATTTCCTTACATTTAATAGGAACAATGGGCTATCTTTAGGCATCTCCTCTGACCCAGAATAACCTTTTTAAACTTACTTAAACAAATGGGAGAGAAACAAATGTAAAAAAAAAAAAAAAAAAAAAAGAGAGAGAGAGAGGTACTGTTCCCCTCTTTGTAAAACTGACTGCTAACTAAGTCTCTTTGTTCTTTGTGGAAAAAATGTTGGCCAGAATAGCCATATATTATCCATCCTTATCCATCCATAACCAAGCTCTAAAACCACAGGCACTTGAAAACTCCACTCCATTTGCCAAATAAGGCAAGTCGAATGAAGGGGAAACTACCCTAAATCAGTGGCATCAGTCTGCTGCCTACTGCAGCAGGAACAACGCTTCTGAAAGAAGTGATGCTAATCCCACCATACTGAAACCATTTCTCTCTGGCAATGCATAGCTTCTTGTACTCAGGAGGCTGTTGTTCAACCGTCTAAGTATAAACTGTGGATTATATGCAACTCAAATGGCTAAAAAGCATAATCTCAAAGAACAATGAACAACTAGATTAATAATGAACTGTGACTCCAATGGAGGGAATAGGTCAGCATTTAATGAAAACAATGATAGATATTCTTGGTCTTGGTGTTCAGTAAAAAGAACATCAAATTAACACATCCTTCATAAAACGCTAATGCTATCGTTTAAAAACTCCGTTAATCCTTCCCCATCTGCTCACCCTAAATATGAGTCTTTCAGATTGACTTACCGTATTGGCTGGCTGACAAAGGCATTTTTGTGGAGTCTATATGCTACATAGCTTGGGAAAGAGCCTGATTCCAGTGATACGCCTTGTACGGAAGCAAAATGCTTCTCTGTTAGATTATATGATTCCAGCATCTTGAAACCTTTAAGTCCAGAGAGAAGATAAAAAACAGAAACACTGCAGAGCTGTACAAGATACAAATGAACTCACGCCAAAATATTAGACAGTTGCTTACCAGGTGAAGTGTATCCCTCCAAGTAAATAAGGGGACAAGCTGAAAGACATGAAACAACATATAATTCAAAACTACAAAAACTAACATGATATGAACATATATATACTTCAGAAAGTTTTGTTACCAAGAAGTCTATGCTATTGTTATATATGAGTCAACTTTTGTTACATTTGTCATACTGTCCTGTGCTGTGGTAGATATGCTGTCAAAATCTTTACTCATCATTTTTAGCAGACTATTTCTACTGTAACAAATTGTATGGAACAAGAAATGAAACCACAAATATTTTAAGAGTATAATTCACAAGAAGAAAGGAAGACAATGACACAGTCTTTCCATGAATATTTAAGGCATGAGTCGAGCTGCATAATAGCTGTCAGATTCACAAGGAAAAACTGCATATTTATGTAGCTGCTCAGGAGCCAGAGGATGAGGCAGTTAGAGAGTACACAGTTGCACATGACAGGCCTGAGAATTTCTTATTTTTGCCATAGAAGGATTTAACTTGAGTAAACAACTCAAGTTGAACTGTAGATACTTTTGAAACAGCATCACACACTGTAGCCGTACCTCTTCATCAACCCTGTCCCAGTGGTAAGTAAGAGATCTGTTGTGCCCTGCAGTTCACATCAGGCATCATTCTACTTCTTCTTAAAGAGCAGAAGTTGTCACTGACTATTAATCTCTTTTTGTTTACCAGTACTTTTGAAATACAAGACAAGATTACATAAGATGCAATACCTACTTCAAAATTTTAAAAAAGTAACTTGCTCCCTTAAGTTATTACGAAATATAATTTTTTTATATGAACTTTTTTTTTTTATGTACCTTAAATGGGATAGCAACTTGTATTGGGTTTGCATGGCAAGGTTTTGCTAGCGGCGGAGCTACCGGGGTGATTTCTGTGAGAAGCTGCCAGAAGCTTACCCTGTCTCCAACAGTTCCATCTGGCTCCAAGATGGACCTGCCACTGGCCAAGGCTGAGCCCACCAGCAGTGGTGGCAGCAAATGGGGGATAACAGATTTAACAAGGGGCAGGGAGTGGGGTGGGGGATGTATGTGCAGCAATGGCACAACAACCTGCAACCGGAGAGAGGAGTGAGAATATGAGAGAGAAGCAACTCTGCCAGGCACTGGAGCAGAGATTCCCCTGCATTCCTGGTCTTCCCTGTGGTGAAGGCTATGGTGATGCAGACTGTCCTCCTGCAGCCCATGGAATTCTACAAGGGGAGCAGATACCTACTAGCAGCCTCTGGAGGAGCCCATGCTGGAGCAGGTTCCTGGAAGGACCTGTGACCCCACGGAGAGAGGAGCCCACCTTGGAGCAGGTTTACTGGCAGGACTTGTGACACCGTGAGGGACCTACTGTGAAGAACTGCAGTTGATGGGAAGGAGCCATGTTGACAAGTTCTTGGAGAACTATCTCCCATGGGAGGGACCCCACACCAGAACACGGGAACAGTGTGAGGAGTTCTCCCCACGAGGAGGAAGGAGCAACAGGGAAAACATGCAATCAACTGATGGCAGCTCCCATTCTCTTTCCCCCTGGACTTCTGGGGGTGAGGAGGTAGAGAACAATGGGAGTAAAGTTAACCCCAGAAAAAAGGGAGCAGTGGAGGGAATGTGTTTTAATACTTGATTTTATTTCTCATTATCCTACTCTGATTTCATTGGCAATAAACTAATAACTTTCCCCAGTTGAGTCTGTTTTGCCCAATGACAGTAACCGGTGAGTGATCACTCTCTGCCCTTATCTTGACCCAGAGCCTTTTCTTATATTTTCTCTCCCCTGTCCAGCTGAGAAGGGGAGTGACAGAGCAGCTATGGTGGGCAACTGGTGTCCACCCAAGGTCAACCTGCAACTCAACTGTAGCAGCATATAAGCAAAATTCATTTGGGAACAGAAAAACCAATGTCTTCTACTCACTTGAAGTAGCCGTCTCACACACAAAGGTGACAAGGTTATCCTGAATCTTTTCAAAGGCATCAAAGTCATCAACAATAAATACATGACGCTCACTGGGCTTGCTGGCAATCTTGGCCAGCTCATTGTAATCTACATCAGCCACACCAACCACAAAGACACTGAAGCCTGTAAAAATAACACTTGTTACTTGAAATGTAGTAAATATACATTACCATTTTTCAGGTCAGTATTTCACAAACCATCTCTACCATTGATTTCTCAGGATCTACCTATCAGCATACATTCTGGATATCCTTTCACCCCTGTCAAAGCTCAGAAAGGTTTAGACTGCTTTTTGCATCTTTCTTTCAAAACTTTCTCCTCCTTGATTTTTTGGGGCATTATCCAATCTCATGCAGCCTTGGCTACGTAGTCCCCTTACTCTTCAATATGTACAGTTCTCTCAACTCTATAGTATCTTAAATCTGCTCTGAGGCCAAAATCTCTGGGCAGACTACTAGTTATCCAGTTGTCTATCCGTTGCCATCTACTGCATTTCACATTTCTTAGTTTCTCTTTCACTTTCTTTGGGTAGCATTCACCTCATCGATTTTTACTTTCCAAGTTCACTAACCATAAAAGGACCCTACATGATGACTTTAGACTAGACATTTAGTTGTTAGATATCTTAAGTCAAAGGAGGAGAATCCAAACCCAAGAATTCAATCATATCACCAAGTGTAAATTTCACTGATGAGAAACTGCACAGACAGTGGGCTGGTTGAAGGCTGAACGCAGAACTCACATTTATTCCAAATGATAAAGCCATTTTTATTTACATCTTTATTTTTTCAAAAATAAGATATAATTATTCCTCTGTAGCCAATTGTGGTAAAGCTTTGGCTGAAACACTCTGTCCAGCTCTGAGCATGACACTAAAGATGTGTAGAAACCAAAGCAAGTAGTGAGGAGAGTAAAAGTGATAAGAGGTTTGGAAAACTTGATCAAAAGGAGGTTGAAGGAGACAGGTTTGTTTAGGCTAGAAAAGGGAAGACAGAAAGAGGAAATGACAACAGGTTTCAAATATGAAGGCCTGTTACAGTGGACAGTGATCAACTGTTTTCCTGGTTAGCTATGTGAATGAAGACAATAATTTCACTAGCCTGAAGAAAGACTTAGGTGAAAGGCAAGGCAAAGCTCTCCTACTACTAGGGTAGTTAAGCACTGAAGCAGATTGTCCAGGGAGATTGTAGAAACCATCTAGACAGAGCTAATCTCTTCAGATCACGAAGACAGAGAAAATGATCACTTGTGGTTTACATGCATGTGATTCCAATAAAGAAGCACATCTCCTTGCTCAGGGATCAGGACTCTACATGGTTCATGCACTGCAATGCAAAGTGCTGGGTGAAGGGACAGGAACAGATAATTTCACTCACATAAGCCACACTCAGCCAATCTAAAGAGGAAGCAAAATGCTTCTCAGCTCAAAGGGCAATAAGGGAGTCCATTCAGACCCAGCTCCATCAAAAGCAGTTACTTTAACTGGAGATCTACTAGTTTATACCAGATAAAACACAAATGTAAAAAACACCCAGGATTATTAAATCATAAACACTGGAATGCAGTACACTTCCCAATGATCCCTGGGGTTCACACATGAAGAAGAGAAAGAAGTAACTAAAAGCCACATCTTTGAAATTATATGCATGAGGAATTACTTTGGAAAGCCACATCCTTCCCCAGAAAGAAAGCTTTAGAAAGAAAAAGTACATTTGGTTGACAGAGTGCAAATTCTATCCATAGTTTTGAGTTTTTCACAAATATTCAGCATACATTTCTGAGTCCATAAGAGATGAGTAAATGATGACCAGATAATTGAAGCAATATGGAAATGAAACAGCCAGGTACTGTGAATTGCTTACCAGAGTGCTGAATGACTGTCGCTGCTTTCCTCACCTCATCCTGAGACCGACCATCTGTGACAACAACCAGTACCTTGGGAACACCTCGCCTCATGCCACTCTCCCAAGTCAAAACCTTCTCTTTGATAAACGTTAGGGCTTTGCCTGCAAAGTGTATAATAAACAAGGAATCATCCATATTGTCCACAAGAGAAGAAATCTCTTACTTTACTTTTTAAGGGCAACAGCTAAAACACAACAGAAAAACCTAATTCTTCAGCCATGCAATATTAGAATAATGAGGCAGTTTCTGAAAACATTTTATCTTAAGGAAATATAATTACAGCCCAAAATTACCTGTCCTTGTGTTTCCTCCTCTGTACTGAATATTTTGAAGAGCTCCCAGGGCCTGGGCTTTGTCATCAAATGTATTCAGTTTAAATTCAGATTTTGCCTCATCACTGTATTGCACAAACGAAACCTAAAATGGAATATATCACAGTGTTCAGTCTCGTACCTCCACATTCAGACCAACTCTCTCCACTGAAATATTTATCATGGTGTATTAATAAGCATTAAATAATTGAAAAATCTTTTTCAAATAGGTATGATTATACACATATATAAATATTCATATACACAGATAGCACAGCAATTTGCACACAATCCTTTTTGCTCGCTCTTTCTTTTTCTCTCTTTCTTTCTCTTTCTCTTTCTCTCTCTTTCTCTCTTTCTTTCTTTCTTTCCTAGTCACCACAGAAAAGAGATCAGTGCCTGCCCCTCCTCTTCCCCTCACAAGGAAGTTGTAACTGCAATGAGATCTCTCCTCAGTCTCCTCTTCTACAGGATGGACAGACCATATGATCTCAGCTACTTCTCATAGGGCTTCCCCTCAAGGCCCTTCACCATCTTCGTTGCCCTCCTTTGGATGCTCTCTAAGAGCTTAATATCTTTCGTATATTGCAGCGCCCAAAACTTTTGTATTTCAGAATATTAACCTTTCAAAATAGACTAGATTTCCTTTGTATTTACAAAACACCAATATATTTAATATATAATAGACACGCACCCCCATATATACATGTGCTGTACAACAATCTAATACCAAAAAAAAGACAGCATCCTGAGAGAGAGTAAAAAGCAGATGTGACAGTAGTGATTCAGCTTCATCTTCAACTTCCCTCCAAAACGTACCCAGTTGAAATAACAAACCTACCTGGATTCCAGCAGGATTAATCAAGTCAAAGGCTCCTACTGTATTAAAAACAAATTTCACTACTTTGTTGAAGTTATCATCACCAATACTCCAGGAAGCATCAGTCAAGAACACTATATCTGCCTTGGCACCTCTGCATACTGAAAGATGAAGAAAAGGAACTCTAAAAACATATCCACCATATCATCATAAAGTAAAGATCATTACTTCAAAATTTGAAAATTCAAGAATGACAAATATTCAGCAAATACCTATTACCACACAGTCAACCTGGCAGATGACTAACATTCAACTCAAAAACACTTATTAAAATATTTCAAAGAAAAGTTCAAGAAATGAGGAAGACCTCAAGAATAAAATACAAACGTTTTAAATTATTTTTTTTCTGAGCACCTACCATAAAACATAAGTTGACTGCTGAGAGCAGATAATCTCACAGACTTGCTGCAGAGCTATAGAATATCAATGCTTTTTTTCCCCAAATGTTTGAACCTTGCTGTTCTAAACAAGGAAATGTTGAAGTCTAGTAAAGCTCTAGAACAAAGGAATGGCATTCCTAAAATGTTGTGCTAGTTTTAAATTTATTTAAAGTTATGAAAAATGGAACTAAATTATGAAGTAGTGCAGCAACTACATAAAAAATATTGTATGATTCTAGAAATAAACATACCATCCCGAGCTGGAGGGATTGTGGGAGGTGGAGGAGGTGTAGGTGGTGGAGTTGGTGCCTCTGTAGGCTTGAGGACTGAAATGAAATAACAATTTTTTTACTTCATATAAATTATTTAATTAAAGGAAAAAATCCTAGATTATACATTATATTATCCAACAGAAAGATTCTAATCTTTTCTCACTAACGTAAAATAATTATAACTGGCCAGGACAACTTTCTTGTATTACAAGAATAATGAAATTACAGCTATTGTTAAAACAAAGGTAAATGATTTCATTATAAAAGGAACACTTTTACATGAGCTCAGTAACACAGCATTCTGATAATGCATCTGTTTTTCATCCAAGTGCTGGGAAATACTTGGTTTGAAGAAGAGCATAGAAATTTTTCTTTCCCCCATAAATTCCATTTGACATAACACTGAGAGAAAAAGGAAAGAAAATCACTTAAAGAGGTATTGAAAGCCATTTAGGAGCAGAAGAAGTTCTACAGCTGAAACAAGACCAGTTCTACAGCCAAAACTTAAGGTTCACAGTATTACCTACCTGTATGCTCCCTCATAGAGACTGGAGGTCCCTCAAGGTTAGGGGTCTGAACAAAGACAGTGGCATTGTATTCTGTGTCTGGTGAGAGGCCAGTAAAACAGTGGCTCGTTTCTGATCCACGTACTGTGATTTCCTGTCCTCTGGAACCTGTCAAAAAAAGCCCAAGGGAGAGATAGTTAGAACTCGCTAGTCCCCTTTCAATATGTGTACAAATAAATGTAGAAATTAGAGACCTCTTGAGAGGGAGGTTGGAGCCAATGGTACAGCAGCCTTGGCCCACAAAAACCCTTTCTAGACCAAAACTGTGTGGTAATTATGAGCCCTGGAGCATACTGGAGAGTAACATTGCAGTCTACATGTGAAACCAGGTAACTAGTAGATTCCCACTAATGAAAGTTCACCTGACAACAGGCAGCACTCCCTCTTTGCAGCTTTTTCACCACCAAACAGGTTACGTTCATATCTTTAAAGCTCAACCAGATGTATCATGGCTGATAGTGGGTGATTGCCACAAAGACAAAGAAGCGCTGCTGTCACTGACATAAGACAATTATGTTTCCAGAAAGTGCAAAAAATAAAATGCACTTACCATCAGCTGGGTTTAGCTTCAGCCTGTAGGAAGTTGCTGACCGATGAGGTGACCATCGGATACAGAAAGTATCCCAACCCACTTTGTAACTTGTTAGGTCAGTGACATTCAAATATACTGTGAAAAGAGAAGGAGAAAAACTGTTCTCTGGAAAATAGCGTGTAAGGCACAAAGAACGCCAAAATGAAAATTATATTAGCAGTGCTGATCCAGAACTTCATTTTTAAAAATCCTCACAGAAAGAAAGAGCAGTTCCAGCTACAATCTCTTGTTATGCCCTAGAGATCCCTGCCTAGCTACTTACAAAGGCCCAAAATCTGATACCCTTCCCATATTGGGTAACAGATCATTTTATGAGTTTTCACATGAAGTAAGTTGATTTCTTTTTGAAATATGATACTTCCAAAAATCAAAATCTGACTCATATATATGGCAGTATGAAAAGAATGTACTAAGTCAAAAAAACTTAAAATAAAAAGGATGATTGATTCATCTTAACTGAAGAAATTTTTAGAAGTTTGCGAGGCCATCATTACAATTATCTCATTTT
>JAWWLV010000121.1:83732784-83743976 GCA_035041135.1 Platyrinchus mystaceus | reverse complement strand
ATTAGATACAATATCAACATTGTCTCTCCTTGATTTCAAAAATTTTACAGCATGACACTTCAGCTTCTGAAACATCTGTGTTAAGACTTTCATCTTTCATTCCAATTTTTATTTTACATATAATCTTGTGATCATAATCTTCACCAAGTAAAAGATTTGAAGTGTGCTGAGGATAATACTTAGATCTTAAACATTTGAGAATCATGAGCTTTTTGACTTTTAATAGTAATTACAGTTGCTCAAGAGCATCCTTTGTACATTTAAGACCAACTGCACATTTTCAAAGCCTATTCAACTAATGTGTTTGTCATAACAAACTTTAAAAGAATCTGATGATGAAGAACTGACAATGAGCAAGCATTTATACATCTTCACGTTTCACAGAAGTAGAATATTTTAATTTACAAGCAAATTTTTTTTGTCCTCAAGTACAAAGCTCTTTTCAAAGAATAAATACTTTTATCATCCCATCATGGCTGCTTCTCCATTTTAGTATCTGTTTGCCTTTCAAAATCTGACCCTAAATGATCATTATGATCTCTGCAGTTTGGTGTGCAGTTTTTGCAGAGCTGTCTCAAATCATCCATGCTTTGTCTTGGTGCTGAGGCCATTAAATGTCAGACAGAGCAGTAAAAATGTTCCAGAAATTCTATTTTAACTGTTTTGGTGCAGACAGCTCTACTGCCTACTCAGAAATTACATGTTAATCAAATATCCCACTAAAAAAAAGCAGACAAGAAATTATGATCATATGACAGAGTTATTTGCAGACAGACATTAAATGCCATGAATAGAGGATGAGCGTTCTGTGGGCTCTCCTTAAAAAGAGGTGTTTTCTCCAACTGCCACTCTGGACTCTGGACTCTATCCAGCTGTGAGTAATTAAGTCTACTAACTATATTCTTTGCTCAAATTTCCATAGAATGCTCATAATTTTCTTTTCACTCCAGTTTCACCAATTAATTACAGATATTAATTAACCTTACTATTGTTCCTTATTCTTCTAGTGATTTCTCCCTAAACTGGCATTAAACTGCTCAAATTCATTCAATAGTTCAATTGCCTCAACTCAAATGCATGTTAAGTATCCAATTGATTCTAAAGTAAATATTCCTAGATACACTTCTGAACATGTGTGATCTCCAATTACAAGGGGCAAACTAAATGAGCGTGTTTCTCATCTGAAACTGTTCCTCTGAGTCATTTGGCAGTAACCACAAGAGCCTCCCACTGCGGGGCATTTTTAAGTAGCACACATTTCTGATAAACAGGCTGACCGAATTACCATTCCCAGGCTGTGCTGCGTAGGCTGCCAGTAGTCAACACAGATCTTGCTGACGACACAGAGAAAGCTGGCTGACCATACAGTACTGGCTCTCCATATCAATACAGCTGCTCAATCACATTAAAAGAGTCTCAAGTACCTTAAACAGTTCCCTACCACATGTTTTGTGTGGATTTTTTTTTTTTTTTTTTTTGCAACTGCTACTTCTGGGTGGTTTTTCTGACCCCAGAGTGGTGAGAGACAGTCTCAACTGTTCAACTGAACAGCATGTTCTATGGCAAAGTCCTCTGATAGCACATGAACCACACCATGAAAACAAGTGAAAACTCTGCACTACAAAAATAGCCATGGTAGTTCATATTATTGATCGCTGTGAGAACTATATCTGTGATTTGTAGTCTTACATGCTGCTTGACTTATTCCTCAACATATTCTAACTTTACTGTAGTTATATCTATAGGTATATATTGATGACCTTAAAGGTCTTTTCCAACCGAAGCAATTCTATGACTGTGATTTTCAAGAAAAGAGGATGCATCCAAAGTAATTGCTGCTCCATGAAGAGCATTCTAACTTGGATTTGAAAGGGGAGAAAGAAAAAGGTGGGAGTATATGCTGTTTCACTATAAATAGAACTTTTCATCTAAAAAGTGATTAAAATATACAATGTTGTGCTTTGAAGAGAAATTATTCTAATGGATTTGCAGAAGGCTGCATTTAGGGCTGAAAAACAACAGCACTACAAAATTAGTTACCGACTGTTCAGGGCCATCCCCACTGATAGGCTGGTAAATGATCCTGTATCTCTGCACTCGACCACTGGCAGGATCCCATTTCACAGTCAAACTGTGTGAAGTTGCATTGTACACCTGAAGGTTTCGTGGGCCACTCTTTGGGGCTAAGAAGTGCAATAAAGAAAAGAAATATGTAATTCACCAAAAATCAGGGACAAACACTTCATTCATACTTTTAGGGCTGCATGACTGCCTGATCAAGAGCAGAACGTATTAAGTACAAGAGAACATAAACTGTAATGTTTGTAAAATAATAAACATGTGGTAATCTCGTGTTTAGTATTCTTCCAAATACACAATAATATTTATTAAATGATCTCAGCTTTTTAATGTCAACATCTGTCACAGTTTAGAAAAAGATAGCTATGAGTCTTCCTTAATAATATGATACCTGGAAATTCAGATACTTACCTTGTGTTGTGATAGGTACCAAGGGCACTAGAAAAAAATAGAGAGAATTTTCAGAATTCTTGTATGAATATGCTTTCTGTTTTAATAACTATGAATAACAACATGCAGAATCCCTTTATTTACTTACATGTTCGTTCACTGCCAATGAGCTCATCACTTTCTGATTCATCAGGATAGATGGCAGTAACTGAGATATCATATAATGTATCTGGATTCAAATTTTCAAAGACCAAACTATTGTCATCCCCATTTAAGATAGTCTTGCGGAGAAATTAAAAAAAAAGGAAAAAATAAATAAACAAAACTGAAACAAACAAAACAGACAAACAGAAAGTGGGATATAACTGAGTAACTTTTTACTCAGTAACATCACTGCAAGTGGCTGCAAGTATGTGTTCTACACCTTCTGACTGAATTTCCACTGCGCACAACAGGAGGGCTTGCAATTTATAGGCCATTTATCACTCACATTTCTGATTTTAATAATATACTCTCTGAGAAACTGCCCATGGAAGCTTATGGTGGCTGTCTATTCTTACCTCCTGTTTTTCTGATCTTCCATAGGGTCCCCAGGTTATTCTATACAGAGAGACATCTGGAGCTCCATGATCCCAAGTGCCTCTAAAACTATTTGTGGTTACATCTGTGATTCTGAGATTGACTGGTGCTGGCACAGGCTCTATTACGAGAAAAGAACAAGTATTTCACAAAATGTAACTACAAAATAAATACAGTTAAACAAAGCAATTACTCAGACAAAGAATTTAGAAGATTATGTAGGGGATTCATCTCTCAGTTACCATGCTTTTCATGACTACATATAACCCAGCCCACTTACACTAAGCAAATCATCCTTCATCCTTCATAAGGTCATATCACTACGCCACATCACCTGATAAAACAGATGCAGCCCTACTGACCTCAGCAGAGATCACAACTCACACGGCTGCTCACAACAACTGAAGTCCCAGCTCTTACATTGTGGAGTTAGGAGTGATTATTAACTCCCATAGACAGAGCTCAAGCTCCTGAATGAGTTTTTCCCAAATCTTCAAATTCTTTATACAAGCTAAATAAGTCATGACTGAATGACACTACTTATTTAGAAAGAATTCACAGAGGTAACTGTAGGTTAAGGAAGCAAAATATAATATAGCCACTGGGAAGAAATAAGCAAACAGGTAAAACCAGAGAATTAAACTAAAAATAATTTTTTTGGCAGAGCTTTCCTCTTCTTTCCTTACACACACATTCACACAAAACCACAGCTATAGAAGAAAGACTAGCACAACAGCAAGCACAAAACCTCACAAACATTTTTAAATATATCAGGCTACATAAAAATCAGAAGAAAAAAAGGGAGTGTACGAATATTTCATATTCTTTTTGTATGAATATTCTATTCTTTTTCATATCAGATTGAGGCAGTGATAACATTGCTGATTTCTATTGTAGGTCTTCTGGTTAACTACCTCCTTAAATCATAAGCCTAGATCAGGATGAGAGCTTCTTTGTCACCCGCTTTCTCCTTTCAGTCTGTCACCTCTCTTGTATGGAAATCAGTTCTTAAGTTTGTGCAACTCCATTTCCTTGCCTCTATTTGTTGAGGTACTATCCTAGTTACAGGGGCTGGTAACAGTTTATCACTATGCAGCTATAACTGTGCATTCTACACCTTCTATGTAATTTCTGATGGACTGTAAATAAATGGATTGTTTGCAGCAGCTGCCCAGGGCACACCTGACACCTCGCGCTACAAGCTGGAAACCCTGTGAGGCAGGGGAGTGTTTCTTTGTCTTCACACGAATGACTCAGCTGTGATAACTCCCCTCTGGAAAAGCATTAACACTTTCACACCAAGGCTGAGGGGTCATCTCTGATAATAGTCCACAATGATTGGCATAATAGGCAGCTGCAACACCTTGAACATCAAAGATTCCAGAAATATCACATGATTCACAGAGTTTAATCACCCACTGTGAAACTCTCCACCCTGGGGGAGGCACTATTCCCACCTGAGCTTGGGCATGTATAATGGTTTTGGGATTTCTGGTACCACTCGTTGGATCCAGAGGAGGACCAAAACTTCAATGGGACTGTGAATGCCACTCTCGACATGTCTGTGATCATTACTTAACAGAAGTGAAGCATCATCTGGACCAACAGGTTTTCCTTTCCTTTTACTTTACACCCAAGGGGCCATGTGGTGCTCAGCACAGGGGTTAATGAACACATCCCGTTCTTGTCCCAGGGTGCTGAGTTATACACCTGTCTTTGGGGGGTTAAAACCAATTTTTTTTTGTGTCATTGTATTTATTGTAATCTTTAGTAAATTGTAATTCTGACCTGTAATCTCTTTTGAGTCGAGTTCATTTCTCCTGCCTGTTTACTTTTAAACCAGCACAGGTACTCAAATACTGCCTTGATGACTCTCCAGAAATAGAGATGGGTTTCACATTCCATGACGCAAAAACTCTCTTGGATCAGAAGCAAGATCATGTCTCTCTAATCCTCTAGCATATGGCACAGCTTCCTACTAAACTTTCCTAGATTCCTGCATAGATTTGCTAAACCTTTCCTCTGTCTTCATATTTTCTTACCCATTCTACACTACACTTCTCCTTCAGCCTCTAAACAGAAATAGTTGTGCTTGAGTTGCTCTGTCACCTCTCCGCAGACTGCAGTCTCAGTGTTTACTGCAGTAACACACTGGAATCAAAGATTCCTGGGGTTTCTTAAATTGAAAATAATGCCTCAAATGCAAGTAAAATTTTTCTCAGATTAAATGACAGCTTATTGCAACATGCACAATTTTAATAGAACATAAAGCAAAACCAACCACAATAGCAATTACTAGGAATACTTACGAGTGACAGCTTCTGCTTTTGTTGGCAGGGATTCTCCTTCATCATATACTGCAACAACATGCACATTGTACAGTGTTTGGGAGGAAAGGTCAGAGAGAGTAGTGCTGGTTTTGAGTCTGTCAATTTCCACCTAAGAATAAAAAGAGTGACTTAAGAATTGTAAATTGCTGTGACTCTGCATCTGATTTAACGGCAGAAGTTCCCGTACTGAAAAAGGAAAAGTATTCTGCACTAAGTTTTGCTATTTACCCCTAAATTTACACCTGAATATTGAGGGCTATCTACTAATTCCCTTGCAAAGCATATTATATCAGATACATGTAGTACTTGTGAATCATTCATGGCTTCATTCTTTTGGAAACAAGGACGCAGGCTGAAACTTTAAAAAATTCCAATTTCCTTATAAAAAACATTTAATCCTCCAAGATCTGATTCATGTTGAGCAGTGCAGACAAGGAAAGATTGTACATAACTACAAGACATCTCTAACAATGCTCACACATGTTCTGACAGTCAGCAAAGGGGCTAACATACCTTTATTCCACAATCCTGTCCTTTTAATTGCAAGCTGTTCTTAGACCTTGGCAAGATGACACTTAACCAGACAACAGAAATGGCTGTTTACCAAAGCACAGGAATATTCTCCAGTCCTTCTCTCTGGAGGAGGAGGAAGAAGGGAGTACCCAAAAAATTCCATCTCGTGCTTATTCCGTTTCCAGTAAATCAATACCCTTTCCTGACTGCAATCACCATGAACTGATGTTCTTTACTCTTGGTGGTGGGTTATAATACTACTCTTACTATTATGTTAGTAACCTAGCTCCTGGAAATAAAACTCTTTCTTAGTACTTTCAAGAATTTACCTCCTTTACATCAGCATCATCAGCTATTTTGTATCTTAGGATGTATTTTCGAACTTTCCCTGGAGCAGGATCCCAACGGACATTCATTCTGCTGTGAGTAACATCCTGAATTGTTAAGCCTCTGGGTCCAGGCAAAGGTACTGTAAAAATGGAAGTAGTAAGTGAAAATGCTGTTCATGGCAGAGGTACAGGTCTCTCACAGATGGAAGCAAATGCTTTTCATGTCTTCCATTGAAATGGAGGCATTCATTTTCTGAGAAGTTTTTTGTCCTTGCTATTAGATGAGACAGTTTAGGAGCTTATTGTCCCAGTAATGAGAAAAATAGCTATAAACTGTGTAGCTTCATGTTTGTAAATTATGAGCATGATACTTTTAGAAGTATTAGGGTTTAAAATCATAACTTTTGGTGACAATAGCCACTTTTCATGTATGGTTAAGAGTTTAACATTTTTTAAGAACACACAAATAAGCATACTGCATGCATCTAGCCCAGAAATATGCCTCCACCAATAGGAAATATCTAAGGAAATAAAAAAGGAAGACATATTTAGATCATTTTATATATATATATATATGGCATGTTTCTTTGTTATTTTCTACATGTCAGAGAATGTCTGAATTTGGGAACAAGCTTTCTAAGTCAATGCAAGCAAAATTGAGACCTTTTAAAAACACTAGGACCACAAGATTTGCAAGCCAACTTCCTTCATTATTCAACGAAAACATTGTTTTGTTCCTCTTTTAATAGTTGGACCCTTTGCATTGAAATTGCCTTGAGATCTTTGAGAAATGAACGTCCTAGCAAATGCATAAAACATGGTTAAGATGGTCTTCTAAACAAAACAGAATATATAAAAACTGCTGCATGAAATAAAATTAAATGTTGTTGAAGCAATAACAAAGCAAAAATCAAGATGTCCATACATGTCACTTCCTGGGTGGTGAGTGGGTCACTGGTGATATCACCAAACATTACGTAAGCTATTAAAGTGTACTCAGTGTTGGGGATGAGATCTACCAGCTGCACCTCATTCACTGATGGTCCAACACGCATCTGCACATGAAAAGTAACACACCATGTTTAAAAACTGAAGAAAGTAATGGCAGAAAAGCAAGCAATGATTTAACTTCAAGGGAATTTTGTTTGTGAGATTCACGGTATATTTACAGCTTCCTGACTGATGTAATTGTATATAATATCATTGTAAGCTCACTGCACTTCAAAATTACATGCCAGTCTTTTGACTATTATGATAGTCTTACAGTTTTTCCTAATTTATTTTTGGTAGAGTACAGGAAGTGAAGACAAATACTCTCACCTCTTTCTCTGTGGCTGGGACTGTGGCATTCACAGGTTCATATGTTAAGAGATAACCAGTAGCTCCATTGAGAGGTTCCCATCTCACTCGCATGTAGGTCGATCCAATATCATAAACATTCAAGTTTCTAACTGAAGAGATTGGCACTGTCAAATAAAAAATACATATTAATTTATTTCTTTCACCTTCTTCATATCTTATATCACAGGTAGTACCACTGAGAATACTGCACATGGCTATTAGGGTACATTATGGGTAGTAGAAAGGCAATCTGCAAGCACTGGTATTTTAAGTGGTTCTTAGTTTAAGAATGAGGTAATGGTCACCCCATTTTGAATGTGGTTACAGATTTGCTATATACACAGCTAAAACTCTTACAAGGCTGCCCTCAGATGCTTTAATATTCTAATCAGCAACATTAACTCACATGAATGCTCTAATATGAAACAAAACAACTGGTTTGGGATCTGTACAAAAAGGATATTTTGTCCTTTCTTCTTGTTTTCTGTATTTCTCCAATTATTAAATAAACATGGAAAACTACAGCAGACTTCATAAAAATTATGCACATATTTTAAGGGTGTATGGCAAGCCTAATACAAAACAAAGAAGTGAAATGAACAGCAAACAATCAATATTATTAAAGAGGCAGAAAAATCACCCAGTGTTGCTTTCAGCATAAATATACCTAAAATCAATCATGTATACAACTTATAGTAGAAACTTGGCTAAGTTATATCTCATAGAAGTGGCATAACTCTGTTGAATTGGCTTTTTGCTAATTAGAAATCATTTCTATAGTACTGTCCAATAGTAGCAGGAATTAATTACCTAGCATAAAAATACAGGAGTACACATTTGTATATGATCAGATTTCAGTAATTTTTAAACTCTGTCTTGTAATTCATGTCTGTTGTTCTACTTTTGTACAGCCATGCTTTATGAGCCTGGAAAGAAGATGAGACAAACAGTTTCTACCACACTGCAGTTTCACTTTGCTTAAGTTTTCCAGACAAGATCTGAACAACCAGTGTAATACAACACAGTTTAGTCATTCAAATTAAAAATTTTGTTTCTTCTAAGAAGAAAGCCCATACTGCTAAAAGTTCTACTGGATAGTTCCACAGGTGCCAAACTGGCTGTTAACATGTTATTACAGATCCATTTCTAACTTACAAGTTGTTTCCCTGCCGATCAGAGGTTCACTGCTTTCATCTTCTACCACAGAGAACACATTAACAACATATTCTGTTTCAGGATGCAGATCTTTCAGAACTGTAGTTGTTTCCATCCTACTTACATAAAACTACATAAAAGAGAAGCAATGTTAACAACTGTACAACAAATATATTTGCAATCTTATCTCTAAGAAAAACAATCATTCCTTGTGGAACTCTTCAGAAATCAATGGTAAGGAGCTAAATAAAGTATGGTCTTAAACTTCTGTGTATTTTGTAGCATTATTTTTGGAAACCAAGCTGTAGGTAAATCTCAGACAGACACTTGTCTCAAATGGATCTGGATATATTTAGCATCACTTACTGTGCATTCTGCTTAAACACATGGTTTACACTTCTATATTACTACACAGCATAAAGAAAGTGCCATGTATACATGTTACCACTTCGGAGAAAAAGGTTCAAACACCCAGGATAATCTAGATGGTTACAGCACATGGCAACACCTTGAAGAACAGAAATGCCAGGAAGCAGTCATGCTGTACAGATCTAACTTTAATCAAAGGCCAAATCCTGAGGTCATGATTTACTAAGATTAAACTTTCCATGAATAAAGAGTCCCCATGAGTCTCCTGAGTTTAGATTTAAAAGCAACATTCAGAGATGTAAAGTTCAGAGTCAGGTACACAGAGGTGCCTAACTTAATTCTCCCAAATACTTCATTCTCCTAAATACTATTCTGTCTTGTTGAAGAGAGTGATAAGCAATTCAGATTGCCTACGATCAATGTTGTGAATCACTGACTCTTTGTGTAGAGAAGTAACAACCACAAGGTAAGTTTGATCCTGTGCATTAAACAGTTTAGAATACATATCTGGTACAGACATATTTAAACCAATATAGGACAGTGGAAAAGGAACAGAAAGGAATTACTAGAAATAGCAGTCAACTGTTTGTAAGAGGTACATTTTACTCCTTGATTCACGGTATTAAAACAACCAAAGTTACATTTATGCTCTGATTTTTTGTAATTTTTTTATCATTTACCGAGTTATTATATTCTTAACCTTGGGAGCCTTATTTTCATTTACAGTTATATTATACACAGCACAAACTACAGAATGATACTACCATGATGTGGAAGTCCAAGGTTATTATGGACAATGTCAAAGATGAACTAACCTGTTTAGGGCTACCTCCAGAGGTAGGATAATATTCAACTCTGTATCTATCAACACTCTCAGGAGGTGGACTCCATCTCAGTCTGAAAGAACGAGGTGTCACCTCTGAAATTACTAGGTTAGAAGGAGGTGGCAAATCACCTACAAGGGGAAGCAAATTTAAAAAAAATATTTTTTTATCTTATATCATCAGGGAGGAAAAAAACCACTTAAAGTAGTTGCTTATGTTTCAGTTTTCTCACGAATTCTTAAAACAACTTCATGAAGAGATAGCTCACCATCACACTCTCAAGACCAAAAAAGTTCCCTGTAATCCTATTCCACATTCAACACCAGCATTTCACTGGAGAACCATCAGTTAACATTACTGTTTTTTCCATGCTCAGCTTTGCTTTTGGGCTGTCAGATATAAACTCTTGAAAAAAGCAGGGCTGCTGAAATTTTCCTCATTGGAGGAGTATCATCAAGGAACCTGCCACAATGGCAAAAAGCTGACACGCTAAGAAACATGCCTCTTGATTCTGGGAAAGAAAGAAGGCACATCCAGCCATGTCATGCTGTGTGAGGCATAACAGTCATTGTTGAAAGGAAAGGAAGAACCCCTGCAGGGTAGTCCAGGTGGTCTGCACAACTTCCTCACACCAGCAGCTGAAAAAACAGCCCAGGGCTACATAGTGTTCCCAATAAGTAATAAAAAGGAATTGGCAGTGCAAACATGTAAATGGAAAAAGGATGAAATAGACTGAAAATGTGATGTACCTGGACCTTTCACACTGTTACACAGATTCGTGGTTACATCATCAACAATGTTAGCCAGGAAAGAGAAATCTGCAACGTTGTAAGCATGGATATCATCTGGATCCGTTGCAATCTGCTTCAATTCATTTTCATCTGCATTTTTAATACCTTACAGATAAGACAGAAAAGCAAAGCTTGTTAGAAGTTATGGCCATGAAGCACAATACCATGAACTTAAGTCCCTAAACACACTCTTTACCCTTTCAGGTACTTAAATATGTGGTCACTTCTCTGGTCATTTAGTAGATGGGCAGGAGGAGGTTGCTGCAGGCCATCTCTTCATATAATACTTACCAATTGCATACAGTTCCACTCCCTCATCTCTGAGTTTTCTTGAAGGGGTGACTACATCATCTTGTGATTTGCCATCAGTGATGAGAACACCAATTTTGCGAGCTCTGGGCCTTAAGCCTGCATTTTGCCTGAAGTTGTTTTTTAAGATGAAATCCAAGGCCATTCCTAGCATGATACAAAGAAAGTAACCATCACTTTAAC
>JAWWLV010000121.1:83710926-83732684 GCA_035041135.1 Platyrinchus mystaceus | reverse complement strand
TCTCTAATCTCTTAACTTTTATGCACCGTCCTATCTGATCTCTTCTAGCTTTCCTTCTGGGTCCTGGTTGTCTTCATCCTAGCCCTGACATGGAATTGACTTTTCATCATCTTGTATGCTCAACAGCAACGCAAGCTCTTCATCATCCAAGCTCTCTTCTAATCACATTTCTCCAGACTTCCTCTGAGTTTATAAGCCTATGCTACACCTGTTCTCTTCCAGACATACTGCACTGAACTGTAAGTCTCTTCCATCATAGACACGTTTGAGTTCACTGAACAAAATTGGGGTCAGCTACTAGAATCAATTTTATTGGAGCTTAAGGAAAATCCTGGCAGTGTGACATACCTGTTAGAGTATTGCCTCCTTTGTATGGTAAGTTGGCTACAGCCTCTAATAAAGACTGTTTGGTTCGGTAAGCATTGAGATTCCATTCTGTCCTGGGATCACCACTATACTGTGCAAGACCTGGAAAAAAAGCCATAATTTCCTCAGTTATTACGTGTCTGTGTAGCAGTTATGCTTCATTTTCCCTCCAGCATATGAGGACTTACCGATCTGTACTTTGTCAGGACCAATATCAAAAACTTCAACAATACGGGCAATGAAGTTCCTGATGGTTTTAAAATTTGGCCGCCCAATACTCCATGAGCCATCCACCAGCAGCACAATATCAGCTTCTGCTCTGGTTCTACATTCTAAACCTGCCATGTCAACCAGAAAAATATAGCCTTAGCATGATAATATTCTTTCCCCATCCTTTTAGATGACATATGTCATGAGTTAGCTTCCAAAATAGCTCTAGTTTTATTCACTGGCACTCTGTCAAGTATGACCTATTTGTGAACGTTATTCACACTAGTCACTGGTTCCATGGCAAAAACTGTCTAAATTTCTTCATGTATGTTTCCTTTTATAAAAAAGTCTTTGCAAATGTCAAGGCCAGTGTTCTCTATTGTCATGTCATTATCTATTTTGGTCTTTAAAGATGGTTGATAACCTGATTTCAGAAGTTTTGTATAAGACTACTAAACTAATCACTGACATGGCAGTGAGCATTATCAGATATAAATATACAAATTTATAGCATTTTAGTCTGTCATGCATAGCAAAACTACTACTACTTAACTTTCAACTATGTAATAGTGGAATTAATAGCATATATTACAACCACTTTCAAATAAATAGTATTTCTCAATTTGGGGGTAAAAAGACATAGTAATACAAGTGGTATAGAAGTTTACATGTACAGGAAAAAAAGAGCTCAATTCAAAGACACACAAACATAAACACAGGTCAAGAGATACAGAGGGGACAAAAACAAACATTCATATAAAGCTGCAATGTTCTAGAAAGGTAGGAAGTTATTTCAAATATCTTCAGTTTACAAATTACAGAATAAAATATGCATAATATTGTTTTCATCACAAGAAAAATCACAAAATATTTATACAAAACAGAAAGATACAATAATTTTATCCACAGCCATTTGCAAAAAAAAAAAAAAATCTTTCTCTCTCTTTTCCTGTAGATTGTGTTACCAGCTGCAAATTTTCTGGCTTCCTGCCATCAGAGCTTCTCGTCTTTATATGGAAGAAATCCCATTGAGAAAAATCAGCCACACTCATCACAGTTGAAAGATATTGTGATTTCATATATGTTCCACAGAATTGATCCAACACTGTAGACTCATGAATATAACTATTCCATGTACCTGGGGGTTAAAAGCATGATCCTCTTCTGCATAGAAAATATAGATCTAGTCTTTAGTCAGGACAATAAAATCAGCTGGGAGTAAGGTTTAAGTAAAACCATGTTAGCTCAAAATATTGCATGCATAACTTTAATATGGAAGTTAAAGTTAGCTTCATGTACAATATAAATGTTACACTATTTTGACTTTCAGATTCTTCCAATTACTGCAGTTCCTCACATGGAAAACTCTAGCAAAGGCACCAGATCTAGAGTGATTCCCCCCCCCCATTAATATATAATTTACTATTACACTTACAGTCCAAGATATAAATTTATTTTTCACATTAACCGTGACTCAAATACATCCATTAGTAAAACTAATTAGCTTAAGGAATATTACACTGAAGACGGAAATGAGAGCTGCTATAATGAAAAATAATAAACCAGTGTTGGAGCAATTTTTTTTCTGCCAGACTTATTAAAGCTTTACTCTAATGTAACCAATGGCCTGTTCTGTAGTTTTTCTCAGTTTTACCCTCTAGTATTAGACTGAGTTGGACAGCGATTAATTAAGAATTTTCTAAAATTGCTGTCAATAAAGTTATACACGATGAATATTTTAAAACAGCCCAGTGTGGAAGCAAGGCTAAATGAGGTTAACCAAAAAGAATATTGTCAGCTGTCAGAAACCTTTTTTTCTTTATTTAACTCTGAAAAAACTTTGCAGTTAGGTTCTTTCTTGTCACCAAGTTCTCTTTGATGGTTATGCAAGCTTTGAAGTGGCAGAGGAGAAAAGTCTTCACTTATTCTTGTATACTTGGCTATTAAGAAGCAAAGATTTGCTTATTTATGCTTTCCATAAAGGAGCACTGACCCCTGAAACTTTCCTCATCCAGTAGTATTAGCACACAGAGGCCCGCTAACTACACCAAAGGGAGCTGCTATCATAACATTCACAGAAACTTTGAAAGAAAGATTTAGCTACACAGGGAAAAATGCCCAAACAGATACTGGAGAGACTCTGCAATTGCCTTTTTGAACTAAGTCTCCTCCTTCTATAGTAAAAAAGAGAAGACTAAACAATAGATATGTTGAATATAAACTTAAATAATACACAATAACACTGTGACATTTCCAACTACCAGATCTTTGTTCATTATATCATCTTAGTCTTGAAAGGAAAAGTCACAATATAAGGGCAAGAAAAGGGCTAACAGTCTGCTTGAAATTCCTGCAGGTGGCTTTGAACAATCAGCAAAAGATGGGTTGCCTGTGTTATCATCTTTGGAAGATTATCTAAAGGGTGCATAGGACTAGAATTGTGAACTGGGCTATAGGTAGTGGTCATTTCAGACCAGGGTTTATATCATCAGGGTAGGGAATATATTGAAGCCTGTAAACAAATATCTAAGTGCATTAGAAAAACAATAAGGAAACATAGTAAACTTTTGGTCTTTTATGCAAAATTCAAGACTGCCTTTTCTTCAAATCAGTCATGTTTACCTCTAGATAAAAATGGCTCCGTTGTAGTATCTGAAAGAGTGGTCATCTCTTGTCCAACCAGGGGATTACTCTCTCCTCCATCAAACATCCCAAAAACATTTACCTTGTATGTAGTTCCTGCCCTGCAATAGTTAAACAAGTGTACTGTAAGTAAAGTAATTTCGATAGTTAAATGCTAAACATTTCACTTATTAAATTCTCACAGAAAAAGAATCCCTCGTGGAAAAGAGGGTGCTAAAACATGAAGCCCAAACACTAGCTCTTCCACAAGAAGTGAAGTTTCAAAATTTAAAAGCTGATTCTACACTCTATACTTAAATTTATAGCCTTTCTCATTCAAGTTATTTAATTCTGGGAAGAATACAAAGAAATTGTCCAGGCAGCGAGAGATCAGGTTAGGAAAGCTGAAGCCCTGATAGAATTAAATCTGGCCAGGGACATCAAGGGAAAAAAGAAAAGTTTCTACAATACATCAGTGATAAAAGGGACACTAGGGAAAACATGGGCCCTCTCCAGAAGAAAACAGGAGACATGTTCACCAAGGATATGGAGAATGCTGAGGTAGTGAATTACTTTTTTGACTCAGTCTTCACTGAAAAGTGCTCCAGCCACACCAACCAGATCACAGAAGGTAAAGTCAGATATGGGGAGAAGGAAGAACCACCCACTTCAGGACAAGATCAGGTTTGAGACCAGCTAAGGAATCTGAAGGTGCACAAGTCTACGGGATCTGATGAGGTACATCCATGGGTACTGAGGCAACTGGTAGATGAAGTTGCTAAGCCACCAGCCATCATACTTGAGAAGTCATGGCAATTCAGTGAACTTCCCACTGACTGGAAAAGGGGGAACATAATCCCCATTTTTAAAAAGGGAAATAAGGAAGATGTGGGAAACTACAGACTACAGAGGTCAGTCTCACCTCAGTGCTTGGCAGGATCAAGGAGAAGATCCTCCTGGAAACTATGCTAAGGCACATGAAAATTAAAGAGGTAACTGGTGAAAGCCAAGACAGCTTCATAAGGGCAAATCATGCCTAACAAATTTGGTAGCCATCCACAACAGGCTTACAGCTTTGGTAGATAAGGGAAGAGCAACTGACATCATCTACCTGGACTTGTGCAAAGCATTCAACACTGTTCTGCATGACTTGCCTCTAGAGAGACGTGTATTTTCCTACTAGACCAGACTGTGGATAAGGAATTGGCTGGGTGGTAGCACTCAGAGAGTTATGATCAAGGGCACCACGTCCAAGCAGAGATCAGTGATGAGTGGCATTCCTTGGGAGTCACTATTCGGAACGGTGCTGTTTAACATCTCTGTTGGCATCAGGGATGGTGGAATGAAGTGCACCCCCAGCAAGTGCACTGTGTGGTATGGATAACAAGCTGGAGGGAAGAGATGCCATCCAGAAAGACCTTTACAAGGCTTGAGAGGTGGGACCATGTGAACCTTATGAAGTTCAACAAGGCCAAGTGCAAGGTCCTGCACCTGGGAAATCCCAAGCACAAATAGAGGCTGGGTGATCAGTGAATTGAGGGCAGCCCTGAGGAAAGAGACTTGAAGGTACCGGTGGATGAAAAACTGAGTATGACCCAGCAATGTGCTCCTGAAGCCCCAAAAGCCAAACTGCATCACAAGAAGCATGATCAGCAGGTCAAGAGAGGTGATTTTCATCCTCTGTTTTGCTTATGTGAGACCCCACCTGGAGTACTGTGTCCAGTTCTGGAGCCACCAGCATAAGGACTTGGACCTGTTGTAATGAGTCCAGAGGAGGGCCACAAAAATACCAGAGGGGTGGAGCATCTATCCTGTGAAGACAGGCTGAGAGTTGGGGTTGTTCAGCCTGGAGAAGAGAAATGTCCAGGGAGGCATTATGATAGCCTTCCAGTATCTAAAAGAAATCTGGAGAGGGACATTTAAGCAGGGCAGATACTGATAGGACAACTGGTAATGGCTTTAAACTGAGAGTAGATTTAGATTAGATATTAAGATGTTCTTTACTGTGAGGGTGGTGAAGCACTGAAACAAATTGCCCAGAGAAGCTGTGGGTGTCCCATCCCTGGACATGTCGAAGGCCAGGTTGGATTGGGCTTTGAGCCACCTGATCTAGCAGACGGCATCCATGCCCACAGCAACAAGGTTGTAAGTAGATGATCTTTCAGGTACCTTTCAACTCAAATCATTCTATGACTGTGTGATTCTTTGACTTTTAATGATCCTATTTTTAAAATATTTAGTATATTTGCATAACAGATTTTGACATGGTCTGAAGCCTAATTTACAGATCCAAGCCTCTGAGAAAATGAATCAAGAACCAAACTCAGCTTTTTTCGAGAAACCTGAGGCTAGGAACTTTTAGAGGAAACTTTAGAAATCCCAAATATCATCAGTATCCTGTTATCTTTCTTATATTTGAAAGGCAGAATACAGTTCCTGCCCATATCTTTGCCTCCTTCAGTTCCTGTGAGAATGATGGAAATGGATTATCTCACAAAGAGACCTGCCAGAGACTGCATAACAAGATCTTCACAGCTTATTGTCATAATTACTTACGTACTTAGAGTAGATTTTGCCAGGCATTTCAGTATCAGATCCTGATTAAACAAAACCCTAAGCTAAAGATATTTAAAAAAATAGAAAACAACCAAAACAAAACATGAGTTATTATCCATACCTAAGCTCCTCCAATACCACTGTGCTGTCGTATGGTCCCACTATTAATTCTCCAAGACTCCCATCATCTTCAGTAGGGTGGAAAGTTACTTTGTACCCCTTCACTCGCCCTGGTGCTGGCTCCCATGTTACTCGGAAACTTGACATAGTTGAATCAGAAGTCCTCAGATTTCGAGGTGGCTTAAAGGGAGAGGCTGCAAGGATGGGAAACAAAATGTTTTACCTCAGGTCTGCACATGGAAAACGAATCAACAAGCATGCTTTTATGTAAAAATACATATGCAAATCCAGTATTAGTGATAGTCCTAAACTCTTTGTGCCTTTGACACAATGACAAGTATTAAAAGATGAACGGTGATTTTCCTGTCACTTAATTTTAGCTATCTAAGAGGTATGTTAAATTTATTATCAAGGATCCCTCTGCAGTCAATAGACTGAAAGATAAATAGCCTGGCAGCTGAAGCAACTTCACCACCACAAGTGTGGCAGTATGTCAAAAAATAATTCTTCAGAGGAGTGCCAGCCAACCAGCTTGAGGGGCAACTTCCTCTGAAGGTCAGTACTTACAGACAGAGTGGTTAACAAGCCTGCTGCTAGCTTCTGCATCACTTTTGCTTTTGTGTAACTCTAAAATGCATCAAGGAAAATACTGCAGCAGTGTAATCTCAAAGTTGCAAAAAATGGGAGAGAGAACAGAAAATCACCACTACAGCTTTGGAGTGAAAGACAGAGGGAAAAAAATAAAGAGCTTGCCTTATCCCTGTGCCTATGCAATTGTATAACTATAGCTTAAAGATCATATATATCCTCAGATTTTGAATTCTGCTGAGAAATGGTATGTACAGTCCCACTCACAAGGAAAAATATAGCCTCTCTATCTCATCTCCCATAATACTCCCTGAATTATGACGACAGCTCCAAATAACAAGATCACTCAGGCCTCACTTACTTCCAAAGAGTGTTTACCACCACAACTACTTAGACTGAAAGCACAGATGCATATCTGTATCAAGATGAAGAGTTTAAAAATCAAAAGCAGCTGTATGATTTTCAACACTGGAAAACTAGGGATTGGTCAAGATCTGACCAAGTTTTCATGACTCCTTTATATCAACTACATTTTCGGTTAAAAAGAAATCTTCTTTCAGTAACTGAGGTGCTGATATCTCCACTGATAAGAGACTTTTTTTTCTTACTTCCTGTCATTATTCAATATAACCTATATTCAGAGAACAGAGAATGGCATGAACTATTTACAGAGTACCTCAGTGAATGGCACTAGTCCCACACAGGCAGAAACATCTTGAAAAAAATTCTCTTTTGGTAATGGCTTTCTATCTATTGCAGCAGAAAACTGACTCTAAATCTGGTTGATATCAAGGAAACATTTCCTTACAAAATATAAGATTAGCATCAGATACATACAAAAGGTACAGAAGAAAACTGGTTTTGCTTTTACCACAAAAATGCCCTCACTGGGACTATTAAGAGTTTCAGTTTCTGAGAGAGAAGACAGCTTGTCCAAAAGACCAGGAAGTTAGGCTTCCACAAATGAAACTTCAAATCCTCTACCACCCCTCTTTATTACCTCAGGTCTTTCCCAGAAAATACGGTGACCAAAGAAGACAAACCTAAATAACAGGATGCGGATAGCTCTTTACTCAATACCCACAACCAAAAGGCAAATTAGGAAACAGCTGACAATACTTGATTAAGTAGTCTGTTAATATACTGTCTTCATCGCAAAACACCTTGTTTTGACTTCTGATGACAGTGTTTCAAAACAAGTCTAGTATTTTCAAACATTTTACACCATATTTACACCCTCAATATCAACAGAAAAAGCTGTGCTCAGGCTATGCCATAGTGAAGCTTACAGCAAATCAAACTCTCTTCTCAACCTCTAATATTTTCTTGTTTGCCTGTCAATTCATGATCTTGGCAGACTCCACCATACTTTTCTGTGTATCACCATTATTAAGTACAAAACTTGCATTATGAAGTCCTGCACAACTTTGTGATACATACCTGTTGTTCCTTCTGCTTTTCTTGATTTTCCTTGTCCAAAATCATAAATTGGAACAACACTTAAGTCATATGTAGTTCGTGGCTTAAGTCGCTTTAATACTATGCTTGTAGCAGGAGCATTTACTCTTCCAAACATCTGTCTTCCTCCACTGCGTGGTCGGTAATACACACGATAAGACAAGACTTTCCCAGGTGAAGGCTGCCATGAAACTCTCATTGTATTTTCTGTCTCATTGTCTACTGTCACAGTCCTGGCATCTCGTGACACTTTTCAGTGTAAAAATAGAGATAAATGTTTACTTTATCACATACAGATATATTCAAATGCACGACTACGAAATTAATTCTACTGTATTAAAAAATAATATTGCCCTCTTTAAAATTACAGTATTTGATTGTGGGGAATCTCACAGGCCATTGTTAATTATTTTTTAATTGTAATGGACTAAACAAACAGAAATGTGCTTTTCACTACAGAGAGAAAAAGAGGGAAGTATAAATCACATGATGACACAGCATAATTGGGAGGTTTATTTAGTCACACTTTTCAGCAATCCATTAAATAATGGATTCAGCTCTCTAAATTGAAAGTGATAAATTATAAAGTTATTTTTTGTTTAACACGATGTCATATAGCGTTCAGATTTTCAAAGTTTTGAGTTTACTGGTCTGGTAAGATACTGGTAAATAGCTAAACTGCTGGGTGTTGGAGCCCATACAAACTAGCCTGCTGGAAAATCACTCATCACTGTTCACAACATAGTATATGTGCTGAAATAAGCCCGTGGACTAATAAAGCTTTCGCTCTACAAATTGCAGCATTCGGCTTCTAAGAAATATTTTCCAGACTGTACAAATGGTATAAATAATCCAAAGTGAACTGAAAGGTATGCAATGCTGGCTGTCAGCCGAAATA
The DNA here is from genome assembly GCA_035041135.1 of Platyrinchus mystaceus. Classification (NCBI taxonomy): domain Eukaryota; kingdom Metazoa; phylum Chordata; class Aves; order Passeriformes; family Tyrannidae; genus Platyrinchus; species Platyrinchus mystaceus. The sequence continues at coordinate 83,723,866 of JAWWLV010000121.1, read as the reverse complement.
AGCCATCTAGGTTTTGGCAAACTGAACCTTCTTGGCATGCTGGAATCGGTCAGTATTTATTAGTCGCAGGTCTGGGGCTACTGATAGGCCTGATAGCAAGTTCCCTCAGTCAGCACACAGAGAGAAGCAACAAATGATACGGCTAAGCTTCCTACTTAAACTGGAAAGGGCAGGACGGTTAATGCTGCTGTGCTTGAACAAAGAAAGCCATGGGACGGCAGTCTGTGGAGTCAGCTCTTGACTCTGGGGAATCAGCTCTTAGGAACAGCAGCAATCACTACTCTTGCAAAACCTTAAGAACAACTAAAATGGGTCAAGGACAAAGGTTAAAGTAGTTCATCAGCCTGTCTCCAACAGTAGTCAAAACAGATGCTTAGGAAAGAGTACAAGAACATATAAACACACATGATGCTTCCCCAGAGCTCTCCCTCAGGCTTTGTCTTCACATGGCCCCTTTAGACAAACAACAGAAACATCAAGGCTGATTCAGGGCATCCCTTCATCCATTCGTTCAGACTCCTTTACTTGCCAGTTCTGGCTATAAAGCAACAAGCCACCTCTGGCCTCTTGGTGTTTTTTCACTTTGCCTACACTGCAGGAGAGGCTTGAGCCTGCTTCCACAAATATGACATAATGTTTGGCAAATAAGAAAAAAAAAGAAGAGCCCCAGAAAGGTAAATAACAAACATCAAAATCACCCAGTGAGCCTCAGTTTGAGGACTGTGAAGATTGGAAAGGGTAGTTAGCTTGGAAAGCATATTCATTGATTCTATGGCAATTTACACCACCTTTCCTCCTTATTCCATCCATAATATTTTCTCCACCTTATTTCCAGCAGTCACACCAAGCCTATGAAAGGCTGACTTCAGAGTAATTTGCAGACAAAATCATATCTGAAGTTGGAGGTAACTCTTGCTGAATCCAAACCTACATGACATAGAAAATATTTTCATGTTTTTTCAGTCATCCAACAAAATGTTAGAATTGACTGAGCTGAGGTGGCATTTTGGTTTGGGGCAACTTTTCATGGAAAAAAAAAGGAAGAAAAATAATGTCCACTGTCTTTTAAAAATGGTAATTTCATCAAGAACAGAATGTCACAAATGGTAGTAATGTTGTACTGCACTCACCATCAGTAAAAGCCTCTCCTTCTACTGGGTCTCCTTCTCCACTGCTGTAGGCTGCATATACTGAAATCCGGTATTTAGTCTCTGGCTCCAAGCCTTCTATCACAGCATCCACTGTGTTTCCAGGGACTCTCTTCTCTGCCATCGTATCATCATAAAGTGATTTCCATACTATCCTATAATGGTTAACTGTTCCTGGAGCTGGTGTCCATGATAACCCAACTGTAGTGTCAGTTATGTCTGTGGTAACCAAATTACGTGGTGAACCACGTTCTGCAAGAAAGAAAACAGCAAACTGTCCCTTAAATACAAATAGCAATGTACAAATGTAAGAGTCAAATGATCATGAGTGAAAACAAACTTTTCCCATCAATATTAGTTTCAATGTCATACATTAGTTGTTCCAAGAAAAAAGTCATTAATGTTTCAACAAGGTACTTCAAGCTAGCTTTAGACTATGAATGATCCTGTGCCTTACCATGCAAGATACTTAGCAGTCATGCTTTAGAATATGCAAAATAAAAATGGCAGTATTCAAAGACTTGGAATGAAGCCAGTGCTTAAATGTGGTGCAGCTCATTTGGGTAAATTTTTACTCTCAAATAAATAACTGTATTTCATTCATTCATCTTCATCCTCATGTGTGTAACTTTTTTCTGGGGGTAAAATAAAGGAGACTTTTACCTGGGTCAAACAGTTCTTTCTCTGACAACTTTAACTTCTTGTTTAATACCACTATTATCTTTCAGACTACCACTCACCAGATCTATTATCTATTTCATTTTATGTTTACAACTAATTTGCACTGTCTTTACTTCATGCCACACTGAGAGTAGAAAACACCCTCCAACTTTCCACTCAGAAGAACTGTATCTCTTTCCTCCCTGTAGTTTGTTTCAACCATCTTGGAACAAAGGAAACAGCTCATTAGTCTGTGAAACACAGTTGTGTCAGCTGGATGCATGAGTCTCACCTAACACACCAGAGTAATTCCACAGCTTAAAAATGAAGCTTATTGGTTTAAAGTGGTGCAGTGAAAGGAGTGCCTCTGTTTAACATTTAACGTACATTTATAATATACATTCAATTTTCCTATTGCAGTAGTTTGCTTTTGATGGCAGGAAAGGAGCACTCACTGGTGGGTTTAGTGCAATGGCCTCATTAAAGCAAAATCTGCAAAAGGGATCTATGGAACCAGATCTACATACATACAGAAGCTTTTTGATTCTTTAATGTGTATTCTCTGTGGCATTTTGACTGTACAGGACATTCCTGAGAGACTGCTTAGCAAGAGGACTTAAACACTTGAGGTGGCCTCATGGCATCACAGTTAAGTTTTACCCTTACTGATAAAATCATATCCCTATACTATACCATAGCAGCCACAGGACTAGAATCAAAATTCTTTGAACATGGGGAAATTCAGTACCTATCCAATTTCTGCCAACTAGCCTTGTCGCAAGAACAGGGCTCACTACAATCAGAAGCCTGAAGCAGTTTCAGGCTGACCAACAAGTTGCTCAAAGTCATATATTGTGTTTTCACTTTTCATATTCATCTTTTACTTCCACCAAAAATCTGCAACATTTCCAAACCCAATCCCACCGGAGCAAATAAGACCGCTTGTAGAAAGCTTCATTTTGGAAACATCTCAGTGCCAGCATAACTTCATTAACATTGAGCTAATAAATCCCACTTGGCTTAATGATGAATGGAAATTAATGTCAACCTATCTGAATATAGTAAAGATTAATCAGCTATACAGATGATAGAACCAAAGGGTACCACAACAATCAAGAAGATGACACACAAATATAGCTAACAGTGCATGTAAGCAAACACTTTGTGTTGTGGGGGTTTCACAGTCTTAGAGACATCCCATCATGTTTTTCCGGGACAATCCTTTTCCATCATAACTCTGCATCAGTCCTTACAATTACTCTTCGAACCAATTTTTAGCCTCACAATATAAATCAACACAATTTATGGCATCTTCTCCTCAAAAAAAGGTTAAGATACAGAGGTTTTAGTAAAGTTCACTTATCCCTTCATAACAGTGGTTGCATAGAGTGAAAAAAAGCTAAAGTGAAAAGGCCTGATTCAGCTCATGCTTCATGAAGTCTCACCAAATTCAGTGACTGCATTAAATGAAAGCCAGGGCAGAATCTAAACTCCAAAGAACAATTTTCCTGGAAGCCTGAAAAAAAGATTTGCCTTCAAAAGTAAATTACACCAATTTTTCTGTCTGCTCTTAAGCTCCTACTCCCAATCTTGGCTTTTTCATACAATAAAAAAAAATATTAAGGCAATCCAAATGGAAAAAATATGGAAAACTTAACTTGATATAATGCACAGATGTCTCACAATAAAAACCTTTCTTTCCATATTTTAATGTAATATAAATATACAAGTCACTTTATTTTGGCTACTTTAAAACATGGCTCTGCCACAACATGATTTCAGTATTAAAGTATCTGCTACCACAGCACAATTTTTTGCAAGACTACTCTTGGACACCAGAGCTAATGATATATGTTGGAAATACTGCAAAAATAACTGCTTATTTAAAACCCTTATTGATTAAGTAATTACTGAGGTCATTAAATAATGGAGGAAAATAATTTGTTTGGAATGGACTATAATGAACTGCAGTTACTGTAATATGTTGGTTCTGAAAGAAATATTCTTTGGAACTAAATGTCTTTTTTATAAGGCAAGGTAAGAGAGGGAAAAGGATCTGGGATTCCTACCAAACCACTAGAACTAAATGGAAAATTTTTATTTCAAATAGTTGGAAACTGCTGACAAGACAACTTACCTACTAAGGGAAATTAGACTTTTTATATGTTACACTGCAACTGAGAACACTTCTTTAACATAACACACTAACTTGATTTGCACCTCATGCGTGAGGTGGAAGTTCACTCATTGAATTTTCTTTTTTTTTCCTTCATTGGATCTCCCACAAGTGGTTGGTTTTTGTTGCTTTTGTTTCTTTTCTTTATTATTAAGGAAACAGCTGTGTTTAAGATACAGTCCAACTGTAAGTTTTAAATTATTAGGATTCCATGAAATATTATCTAAGCTGCTATATTCAGAGTCAAGAAACATTTATGCTCCACAATAACACAGGCATAACATGGTGACTAGCAGACATGCAATTAGATCTATGAAATATTTTTTCCCTTGGATTAAAACAAAATACCTAGGTAACTTCCTTACAGTCCATGCACACACAAAAATCTATAGCAGTAACACCCGAACAGTAATTTTGTTCCTTGGTCCATGAGTTCAGAAATGCTTATTTTACACCTGCTTCTTGCCTGCTTGTTTAAACATTACCTTCAAGGACAGATAAGAAGCATGGAAAGACAATGCATGCTTTAAGAAAGAAAAGTGCTGGCTGGCTGGCAAGGGGCTGTCAAAACACTCCTGCTTTTTCTTGACTTCAAGTGGAAGCCAATGTACATTCATCACTACATTCAGCCCCTGAGACATCAGCTAGCAAGGAAGGAGTTGCTTTTTGAAAATTATTCCCCAACAGGCATGAGGTCCTATGATGCTCTGGAGCTCCAAACCAGCTGGTGTAAGCACAGCTGTGAGGCATGCTGAGTACGTACACAGTAAAACAAAGTGTTTGTGTGCACAGGTCAAAACCCTGCCTGGAAGAGCAAGCCAGTCACCAGCTTTAGGCCACCAGATTCGCTTTGGCAGTTTTTAGCTCAGAGCACTTTTCACTGCCCACAGTCCCCTGTACACCTCTACCATCACTCAGTGCAGATACACTCTCAAAAACTCACTTGGTAACTTTCAGTCAGGTGCTTTTACAGTTCTGGACTTCTGTAATGTCCAGTCCCCATTTTCCACTGCAGGGTGCCAGAGACACAATATGATATTAAAGCACTTTCCCTCTGTCCACTTGGCTTACTTCCCATAGCTCTTCAGCAAACACTGCTGTTATTGAGCACAAGACTGAATCAGCTAAAATTAAAATGTTGACATTCATAAAAATCGAATGGCCTTATTCAAATGACCTTTGCCCTCAGAAACATTTACAAAACTCCAGCTGATCTCAGTGGGATTTTTGCATGCAGTTTGGGCCCAAAGTTTAAACAACTTTCTATATGTGGTTTTTAAAACCAGGTTTCAAAATCAATATGCAGTGGTAAATTCCATGCAGAGCCATGTTTCACTTAAGTTAAACACAGCATTTATCTAAGCCAGCATCCTGAAAGGTCATAATCAACTGAATAAATGAGCCTTCATTTTGTGGAGGCGTATGTTATGGCCTGAGTCCTGCCTTGTTTACAGTGGGCATAAGTCAGGAGTATCCCATTGAATCAACAGGTTAAATTGCCACAGCCAAGAATCCAAGTGCACCCATCACATGAGATAATAGCAGAATCACTTTCAGGCAGCCACTTGGGTCGGGTGATATCCTTCCCTCCAAGACATAAAGTAGCTGGAATACCAGACCGCAGGCATGTAGAGAGGGGATGTGGACATAGTACAGAGGATAGTCAAGGACTTGCTACACAGAGGGATGCTCACATGACCCCATTAGAGCAGGTTTCTTGATCTTCTGCAGAAAGGTAAGAAGATGCCAACCAGGAGAGTTCTGACCCAAAACAGAGAGACTTCAGCCAGAAACACTCCTGAGTCCCTGGTCGAGGATAACAACAGGTGTTCATATTAAGTCCTTTTAATATTTTATCTGTCTTTTCCAAAAGTTAATCAGTTAACACTGCTCTCAACTGTGTGGAAATACCTTATTATTATTCACTCAACCTTTCCCTGTGTTATTTTTTTTCTGCTACATATTTCATTTCCTAGATATAACTAAGATAATTTTCCACAGATTATCAAAATGTCATACTCAAACATCTTGGAATGTTTAATTTTAAAAATGCATGAAACAGCATTAAATTGCTGAGTACATTGAGTCCTTGTTTCTGTCAGGACAGAAGCAGCACTATGCAGTCTGAACGTTACGTAAAGTCCCTCTGATATGCTAAAAATCTCATTGTAAGAAAATGTCACTTGAATTCTGCCTGTAGGAGGTCATTAATTTCTAAAGCATTCTTATGTTACCATAGAAACAGAAAAAAGAAATAATTTCTTTACCGAAGAACTACCATCCATTTTCTGACCAAAAAAGATCCCCCTCCAAAATCCCCAAACCTAAGCTATAAGAAATGTACACAAGAGAAAATAACTTAAAAATGAAAAGTGATTCAGTCATGACAACTTCTTTTCATACATTGCTTTAGTACAGAACAATGGTCACAGCACAAATAGCTACTCATCAAACAGGATGGCAGCACTGGGCCCTATATCACTGAAACAGAAAGATTCTCTTTCTAAAGGGTGTGAGACTACTACATAATTATCTCTCAAATTTATGTCCTGAATATAATACACTGAGCCTCTTTTTATTCATTCTAAAATGCACAAAGGTAAGAAATAAAATGGGTTGACATCTCTGCTAATGGAGAGTAGCAATCTCATGTATGTCAAAAGAACTTTTTCCACTTTTACCAACAGTGGGCCTAGCCTAGGGTCTTCATTGACATAAGTGAAGCCCTTTGAAATTTCTCAGTGAAAGCAAGATGGGAATCTGATCACTGAATATTTTTTCTGGGAAAAACAAAAACAAACAAAAAACCTAGCTTTTTTTCCTAAATTTCTCTGAAATTCGTATTTAAAGTGTAATGACTTCCCTGCTTACAGTCAATTACTCAAATATTCTTAAAGATATTCTGAAAACTATATATAACTGGCAGCAAAAGGGCACTCATAAAACAGATCCTCAGCTTTCAAACTTTTCAGACATTACTTGGGATTACGCATTTCTGTATAGATTGGTTAATCTAGCAATGAATTTGTAACTCTTTAAAACAACTGTAAATTATGGAAGTTAATCTATTCAGCAGCTAATGTACAGTATGTTCTTTTCATCTGACAGCATGCATTTGGGCAGGAAACCAAATTCTTGCCAGTATTAAAACCACATCTCTTATTAAAAAACAGATTAGGAAAGCAGTAGCGCTCTCAAACTGCTCACTGTCTGCTACATTTCCACTCACTTACCCCACCGTGCTTCTCATTGTATTTTATTTCTGGTGTATGATGACTTGGGCAAGATCATATGATCCCAAAGTACACTGGAAGCCAAATGGTTTGTTTGGAGTGTTTGGGGATAACAGTGGGATTTTTCCCTAAGACGTTTCGTAGGTGTTTCTTGCTTGTTCTTCAATCTGTATTATGCATCATCAAATACAGACATCAGTGCTAATTTGTTTAGTTCCCACAGTTCTCGCAAGTCTTGTTTCACGCCACGGCAAATGGCAGTCTGCACAGATTTAATTTACTTTAGCAGTTTCAACAACTTTGTGTGAGCTGAGGGGAATCATAGCCAAAAAAGTATGTCTGAGGAAAATTTTTCCATGGCACCTTTATAGAAGGACTCCAACCAAAGCCGCCTAGTGATGGATCACCGTGCACTTTTGAAAGTGAGAGAATATGTATAAGTGGAGAGTTTTCTACAGCACATATTTTGCACATGCAATTATGTTTCAAGCAGTATGAAATATAAAGCTCCAGAACTTTCACCTCTGGACGGTACCTCATAACTGTAGACAAAATCAGCCTGTGATTGAAAGAGGCTGTATAAAAGATGAGAGCACCATAAATTTCCTGAAGTCTGGATTACTGAAGAAGGAAAGCACACTCCTTTAACAAAAACAGTTTCCCTTTTCCTGCTCTACAAACACACAAAAAAGAAATAAACCCACTCTCTCTGAGCAACAATTACCTGGTAATGGAACAGCACTCTCAGAAATGAGTCATTTTCTGATTACTCATTTGCTAAACTCTCTATACTGTCTTGTCTCTGAACAGTTCATAAAATGCTGATCCTCTGGCATGTGTTTATCTTTGGGCTGAACCAGAGAGCTATGCAAACAGTTTATAGAAGAGATTATCTACAGTTACTTGGGGGAATATTTGCCCTCTCTGTTTTTAGCAGAGAAACAATAAGGGCAAGCATATACTTAGCAAAAATAAAAATACAAGGTGAAACTGAGATTACCCACCTGGTAAATGATATCAAGTACACAGAATGATTTCTGGGTTTGTGTGGATTGATTTTCCTGTGAATCCTGAAACAAACGAGCCACTTCAAAACACTGAAAACCTGCCTTGCAGAGGAAGAGGAGGAACTTCCCTTAAGACCAATTTGTAACTGCTCCAAAATACTTTGGAGATAACAAACATCACTGAAGGGCCTTCAATGAAAGCCTGGGCAGACATGTCCTTGCAGATCAGGTTAGAGCAGTCTAAAAACTTCTCATTTTTTAGCTATCTGCTGAAGGATACCCTTGTATAGGATAGTGTAACTACCTATTTGAGTTCTCCTACTACATGCAGAGCAAAATAAATCATTACTGAAAGCAGTAAGAATGCTTGCCTACACCCTTAATTGCCGGAGACCATTTAGTAATTCAGTAAAATTCCATAAATATCTGAGAGTTTGGCTTTTTAATTTCCTGCCACTTGACTATAAGATAGCTGGAGAAGCTACTGTATCAAGCTCCCCTTTTCTGGCTTGCCTGTTAGGACTGAAATGTTCACCACACCCAAACTGATTCCTCTTAGGCTACATATCAATACCATAAATTAGCAACTGTCTCAATTTGAAAGACAGTCTCAAGCTTAGCTCTTGATATGATGAGGAGATGAAGTGGCCAGCAGCTATGGCATCACTGAATAGGTTTGGTGAGAATTCATATGGTGAAGACATCAAGTAAGCCCCACAGGGATTCCTGATACAGGAAAATACTTTAGTGCTCAGTATTTCAGTGTTGTTGGCAATGCAAAACACACACCACACTGTTTTGTTTCTCAGACACCGTGGCTCACGGAAAAACCAACTGAAATACTAAACACTTTTTTATGCTTCCTTTCACAGCTTTTTTGTCATTACTGTTGATAAGTTTATTTCTCCAGAAGTTAATATCTGTCCTGTTTCCAGCCTCAGTCAGACACATTATTTCAGCTACTTGTTAGTCAAGTATTCACTTCACTGACCTGTGTTACTTTTCATCTGGGTCCAACCATATTTATTTTAGCTTCACAGCCATCATGACTTCTCTTTTCATGCAAACTTCTATACTAAGCTTTGAAGTTTAAATGTTACCTTTCATTTATGTTACCTTTGTCATTTTATCCTTCAATGAGGTAAGATAATTCCATACAGTGAAACATTGTCTTATATTCTGCAACAAATATCCTGAGAACCTTTCATAACATTGGTCAAAGAGTACTTTAAAATATCTACATATCTATCATGTTCAAAGAGTTCTGGCCTAATTCAAGTACTTTTATTGCCCCACGAGACTGCAGATATGCTGATTGCTGAAATACATGGTAGATGTTCCACAAGGAAATTTGATTTAGGCCTTTGCTGTCATGCAAACAGAAGTTTGTATTCTGTTCTTTCCCTTTGATCACCCAGGAATGACTGACATCTCTACAATGCTCTTACTAACATTTTATCTAACCAAGAAAACTAAATAGACAGTTTTAATGTGAAGAGTAATGTTTTCTGGAGTGCACCATGATAGGATTTTCAAATCCAGTTGAATCTTCAAAGAATTTACATTTGAGTCACAAAGCTGTATATGTCAAAGTGGTACAAGTAATTTCTAATTTAGTTTTCTCCCAGCTGAAGAACTGAATAAAAAGTAACTCAGTTGAGTGATAGGATGATCATTTCTTCATATTTATCCCAAGAAAAAATCTGTCACAGAATTTTTAATGTAATGTTTTAATTCAGTTGCTTTGAGTAAAATCTCTTACAGGAATGCTTCTGTGACCTTTTAAGTGCAACATCCATTTTAAACTTCATATGGTTGCATATGAATTCATTCCTGAGACACAGGCAACTATTCTTTCAAATTCTTTGACTCTTTAACCAATCTTGAGAATGTTTTTCTTCTTATATACAATTTAGCAATGCAGAAAGTTGAAATAAGAATCAGAGCCCTCGGGCGGTGGCATGGGCAGGGAGCACTGAAAGGACAGGATGGTCTGTACCTGAGACTGAATTCTGTTTTTGTGATGGCTTTGTCATTTGGATTCTTCTGTATTTCATTCACTGCTCTCTAGGATATGTTCTAACAGAAACTCTAGGCAATGCTTTTAAAAGACTTTTCTCTTGCTCAAGTTTTATGATAGGGTAAAAAGCTAAGCTTACTTTATGAATTTGAAACACACTTGATCTCTCCACATCTCCATGTTAATAAAGGATTTCTCATGAGTTTACTAAAAATATACTCATGAAAACATTTCCACCAAACGTAAACGGTTAACTTGGTCAATCCTTTACTAAAATTTGAGGCATCTCCCTAAGGAAGTGGACAATTCAGTCTGTTTAACAATGAGACAGTGGCCTCTCAAGATTTGCAAAGGAAGACAAGAATTCTTCTATCCGCTGACAGCACAGAGGAAAAAGCAGGGATGTCAGCTCCTCTGTCTACTTGAGATCCAGTCTGCTTTTGTTCTGAGAAATTTGCATTCCTGGATTTGCAGTGGCTCCAGTTCAATGGAAAGAGTAAAGGAGATTCTTGCCCAGCATACACTGCAGCTTTGTGAATCTGCTGGGATGTGGAGATGGTGGAGATGTGAATTCAAGCTCTCCCAGAATGCATAAAGCTTACATTTCCATTCTCCCTCTTCTCTCCAAAAAACCTAAGAATACCTAAGAAGGGGCAGCACCACTGCCAACAGGGAAGTTCATTAGGTCCTGATCACCTCCGGCTTTTCTGGAGGATATGGACAGCAGAATCTTGATCTCTCTTCCCATTTACCTGGATCTCAGTAGTGTTCTGGGCAGGAGACAAGCTCTTTTCCACTCAAAAGACGCTTTTGGATCTTGCATGGGTAGTGAAAGCAAGTGAGTTAGGGAACTTTCAGCATGAATTGCAAGGTGCCTGATTCTCTAACAGCTGCATCTTGTCTCAGCGTAAGGACGTGGATTGGATCTTTGTCTTAGTGGGGTGGGCAGGATGTCGGTGCCTAGAGCTCTCAGTTGCTCCTTCTATAGTCAATAGACAAATAAATGTTCAGTTGAAGGAAAAATGAGATCTCAGATGGACTATCTCCCTTTCTTCATTAACCACAGAAGAATTCTGGAGCACCCATGCTGCAAACTGCAGTGTTCAAGTAAGTGCCTAAACTTTAGTGGGAAGAATTCAGCACACTGGCATATCATTGGAAATTATTTTTTAAATTATTTGATTTTACATTTTCCTATTTTAAAAAGTTTTTCTGGTTTGGTTCCTAACTTATGTCATAAACCAAAAGTGAGACTTATGCAGAAACTGAGAGTCAAGTACATTGCTACTCTCTAACTCCATTAGCATCAATGGACAAGTCTTAATTCCACATAATTCATTTGCAAGATGTTTTCAGGTGTCATGCCTAAACAGCTGGAGTGCCAACCTTCAGCAATACATATACCTGGCCAGCACAGAGCAGTCACACTTCCTTTCAAGGCCTAGGACGCAGCTTTCCCTATCCTCTGACAATCCACAGATGACATTGAGAATGCTCACAGAGAACTAGTCTGGGAAATTCTCCACTCAAAGGCAGTGAAAGAGCAGCCTCCCCTCCTTTATAGGAAAGTCTTTGGCTCTGACTTCACACTTAGCCAGCAGTCTGTTTATGCTCGGCTCCAGGTTCTTAGTTGGAAGCAGAGTATGACTCATTATCTCTTTGCCTAGACTAGATGTTGTTTCTCTAACACAAAAATGGCCCCTGAACATCTTTCAGTCTCAGTACAGTAGCAATGCTGCAAATTTTCAAATGGATGAGATACTTTAACCTCATTAATTAACACCCTTACATTAAGAACAATCTGCCACTAAAACTGTTCAGAAGTTGAGACTTATAAGACCAAATATTTCACTGAAGCTGATGTGGAAGTACAGGCAGTTTTGGTTGGTACTTCTGGGGAACACCTTTTTCAACAGACCCAGAGTCCCCTCTGCAACCAGTGATTTAACCCACTTTTGTTCTCTGAGGACAGAGGCTTTAGAAAATTCATGTAAAGTAGGAGAGTGTTTTTATGCCTGTTTTTCATTCATATATTTACTTCTACGGAAAAGTTGGGAAGATATTTTAAGACACCATAAACATCAATCAAATAAATGAATGGCTGTACAGAAAACAATAAAAAATTACCTTCAAGTGTTTCTCCCTCTCCAGAAAGGGCATCTCCTGCTCCAGAGGCATACAAGGCAGACACAGTCAGTGCATACCTAGTGGCTTGGTCCAAGCCTTTCAGCACTTTAGAGGTTGTGTCACCTTTCACAGTCACTTCCTTGGTTTCGCCTCCTGCGACTGGAGTGTAGGTTATGAAGTACTGCTGCACTTTGCCTGGAGCAGCGCTCCAAGACAGCTTCATTGTTGATGTTGTAGCATCAGAAACTCTCAAATTTCTTGGATTTCCTCGGACTGCACATGTCAAAAGAGGTTGAAAACAAGTTGAAGCAAGCTTCATTTCTTGGTGATTTTTTAGATTACTACAACATAGGATTTTATGATAAAAAATAATTCCTGAATAGTCTGCACTAACACTTCTATAATATACTCAGGTCACACTGAAATTTCAACAATGATCAGGACATTCATAGATGTCTCCATACTCTCTGGATTTTCTTTAATAAGGCATGATACATGTTAAAGGATCATGCATTTTCACACAAGTCTACAGTGATAACTTCAGTAAATTAAATGTTTCATTAATTCCT